>JAQQSE010000053.1:1800000-2277788 GCA_035772565.1 Antheraea assamensis | reverse complement strand
TTTCCTTTAATAGATGAGATTACATATGCCCATCTTTAAAATTAAAAAGCCAAGGCTTAACGGAACCGACTGCTAGTTTAGATTTTATGTTTTACCATTATACGGATTGTAAATAATCCATGTATCTTGCCATGACTGAGTAAGCTGCGATTTTGCAAGAGCATGTATGTTTTGAAGTAATTATGAACTCGTTGATAGCGTGTTCGAATATCGCGTGGATGGCCGTATATTCGAATCCTTACGACTGAATTGGAGCTTTTGGTAAAGAAATAGAGCGTGATAAAACTGTAGCATTATATAAAGGCTTTTTTAAGTTCGTCTAACTGGCTACCACCATCACTTTAAAAACTGTCCCCAAGCATCTGTCGGTGTGTTTCAGCAGCTGCATTTGAGAGCCAGTGTTCCTCTAAGTAATGTATTTACCATCTATGATTACATCATTATTTAAAATCAGAAAATATTGTGGTCAAATAGTTAAACCTATAATGTATAATAAAACATATCTTCGAGTGGATTTCATATATGCAATTTTTATTTTTAACACAAACAACTGCAGTTTCATTTCCTACGATTCCGTAATGCACAGGAATCTAAATTAAAACTACTTCTGAACCTAAACCGTGTTAGTACAAAACTGTTATATATGCATCGAATATTTGTTTCAAAATAGTTTGATCACAAAAGAGTGTTTAACCTTTGTTTAGAAATAATTATTTAAATTTAAACATTATATAACACTTGTCTAAGTTCACAGTTCTCATTTTATTGTTGTGATTTATTTAATTTCTATTTGTCAGCAAAAGACGTTTCGTAATAAATTATGGATTTCGTGCGTATAATTAGTTTGATGTAGATGTACATGTAGATAAATTAGATATTTCTGAAGACAACTACTACAATATGACATTATTGATATTTCACTATGTATTTATTCTGATATTATACTGTTGTTCCACTTTACGCAATTTTGGGGTAATATTTTAAACTTATATATTGTTTATTTTAATAATTATATCATTTTCTTTAAACCAAATGTCCAATAATTATAACCAATTTCACTTAAAATAAATAAATATAAAAAACTTAATGAAGATTTAAACAAACATATTATTCGTAAATTGGAGCGTTTTTGAACGATGAGATTGAATTGAATGAATGCTATTCAGAGTTCCTTGCATAAAAAATAAAAACCAGATATTTAGCTAGAGACCGCTTAGACATTTTTTTGTAATAAAGTATTTTAAGCATGTGTTTGTATTATAGGCTGTAAATAGGTTCACATTATACTTATATTCTTATTGGCATATGTCCAGGTATAGATCGATACAGTATAACGTATAAAAAAATCAGTGATCTGCATAGGATTTTAACGCTTTTTATAAAAAATAAAAGCAAAAACAGACCCTTTTTTATTATTATTCATTTCATTTTTGTAGGTTCAATTTGAATATTAACATTTTATGAACACTGAAATATTATCAAGATGACAAAGCATTCATGTGTCAATAAATTTGTATAAGTAATAATAGTAGCTTTTTATGATAAACAAAATTTATGGCTATTTTATGTCATATTACATATAAACTTATATATTTTATTAGAGAACGAGTGCACAGTTTTACATACACTGGCTATAAAAGGTTCAAACAACACTGATAACTTGTTTTGATGATAATATCGTGGATTTTTTTCATATTGACCGTGATGGCTTATTTGCTTCTATTACAACTCAATATATACTTATTTGATACTTACATTTGATAAGAATATTATTGAGGGTGTGGCTAATGAATATAGTTTCGTTTCAAATTTTCCTGTTTTCGGATAACTCCGTTATATTTAAAATATGCATCGAGATAAGAACAACTACTAGAGTCTAAATTTTTCTTCAAATTTGAAACAAAACTGACGTAAAATGATTTTCTTGAATAAAATCTTAATAATTCAATGAACACAAAATAAATAGGGTTGTGCGAATATTTGAATTAATGAATTATTAGATAAAAATCAGATCGAATAATTCGATTCGAAATCCAAATCAAACCAAAGTATTCAAAAATACTGTTTCTCTATTTCTAGCCAAAAAGTAGCCGAAAAAAGTAAAATTCAAAAGTCAAGAGATTAAATGTCATTTATTTTTATTTGAAAATGTCTTTTTTTTTCAAAGGCACTGATTAATTTCTTTATAAAACTATAAACACAATAAAAATATAGAAATTCAGTAAAAGCTATACGTTTGTACCTTATTAGTTGTTAACGAATTTTGAGCAGCAAAATTTAAAACAGATACTTTTTATGTAGGTATGTGATAAAAATTGAAAGCACTAAATTCTAGAAACCAGCTAAAATATGAAATTACACAAAAATATTGAAATTTCTTTGAAATAAAATAATTCGGCTATTTCTATCAAAACTTTCTTGAAATTTAAATGTTATAAAATTACTTAAATATAATAATAATAATATAGATAGATAAGTCAAAATAAGAGCAATTCTCTAAATAACATACAAGCGATTCAAAAGATTGCCATACGATGAAATAATAGAAAAATTAATAATAATGATGATACAATAAGGAAATGACTTTAAGCATCAAATTGAGACAAGTTATGCGATTTTAAAGAAAGGCAATTTAATTACTTTCATCAGAATAATGAAATTCTTCAAACGACAGTATTATATGAAAGTGAATACTTGAATTACCTATCTGAAATTCGTAGAGTTTAAAAACATGCCTTATGTAATTGAGTTTCATTGAAGTTTTATATCAACGCGAAATAATTTATACACTTTTTGGCTCGACATCATGTTTATCGCAAAGTTGGTCCAATATGAGTTTTGTATTTATAACATAGTTTGGTTACACAAATGTATGTGCATTTATTAAATTGTCGCGTATGAATACAATATGCTTCAAGGATATGGACGGAGAAGTGAAAGTGAAGCGTTAATAATTCCTTTCACATGTTCATTATGAATAACAGAAAAAGCAAACAGAAAATAAAACTTCACTCTTTTAGACTTTACATTAGTATGAATAAGATAAAAGTAATAATTATTGAGTATGACGTTCACCGCGATAAATATAATTCAGCTTATATTTAACCTCGAAACAACTTTCACTAATTGTGCGATATTATAAAATGTTTTAGATCGAGATATGCAAAACCTTTAGTAAAGTATTTATAATTATCTCTAAATATATTTAATAATTGGTTCCCATACACTATATAGTTCTTCGACGCTAGCATGAAATATTATGTTTGAAGAGTATTATCTTGTAACTGTTCTATCATTGTTCATACTCGCAGCTGCATATCAATTTTTATTTGGGTTAAAAATACTGAATATACCCTGATTAATACTGAGAAGACTTTCTGATAAAAACAGTATATAACGTTTATATAAATATTGTAATTTTGTAGGAAACGACACGGGATTTTGACTGGAGGCATCTTACTGGTTTCAAGTGTAGCTCCCGGAATAAATCTATCAAAGACAGAAAAATGCCAATTACAAAATACATTCAATTTAGGTTCTTAGAAGGCACTTATAAACATCATAATACTTCCACAGTTCCACTACTACAAAAAATATCCAAGTAGTAGAGAAAATAGACTAGTCGAAACTCCAGTTATATATACATATATTTAACTGTACAACACCACTCTGTGGTTTTACTAAGATTATTTCCTTCATCACAAAACTTAGGTTCCTTTCAAGATTGATACGTATGTCGATCGAGACGGTGTCGAACATCTAATACGATTAAGCTATATCACTTCGTGTCCAAGCAATTACTAATTAATTTATGTTAGAATATTATTACATTATAGACTTCATAAAGAAAAGCTTAATATAATAAAGTACTACCTACAGAAAAACCGGAATAACAGAATAAAGATAAAATTTTGATGCTCCTGTCATATAACAAAAGTACAAAAGGTGTATATCACCTTTAACAAGCATATAATAGTTTAGAAAAAAATATTAAAATGTTTTCTTATTATATGTCATGAATCGCTTCAACGTATCATCATCATCATCTTACCCTCATCCTACCAAAGAGGCATCGGCACAGCATGTTTTCCTTTTCCACTCTCCTCTATCAAATGTCATCTCAGTATTCACACCTATCATACACATATATGTGAAAAATGTTCACACAATCCATCCACACCTTTTTCTGTCTTCCTCTACTCCTATATCTGTTCACTTTCAAATTTAAAACTTTTCATGTTTCATGACTATCTTGTCTTCTCATAATATGCCCGTAACATACTAACCTATTACTCCTCAACTTTTCTGTCATTGTTGCTATTTTCAAACTCCCTATGATACACTCATTCTTAATCTTATCTTTTATCAATCTAAAACGACTTTATTCAATTTAGGCCCTGAAGGGCGCTTGTGAAGTCAAAGTTATGCCACCGAATTGGAAAATAATACAGTTATCGTTAAGAACTGACAAGATATTAAATCTGGTTATCTTTTTACTGTATTTTTGTTTGTCATGGTGGTGTCAATGAGCGGACTACCCAATGGAAAATAGGTCCTTGCAGTCTATGGATGTTTGCAACACCGAGATATCATCGCATGTATATTACCGACCGTTTAAAAACCTGTATTTATTGAGTAACAAGGCACTGTACTTGTAAAGGTTCTTTGCGTATATACACAAAGAAGAGTCCTTTTGCAGTCATCATTATTGTTCACTTATTATCCTGTAAATCAGTAATAAGCTTCGCGACTTTGTTATGGTACCTAACACTATTACCTATAAAACTGTTACTGGCCTTACTGAGACTGAAACATGAGATGGTTAATTTGTGATCGCTTCTAGAATTAAATCAATGTTGGTCTCTTACGTAACCTAGCTATTACCCAACTCAATATCCAACAGCTTAACTGTAATATGTATATGGTAATTAACAGTTTACTATAGTCTTAGCATATCTTGGAATTTGGCAATTTCGATCAATTTGAATTTGACAAATTATTGGTGTTTCGTATTTTGTAAGCAAATTAAATGATATTAAAGTGACCTTACATAGAGAAGGAGAGGTGAAAAGATTTTATAATTTTATGGATAGTATTTTAATTAACACTTCTTACAAGAATATAGATAACAAAAAAATCGTAATAATGGATAGGTATTGCGGGAAAACAAAAAAATACTTCAATAATAAAATGCGGTAAACAACACTACGTAAAACGAAAACATATAGTAGGTAAGAAAGTAATAAAAGAATATTTTTCTGTAAGTTGTGTATTTTTATATTGACTCAATACAGAACAAATACAGACGAAATGTCATTATGAAGTCGTCTCATCCATTGTGTTTAATTTTAAAACAGGTATCGATTGTTTGAAACATAATATACTAATTTACAAAACAATAGGGAACACTATTTACGTGATGATATCATTCATTTCCTATATAAAGTTGCAGATAAACTACGAATTAGGTCATTGTTATTAATTATTTATTTTTGTGTAGGTACTGAATACTGCGATTTTTATGATAGCATGGCACTTAATAGTTATAAGTAGATGTCATTATTTAATCTAATGTTTTTAGTCTTGTTTTGTTGTTGCTTTATGTATACCACTTATAAGAATTATAATACTATTTTAGGAACTCGCAAATAATTTCATAATTAAGATTAGAAAGGTAAGAATATCATTATTCTTATAGAAAAATATAACTCTTCATTCCTTACGAAGTTATGTACAACAATATGGCATGGGAAGGGGTAAATACTTCCTACAGGGGAAGACAACACTTTTACTTTATCGCCAACATAATTAACACCAACAATATGTAGAGATGATTTCATATGTCGCCTAATTCAAAATCAAAATCAAAAATACTTTATTCAGTTTAGGCCCTGAAAAGGCGCTTATGAACGTCAAAGTTACCAATTTCAAAAAAAATCCAATCGAGATCTCCTTATGCTATTTGCTTTCTACTTAAGTCTATTATTGTTTCTAAGTCTTTAAGGTTTAAAGGCAGATCGATATTCAAATTATCTATCAAAATTATATGTACCGTGTCGAATAGAGAGAACAAATAACTATTGTTTCTACACCCTCGTAATCACCTGGACTTATTTGTAAGTAACTGGAAACATACCTGAAAAGAAAAAAGTATTTTATTATTGTAGCGTAACAAAGTGACGGTACTGTGTCCGATAGTAAGCACGATACAGCGTAAACTATTGGCTGCTACCGAGAGATTTTCAACACACGGATAGGACTCATTGTTATGGATGTACCATTGGCTAATTCCGTACGCGACAATCCAGAATAGAGGACAGTGACTGGTTTATCATCCTATGTGTAGGTGTGTCACGATTAGGTATATATATATAATGATGATCGCTATAATTATTCCTAAGTCCCGATAAGCTGCAATCTGCATACGTGTGTAACTAAGTATACCTTTTTGTCCGCCTGCAATTTGGAAAAATCTTTTGTAACAAAAATAATATTTTCTTAGAAATTTGAATTGAAACTGCTACGAATTAAATCTTCAGGTTTAACTGAATTCAGAAGAAAATGCTATAGTATATTTTTTAATTATAATCATCTTTTTTTAATTTTAAAATTAATACAACTTGTTCCTGAAAACACACTTATGTCCATTGTTTAAATATTTCCGCAATATAAAATTCAAAAGAACAAAATACATGTATTGATTCAGCTGCTGTGTAGCCTACCAGTTTTCCTATAAAAAGGGTGCATTGAGGCACTATTTCAGAACAGACTTTAATCTTAGCAAGATGTTGAAGTTGTTAGTATTGGTATCCATTTCTGCCAAGCTTATAGCTGTTGCTTGGGCAAGTGAAGAAGAAGTTGCGTGCACCCAGCAGACCACGGCTTCTTACTATGATAAATTCCGTGCAAATGTCCTCGAAAACTTATATCGTAAGAGTTTTACTATTTTTTTTAAATTTTGATTTTATATTAAGTTTTTAGTTTTATTGAACTGTAACTGAATGCTTTGACCATAAAAATTAATAATACAAGTTAATCTTTATGTTAGTGCCAGTGTATGATAAATTAATGATAATGTTGCTTTGTATAATGGACGACTTTGACAAAACTGAAATCCATTCGTGATATCCACATTTTTATGTATACTGACATCATTGTTATTAAGAGAATATAATTTGCATTATGCAGTAGTGGACTTTAAAACTGCATACAAGAAGATGGCACTATTTAATCACTCGTAATCACATGAAACTTGTCTGAATACTGAAGTGTTGTTTGATATACATATAAGGAAGAGTATTTCTTATAGCTTTTAGCGTTTGACCACAATCATCGCCATCAGTTGTTATATTGTTGTTCATTAGAATTTTTTTTTCCTTACAAAACATTGTCCAAATTCCGAAAAAATTGGTAATTTGGTAGAGCAAGGTCAGTGGAGTACACTGAGTGTCGAAAATAGTCCAACCATACGTACTCTAACTTCTGCAACCGTCTGTCGAAAGTATGGGATCTAGCATTGTTCTGAAGCTGTAGTGGGCTAGAGAAGTCAGAAAGAGGCCATCGCCCTCCAGGCGTGTTCGCTGCCGAGCATGGCCACAACCACGCTCGGCAGCGACAGATTTCCTCCCACCGGCACATCCAGAGAGCGGTGCTGAACCTCCCACGCTGCACACTCAGCCAGTGTATGATGCGCGGTGTCCTCCTCAACGCCGCACTCGTGGCATGCGGCGGTCGGCTCCCTGCGAGCGATCTGGTGCAGGTACCAACCAAAACAGCCATGGCCAGTCAGCACCTGCACCAGTCGGTACGTCAGGGAGCCCCCCTCCCTATCAAACCACGGCGGCAGGACTGGGCGGACGGCGTCCACCGTATATCGCCCATACCGCGCGTCCGCCAGATCCTGCCGCCACCGCTCTATAGCGGCCTCCCTCTCTTCCCTACGCCTTCCCTCTATCTCTCTGGGAGCCGGAGGCTCCCTCAAACGTTTTCCTGCCGGCGTGAATTCGTACACGGCGGCAAGAACTCCCGCCTCCAGCTCCCGGGGCAGGAAGCCGGCGAGCGTGAAGGCCGCCGCCGAGGACACGGTGCGGTATCCCCGAATCACCCTCAGCGCCACAATGCGCTGCGCAGCACGCAGCGCGCGCACGTTGGTGGCACCGAGAGCATCGGACCACACCGGGGCCCCATAGACGGCCATCGCCCGCACGACTCCCATGTAGAGTCGGCGGCACCCGGCACTCGGCCCCCTAATGTTGGGGAGCAACCGGCCGAGCGCCGCCGCCACCCCTGTTATTCGCGGTCCGAGCCCCGCAAAATGGGGCTCGAACCGCCAACGCCCATCCAGCGTGAGGCCCAGATATTTCATCTGGGTCCCCACCCCGATACGATTGCCATCCACCAACAGGTGGGCCTCTGGAGGTGGCCCTCGCCGAGGCCCTTGGAATAATATGGCCTCGGTCTTATCGAGGGCCACTCCGAGGCCCAATCGCCGGATGCGCCTGACCACGACGGTTGTGGCCGCCGTAACCAGACGCACCCAGTCCCCCCAATCTCCCCCTTCCTGGGCTACGACTAGGGTGTCGTCCGCGTAACATATGAGGCGCGCTCCAGATGGGAGCGCGCCGCGGAGCACCCAGTCGTAGCCCATGTTCCACAGGAGTGGACCCAAGGTCGACCCCTGTGGAATCCCCCGCCTGGTCTTCCGCCGAACCATCCTTCCGTCGCCGGCGACATAGGCGATCTCCCTGTCCTCCAAGTACGCCTCCAACAGCCGCCGCAGGTACGAGGGCACCCCAAAATATCGGAGTGCCTCCCGTATGACTCCATGTGGCAGGCTGTTGAAGGCGTTGGCGATATCCAGGGACACCGCCAGAACCCTCTCCCCACGGGAGATCGCCTCAGTCGACAGCGACTTTAGGAGGCACAGGGCATCCACAGTAGAACGCCCTGTCCGGAAGCCGTACTGCGCGTCCACGATATTCGGCCCCATTTCCTCCAGGTGCTGGACGACCCGGGAAGCAATAATCCTCTCTAACGCCTTCCCGGTGTCGTCCAACAACAACAGAGGCCAATACGCGGACACGCAGTCCGGAGGGCAGCCCTGCTTCCGCAACAGGTAGACCCGCCCCTGCTTCCAGGGCTTCGGGAACTGTCCGACCAACAGACACTGGTCAAACAGCCCCCGAAGCCACCCCCCGAGATGATCCAGCGCCAGGTTGAGCACCCGACCCGGGACCCCGTCTGGGCCGTGCGCTCTCCGTCTGTTGCGGAGGCGCTGTGCAACCCTTCCCATCTCCTCCTCCATGATTGGAGAGGGAGGGCCGACGAGCTCCTCCGCAACTACCACCTGAAGTGAAGACATGGGAGGAGACGATATACTTGGAGGGTCGGGGAACAACGCTCCCACGACCCTCTCTACTACATCCGGCTGGAGAGTTTCCGTGGTGGGAGGCGCAATTTTGCCCTCATCATGTGGTACGGGCGCCCCCATGGGTCCCTCTCCAGCGACTGCAGCGTGGAGATGGGAGGAGTCCCATGCCCCCTGCTTCACCCGGCTGATGGCGGCTTGCAGGACCTTCTTCTTTGTCCTGTAGTCGCCATACAGCCGGGCCTCCTCCTCCGGCGGCTGTGCCATCCCAAGTCTAACTAAGCTTTTTTTATTTCCGTGGGGAAATCCATTATGAATACCTATACTCCCGGGGGAGAGAATGGGTTATGTCCGACTCGCACGGACTAAAACCCCACAATGTACCGGCCACCGCTTTAAGTTGGGGCGGCATGGGACTGTGCTGAGCTATCACCATACCGCCCCCAGCGGTCAGCCCGGCGACAGATGGCCGCCGGGCTCCGTCCTTATAGGAAGTTACACTGGGTACACGACCAGCTACCACCCCTCGTCCGCAGAACCTGTGCAATGAGGAGATGGGCCCCCCGGTCCATCCCCTCAGGTCCCGCTACGGAGGTGGAAGGAGGCGGGCAAATCGCCGTCTCCTTATACCGGCCCTCCTTTGGCGGAGACGGCCGCTGAGAGGGTCCGCCTCTCAGACCCTCTCCGCCGCCTCTTTCTGCGAGATGACATCCTCGCAGAAGGAGGCCATCGCCGTCTAGGCGTCTTCGCTGTGGAGTATGGCCGCAACCACGCTCGGCAGCAACAGATTTTCGCCCACCGCCGCAGCCAGAGTGCGGCGCTGCACCTCCCACGCAGCACACTCAGATAGAGTATATAATATAGAGTATAGAGTAATAGGTATTCGAGATTGAAAAGTTTATAAACGAGCCGGGCGTGTGAGACCTTATCGAAGGCCTTGGCAACGTCGAAAGAGATTGTTATTGTGCGTTTCGGTTTAGGTTTGTCCGGGTTGACCTTCTTTTGGGGATCTTCGTTAAATTTAGAAAAGATGTACTCCGTGAGGCAGTGTACTTGATTCGTACATGAGTGTTTAGCTCAAAATCCAAACTGTTCAGATGGTAACAAATCTAACTCTGAAATAGAGGTCTGGAGACGGTTCAGAAGGAGCCGCTCGTATAATTTACCTAAATTTTGTATCTTGGTTGAGGTTATTATCTTTTTATTTCACATAAGTTGTGTCGGCATTATATGTTTTTATCTTCCACTCTTCTCTTTCCAATCTCATCTCAATAATCTTAATTCTACACTGATATGTGATAGCTTTACGCAATCCATCCACATATTTTTTGGTTTTTAGTGTAGGTAAATAATTATTAAATTATATGTCTTAAACGAATGTTTGTTATTATAATGAAAATTAAAATAAATGTATTGTAATTCAGGTCACATGTACTCATTTAATTTATAATTTATAGCAAGCACAGATGATGCTACAACTGATGCATTGGCAAGATTTAGCGAAGCTAACGACGTTCTCATGGGAATTTGCTCACATGTGAGTTTGAATTAACATATTAAATTAAAGTATCTTTTTATATAATTACTCGAATAATATTGTATAAATAATGAGACCCACACAACCCACATAACTTTACTTGTAATATATAAGTTTTATTTGAAATATTATTACTAAGACTCTACTTATCGCCGATTTTTCAAGGTTCGCATGTGGGTTTCTTTGTAGTGTACATTCATTTATTCGTTTTCGTCGTGTTCGTATTAGTGTGTTTGATAACTTTGAAGTGAAATTTAGGATTCTATATTTTTTTTTTAATTTTCAGAATCAAATTAGCACAATGGGCGACAAAAATGTATTATCTATTATATATCCGGCTTTATTTCAATCAGAACAACTGGCTTTATTCTCAGATGAATCAACACGCGCACAGTTTTTGAGAATAATGAATTTAAACAGTATGGATGAGGTACGACAATATTAAAGTTTAGCTTCATGAACCCCGCCTTAATTCACGTGTGTCTTATAGATGTATTGGAACCTTCAGTATAAAATAATTATGATAATCATAAATAGCCTCTTAACTATTTAAAAAGCGTTGAAGAACAGATTCTGTTAGGTTTTTGCTCTTACAAAGCATAAGCAAGCTGGCTTTTCCAAAGTTACTTGTTAACATCTCCAAAACAATTTTAGACAAACAAAATCTATTGAACTCTGCCTTAATGACAATAGTTTTGTCATTAATTAATCATTAGGGTATGCGTTTTATGACACTCACACTTTTTTTTTGTTATTATGGTCCATATTATTAATTTATAATAATAAATGTATCTTCTAGTGATTGTATATGACTTCTAAATTATAAAAATATAATTTCTTATTAGCAGTTATTTGTATTTTAGATTGCATTCTTTTTTAATGATAATTATAAGTAAAATGTGATGACAAATAAACTTCCTTACAACTTTGATAATTATTTATAAATATTATTAAAATAAATGATTTTAAATTTAACATTGTATTTAAAAAAATAACAATATCACATTTATATGTACATGGTGTACATTATTCGTACAATGACGGGTAAATAACACGTTAAATTATTGCATTTTTAGACTGCTTAGGCTGAGTTGCAACAGTCAATGTTAACGTGAAAAGTTCGGTTAAAGTAATTGTTAGGCGATAAATAGGTTGCACCAGTTAACAATGGTTAAAATGACGCAACGATTTAATGTTAACAATTACCGGTCGATGTTGTTAACTTTTGAATTTCTTATCAGTTTAGTAGTAATACTTTAAAACATGATGTAGTTACTGCAAGTAATCCTATGGGAAACTCAAAATAGTACTTTCGACGAACAGAAATAATACATATGAAGATTTGCGTCTTAGTAAGAGGAAATTATATCGCCTTAAAGTTATTCGATTCGCTAATTGAGGCAAAGAAATATTATTGAACAGATTCCGGGTGTATAACAATTTTGCACTTGCGCTTAAAGCATTCGTTAAGACCGCTAACTATGAAGTAAGTACTATTCTGTTTACACGTTATTAAAATTAAATATGCATCATAGAATAAAATAATAAATAATAAACATATCATAAAAATAATACACTTTTATTACTTTTCTACGAATTAACCATCGATATAAATATATCAATATTTAAATATTTAATATACAACTTGATAAAAAGAAATACGAAGTAAAAACCCAAGGATAGTAATTATAACACATTAATTTTTGCGTGCAATGACCATCTGGTCAGGGATACAACAAAGACTTGCAAAGTAAAAAATGTTATCCTCATCGATTTTAGGAACTAATTGCTTTATTTACACTGTAACCCTAATAACTTTAATTATTACAAAATGTTTTATGGTGCAACTAGTTCTGGTAAACGTAACGGTTAGTGGCTCTTGTCATTGTTATACTTAACTTTAACAATTATAATAACCGACATTTTCGTACAACTCAGCCTAAAAATTGCCAATTGATTGAATCTAATTAGATATTGGTAACTTGTTAAATAACGAATTCGTTTGTTGCGCTCAAGGTGATTCTTTAAATTATTTTAACTAAATACAGATTATGTTAATGTTATTTCATTTTTCCACAAATCTTTTAAGAATTGAATACTTCAATTGCACTTTTCTTAGATGAAGCAGGTTGTGTCTACGCAAGCCGCATACTACAATAATGACATTCCGTACAATTATTCTTCAACAATCGATTTTTTAATTGTGGCGCCTAATAAATATCAATACACAGATGAATTTAAAAATACATTTTCTACGACGCTTGGTGGTGAATGTATTAATATGGATTTCGAAGATTCTTGTGCTGTATCTGATTACGTCAATACTTGGGTAATGTGAATTATATATATTAATGCAATATTATATTGGTAATCGTGTATAGTTATGTGACAAACCGTATATTTCTATGCCATGTATTATGTTGCTCACTAATGGCTTTATGCATAATTATTGCTCGATAGTGAATAGGAAAACTATAAACCACAATATTTACAGATGGAAAAGGGGAGCTGTAGCCAAGATTATGATTTACTGAGTTCTAGTGTATCAAGCGATGGTCTAATAATTTGCAGTAAGGGTAATATAATTGTAAGTATGAATATATATATTTATGACTCAATATGAACAAATGAACGTCTTGTTGCAAGAGACAAACGTCCATAATCGTATTGCCATGTTAAAATTTTGTCGCTTAATATTTTTAGTTGAAAACGAGTGTCGTTTTCTAAAAATAGTCTAGGAATAATTTCGTTCTTTTAATTTTAATAAAGATTCATAAAAATCTAGGTCTCATAAATGTGAGGTACAGTTTAATATTCATTTTTGTTTAACAAATATCAATGTTGTACATTAAAAAATTTAAGTTATCTAAACCAGTATAACACTGGAAGTTTACTGATATAGTGTCCATGTTCTATCTACCACGAAAATTCTAAGACATCTCTTACACTTTCTACTGTTTGATTTTTTTAAACAAATTGTCATTGGAATTTGTACAGGTATATTGGAGTTCATCGTTTAAGCCCTCAGAGACACTTTCAATTGATTTCTTGGAGAGCGACGATAATGTTGTTACGACTGGCGCATTTTACGCCGAAGGATATGGAAGATACAAATATGACGACTATCTTGACGCCGAGGTATTTCATTATATATTCATCATTATACTTTGTTTTTTTTTTTAATTTAAATTAACTGCTAATGCATTTTTATTAAAGATCGCAGAATTTGACCTGGAAGGAGGTTTAATAATGCGCCTAACTCGCCCGAAAGACAGTTACAAACTGAAAGAGACCATATTTAAATTGCGTAATCGCAATATATACAAGAAGACGTATGAAGATTTAGATACAGTTTACCTTCAACTTACTGTTCCAAGTGAAAGCGATATTTGCGGAGCTGAAGATTATGTTAACGGCTACAAACAAGTGAGTAACCGTTATTAAATTTTGTTTCTGTACACACAAGAGAACACTGTTTTACGCAGTCTCTTCTGTATAATATTCGACTCTAGTTGTGGGGTCACGGGGATGAGATCTCGTTATGACCTTCTTTGGAAATAAAAATCAAACGCTGAAATATGTGTGCATAGCCTCCTGTATTTCTAAACCAAATCACTCTATAAGCAAAATTGTTTATATTAATGAACGAAACTGTTCTAAAAGTTGTCTGGACAAATTATATTCTCAGTAACATCTGGAAATATGGACATAGAGGTAGTGGTAAATAAGATTTTGTGTGGTATTCATGAAAAAAAATTAAAAGCCTTGCATATATTTCCGGTTTGTACATACTTCTAAAAATAATTTTGAGCTTAAATGTTTCGTGCATTTCAAACTATTCGATTAAGTCGTGATCATTTTCATTATATCTTAACATCAACAAAACAATGTCCTTCATTAAATATGGCGATAATGTATACTAATGTTTTTTATTACATTTTCAGGTGAATATGTTGACAGAAGCTTTCCTTCCAGAAACTAACGTATTCAGTAGTGGATTCGAAAATGAATCAGGTCCTTATGTCTCCCATATGTTACATAAAACGCATGTCACTATCGAATATGGACAAGACGCAGGTTTGTAGAAATTTATGTGTTGTTGATTTTTAATTAGGTATAGCGGTGTTTGGGGGTACTTCACATTCTCACAATTTTATCAAATAATTTGAACTGTTAATAGTTATTAGTTTGTAGATTACTATATGTTATTTAAGTAATTTTATTCTATGTTTGACGTAAATTGGATATATTTTGTCCCGTAAAGAAATAACCGTTTTGTTAATAGTTAACGTTTCCTACGTTATGTTCACAATTTTATAACACCTGCTTATCCTTACACCATCATTAAAGATCCTATGATGCTTATCTTATCTCTCGTTTGGCAATCTCTTTGGCTTTTGTTCACTTTTATATGAGGTTTACTTTATGTTTCTGTTTTAGTATTTATAAAAGACATCGGCCAACTAAATACTTAGTATTGTGGCATTTGGCATTGTGACAATACGATCTTGTAGTAATTGTATGATGGCTGCTAATTTACTAAAGGTTGCCCATAGTAATTAATATATTTCGCCTCGAAATCTCCTTTATATATCTCAGCGCTATAATAGTATGAATCACTTACAGAAACGGATTCTGAAGTATCGAACAACTGCGAAACTTCTACTAAAACTGTGGTTATGAATAGCCCTTATATCGCAGACATTATCGGCTGGGATGGTTCAAGAGGTTTTTCTTACGTACTTCATAAAGTAAGTAACGTTTAAAGATTTTTTTTGTATATATAATTTTTGTTACAATATTGTTACATTATCTACGTGTTTATTGTATTATAGTAAGTGATGGTTAATATATTAATTAGCGATTATTGTAACGTCAATTTCAGAAATAATTTTATTCGTTACAATGATATAAACTATAAATCTGCTATAATTTTAATAATATTAGTAAAAATATAATAAAAATAAAATTAATAGTTCAAGTTAACGTCACAACAAGTTAATATATATATATGTATATATATACCACTTTTCGAGTTTGTAAACTAAATAATATTTTCACTGATTTGAAATGAAGATGAGGAGACGGATGTGATAGGAGATAAGGTGCTGTGATTGGTTGAAAATAATCATTTGTCAAATTCCTAAACGAAATCAAGCTATATGGAATGTATTTCATTGGTTATTATTTTTTTTTTAATGAGATTCTTGGAATTCAACGATCACTTGGAAATATGATTTTAGCTATAGCAATTATATTTCGTTTTTGCTTAGGATTTTTTGTTTACCTGTAACGAACGATCGCTTTATATAGTTTATTACATGCCGGTGTAATTAATATCTTTGAAGCCTTAGTGTAAATAGTGGATACAGCATATTAATTATATTTGTGGATTAAGAAAATGTAAATAGGATTAATTTTGTTCCTTGTAACAATAAGTGTTTATCTTTTCATGTGTGCGTAAATAGTTTGATTCACCATTTCAATAGATGTTCTCATTTAATATTAATGAAATTTGATTTTTTCTAAATTTCGAAACCTACAAATATTGCCGTGTAGAACCATTTTGAGAGACCAAGTGACGGGAATAAAACTGCTGAATGCCATCTTTTTCGAAAATCTCTATTATATAGAACGACCGTGGCATATTTAAAGGTTTATTCTAGATAAAACATTTAGGAGTGTATCTAACTTTTATGAATTCTCTAATTTGTAATCAGTTCAGAATAATTAGCAATGATTGTTCAATTCTTGCTCATGAAACATTTTATTTTGTGTATCACATTACCAAACGTTGTTTTCGTTCTACGTATCTCGGCGTTTATTATTTCGTATTGCCCTATTCAAATTATATTCACTATGTATTAGCTCGTTCGAATTATAGCAACACTTATCAGGCGCGAAATAAAATTAGCATTTCGTATTTAGCGTGTTAAGTAGAAATAGCAATAATTCTCATCCTTAATTATAGTCACGCGTTAACGACATGCACTTTTTCCACGTTAACCGAAGTTATACGACTTACTGTAAAGTTCAATTATTGTAACAGACTGATAAGTGTTCGGAATAAGATTTCCAATATATATGAATTATTCAACATTTATTCCATGATTATCGAGTATCCAGTGATAATTTTGGTATGGTTATTCAATAACGTAGAGTTACATAATGTGATTACAAAAAGTTGCACCAGCGATCTTGATGGAAGATCTTTTATAAACGATTAACTTAAGTTAAGTTTTGATTTTTTTTTTACCTTTACAAAGTTTCAGAATGTTAACTCTTTATTTCTATGAAAAACCTATACTTTTATATATTTTGTATTGCGTGTGTAAAAAGTTAAGTATAATCAATGTGGTTCAAAGTATTTTGCTTAATTGAGAGATGGGGATGATTATAATATTTGCCGTTCAACGCGTTTTATAAGACTTCCAACATGTCTCTATTGTTAAAGGCTGTATGGGTTCATTGAACGTTTTTCTTTAACGCTAATTATTCAATAAATTCGTGCGTATCGCATTATATACTAAGCATACGAGGTTTTTAATTTTTTATAAATGATCACTACCGTGACTTCTCAAAACCGTCAAATGAAATGTATGAGATACACCTTAAGTTTATTCAATAAAATAAGTAGCTTAATTTGTAATTTCGACTAAATTTATTTCACACTACTCTTGTAATTCTTTCTAGTATTATTTTACAAGTGTTTAATTTTATAGTACACAGTAATGAGTTTGTAGTAACACGACAATAGCAACTTTAACATACCAAAGAATGTATATAAAAACATTTTCTTTTTCAGATCCCTAAATAGTAATAACTCTGAATTTAACAAGTACTGTAATGTAGAAGATCAAGATTCACCGGCTTTTATTATTTTTATATATGTATCGAATAAACTTATTGGGCATTGATCTTTTCTTTTATTTTATACAACTTTCCATATGGTAGATGACTGACACTCAATACAAGTATGGTATGGGTCAGGTTATCACCACTACACTTTATAAAATTGGTGATCTCGATGTTATTAGTAAGAAGTCCCTGATCCAGCTCGTAAATATCACGTTTAAGTTGGGCTTCAACCTGAACAACATTCGAAATAACAGTAACTGTTAATTTAAGGTCGTCAAGTCTCTTCTTCGTCTTATCCACGCGGCCAATGAGAACTCTAATATCAGCCAAATCTTCTCGAAATACCTAAAGCTCGCCTCACACTGTGCTCAGCTCCTCCCTTTTTTTATTAACGTGGGGAAATCCATCGTGGACACACCACTCTCCCGGGTGGGGAGAGTGGGTAGTGTGAGAATCATACTCACTAAAACCCCACGGTGTACTCCCAGCCTGGTACACCCCGCCTGTCTCCCTCAGACGTCCGAACCAGTGCAACGGGGAGACAGGCAATATGTGACGCAGTTCAAGTTCAAAGTCTCCGACTGACTCTGCTGACGATACTGTTGTATATTGAATATGAAAATAGTATTTTATTCATATTTAACATATAAGAGATACATTATATATGAATAAATAATTATTTTACAACAGGTTTTAGAACAGACAGATAAAAGACAACAATATGTAGAGAATTCCTTGTATCTACTCTGTTGTTCTTCGCTGCCCTTTTCTTGCATTCATAGCATTACCACGAAGTCTCTTTTTAGCGTTAAATCCAGACATAGCCGATGGTAATGCCTATTACATTTTACACATTTAGCGCCATCTGTCGGTTTTATAAACTTGCTGCAGCCCCCATTTTTTACACCCAGCATGGTGATTATCTTATTGATCTATTTTATGCAATAAATGTTCAATAGATGGCGTGGATTACACAGGTGTTTTGAATGTTTTAGCTATAAAATATTATGTTACAACATCAGTATAACCCGATGGTTTGGTCTCAACTAAGCATCCACATAAACGCTGTAGACAACTCTGGATCAATTTACAGCACTTATGAAGAGGAAGAGCACTAATACTAGTCATCATATATTACAATATACTGTGTATTAGGAGACCGCTTCCGAAAATGAAGACAAACGATAATACTAATGACACCTTTGATGATGGGACGGAAAAAAATCGATCCTTATTATAAACAAAACATATTTTTTAAACGTTTTATAAGCATTATTTACGGTCCATCATGTTAGTACAGCTAAATGAAACGATAGTTTAATAAAAAATACATTACTAAAAAAAACCAGCAATTAAACACAAAATTAAAAACAGCTGATGCTTGGATCAACGAACGCCCGGGCGCGGCATGGTGCTGATACCGCGCTCCCTAAAATTACAACATGGTAGGTTCAAAATTTGCAGGCACCATAAAAGAATTAGAGGCGGCGTTCACAATAACAATTGCAAGTAATTTTAGATAGTTATGACGTACCTACCTGTTTTCAAATTATGGTATTGGATGGATATATATGGTATAAATAGGTGGTGTCGATTTCATGGAAAAATATGGTAAAGCATACTAGGAAACTGGCTGTAAAATAAAATTAAATAGTATCTGAGCATTTTTTTAATTATCGTTATTTATTAATTTTATGTATTGTTATTTCTATTTATTTATTTTAAATATGTAGTATATGTGAAGTTGCATCAAAAACAACGCATGGATGAATCTTTTCTGAGCATCCTTCAGTATCGCCAACACATAGCACAAAGCCTAATAAATAAGTATACATGCAAAACACAGACAAAATAAATAGATGTTGAATATTTGGAATACCACAATTTGAATAATTTTAAAGAAAAAAAGAATTAGGTGAACGATGTTAATTATTTAAAGCCCACCAATTACTGAACCACAATGCGCCTTGCATATATAATTGTTTTAACCAATTGTGTAACAACCAATTTGTAAACTATTTGTAAGTCCTTGTATATTATATCATTTAATATCTAATTTGCAATAATTATTCATCATCATCATCATCTTACCCATATCCCACCTAAGTAGGGTCGGCCCAACATGTTTTCCTTTTCCACTCTCCTCTGTCAAAAGTCATCTCAGTATTCACACCTTTTATAAACATATCATTTTCCACACTATCCATTCACACCTTTTTCGGTCTTCCTCTACCTCTATATCCGTCCACTTTCAAATTCAAAACTTTTCTTGTTATATGACTTCTGACACTATATGACACGATTATGACTCTTCTCATAATATTATGAGATCATATGCCCGTACCATGCTAACCTGTTACTCCTCAACTTCTCTGTCACTGGTGCTATTTTAAAGCTTCCTCTGATATACTCATTCTTAATCTTATCCATTCTTGTTACACCACACATCCATCTTAACATTCGCATTTCTGCCACATGTAACCTTTTCTCATCCGCCTCTTTCGTAGCCCAGCACTCGGATTCATATAACATGGCTGGTCTGATTATAGACTTTCCCCTTAAGTTTCAACGGCATTCGTGGGTCACAGACTACCCCAGACACCTTTCGCCAATTCATCCATCCTGCATTTATCCTATTCTTCTTGTCCCTGGCTATGCCACCGTCGTTTCGGAACAATGAACTGAGGTACCGAAAACTGGAGCAGGCTGGTAAGGATACACGTTTAAGGTAATATGACAAAAACTGGATGGACCGCCGAAGTCGCAGAACAAATGTTCAGTTTTTAACCTACTAATGCTTAAACTAACATTCTTCAGTTTTTCTCGCCATTTCTCTAGCCTACTTTGGACCTCAGCAGCATTTTCTCCAATAAGAACAATGTCATCAGCACCAGCATACACCAAGGTGCCTCCTTTTGTATGTCTGATGTTATTGCATCCATGACAAAAAGGAATAGATAAAGACTTAGAGCTGATCCCTGATGCAAGCCTACAGCCACATGGAAATTATCAGTAACTCCAGCCTCGGACCTAACATGTGTTTTCGCTTGACTATACATAAAACGGATAAGTAAGTATTTCGCAGGCACTCTTTTCTTTTTCCACCACATAACATCCCGAGGTACTCGATCATATGCCTTTTCCAGATCAACAAACACCATATGCAAGTTCTTATGTGCACGTCTGTATTTTTCGCACAGTTGGCGAAGTGCGAAAATGGCATCTACAATAGATGTCACACGTCCAGACATAAACCTAAATTGATTGGCAGTCACTCCAGTTTCATCTCTTATTCGTCTCGCTATCACTCTTTCCCAAACTTTCATACTACGTGACATAAGCTTTGCAATAATTATTATGAAAAAATATATATATATTAGTAAGCTTATGAGACCTTTCTCAAAGTGAGAGATCACTTTATTGTCTCTTCGAGGTAACGGCAATCTATAATCAAAAAATTGGTTGCCTGTAAAGTCTGTTTACAGACAATAATTTTATGTGATAACGTCATAAAAACACATTGATGATAAATTACATACTTTTTGCCGCAAATCTTGTTGTAATGAACAATGGAAACCACATTAACTTTTCACTTCACTTTATAAACAGTTGACAAAACAGTTTCCGTGCAGGTTGTGTGCTGCCGCTGTCACTCTTCTACTCGGACGCATCGGCCGATGGAGTGGAATAGAGATAGATGCGTCACAAGCTGAACGCTTAGGCAAATCGTGCCTCTCTATTATTCCTTGTGCCGCGCTCTCGCTTGCACTCTCGGCTCAGGCGGAACGTGACAGTCATGCTTTTTAGACAAACAAAACAAACTTGTCTTTACTCAATCCTTGGAATATATAACAATAAATATCATATTAAATTATATTTTCCACCATCGTATTTAAAGACAATATAAAATAACGCACACGTGATATGTATAACAGAAATTTCTTTCCAATCTTTTCTTGTACACTGTGACTTCTGTTCCTGGTTTTATGTTGTTAGGTACTTCGTTTATCGTTGCAATTTCAAATTTGTACAAATAATATGTATAACATCTTGAAATAAAATTATAGACAACAAAGAAACAACAATTAGAAGAAAAGAATAACAACATAAATACAACAATAAGGTACGATGCCTACTGCCAACAAATGAAGAATTTAATACGACATAATATTTATGTTGGTAACAGAGCCATTAAGAGTGACTCGGTCTCATTTCATAACTTTAACGTTACAACTTTTAACTACCGTTTAATAAGAACCTATTCTCGTAGTTTCGGTTCGACGTGTTTCATTATAACATGGGTTACATCAGCGTTACAATAGCTTCCCTCGTCCCTTTTCTTCTCTCTTCCATTCCTGCTTCTAATTCTATGCCCTCTTCTGACTTCTCTTTGGTCATTTTCAATTATATTACTGTTTCTAATAAGGCACATTCACTTACTTAAAACTTCGGGACGTCTTACTTTTCCCGTACCGTGAAACTATGGAACAATCTCCCGTGGCCAATGTGATCCCTCTTTCCTATAACATGGAGTCACTTCAATCGTAACGTGAACCGACTATTACGCAGGCCGGCGTGACAGCGACGACCGGCTATGAATAGTTTATTTTTCAGTGGTCGCCGTTGTTTATTTGATTGTACTATGCTTACCATTAGGCATAGTGCATTCACTTTGCCATGGTACAATAAAAAAAGAACGCAGACGAATAATTTTAGAAATTAAAACCATAAAAATGATTAGATAAATACACAATATGTTGTGTGTGATTTAAATATTAATGTATGTGAATAAAATTACGAAACAAACTATGAATGCGTAAATGAAATGTTTCCTTCAATTTTTCTACTATTTTTAGTTACTTTTTATAACTCTCTCTATACTTGTAGATATTGGGTAAATAAATTACTTTGTTGTATCACGAGATGCCCTTCTAACTCAAAGCAAGTACTCCAATGAATGGAGGTTTCTGCCAGCTGAAATTGCAACTGAATATTTAAACACTTCTGATACTATCAACAAAAGTTTGATTATACTGCTTAGAAATGTTTTCTCGAGTAATTTCGTACTTCATTTTAGAGTATGGTTAGATAATTACATAAATAACTATCACTAAATTACAAAATTTCGGCCACTGAATGACCATTACTATCAATAATTTTTCAGGATGCGAAGTCCTCAATATAATATCCTTATCAATAGTGTCTGACGATAATGTTACTATGAATATTTTAATGGGCGGTTACACTTAATTTAACTCATTATTATTATCGTAGGAAATACTTACCGGGACGTTGAAGTGGGCCTCAAAAATATCCATATTTTCAATACATGATCTCCTTTGAGGCATAGATGATATATACATCAAGCGTTGCGTAGCCGCTATAAAAACCCAGTAAATAATAAAAACCAGTAATACAATGTATAGTTAAAATGGTTTGGCTAAACATAACATACCTATTACGAAGAAAAATTATAGATCCTACGTACAAAAACAATTTAACACCTGATATAATAAATCACACAATACCCTCATCAAATAACAATCAAATATTAATATTAAATACAACAATAGCGTAAATATCGAGCCAACAATGATCTTTACTTATGTTTATAAAATCAAACAAATACAGATAATTTGTGTATTACAATACAAATGAGCTAAGTTGGTCATTACACTCGAGGCTTGATCGTAGCCTAAGCTATATGTGAGAGTGCACTGTTGCCTAGAGGGCAATGATCGGAGCTATTACTTTCCAAAATTATTTTTAATTTGAATATTAATATATTCACAATATCAATTAATTAATACCGTTATTAGCAGTTTAAGATTTTTCTCGTACTACAAAAATAATGTTAGAGATATACAAAATGTATAATTTTATATTGGAATTTACATGCTTTATTTGATTATGCCACTGCATTATTGGGTTAAATTAGAAAATTGATGTATCCTAGAATATTATAATATGATACTATAAATGCGAAAGTGAGTTTGTTTGCTTATTATGTTTTCACATCGTTAGTACTCAACACATAATCATTAAATTTTGTATAGGTAGGTGTACGTGTACGTGTAGGTGACACGTGAGTACAGAAAAGGGAACGTTTTATCCAGAAACAATGTACTGTTTCCGAGGGATAGTGCAAATATATATTAACGCGAACGAAACTGGAAGTAAAGCAAGTTAGCAGATAAATAGAAGAGATTATAAGGTGTTGGAAAGAACTGCTAATTTACAGTAAAATGAAATAGATGCGTAAAAAAAGGCTTACTTCGAATTGTTGTTAATTTTGTGAAATCAATCAAAATTATTACTCTATTTTGTAAAAAAAAAAAAAAAACAAAATAAATCATGTCCACACATGAAATAAAGTTTAAATTAAGCAAAGTGTAAATTTTAATATAGACGGTGGTAATTCGCCTAATTCGATTCGAAATAAAATAATGTAGTAGTAGTGTAGCGTTCCCAACTGCGGCGTTGTCACTATAATAATATTGCCAGATGCATAACCTTTATTGTTCTGAGTAAGATATCACGCATATGCAAGTGACTATATAAGGTTTAAACAACTGTCTGTGAAAACTTTTCCAAAGATTCTAGTAACTAGACAAATTTATGAGTAATCTATAAATATTGAAATAAATATACTGTGGTAATAATATAATAGAAATGATATGCTTAGCTCTTATTTGTTTACTGTACCAAATACGAAATGTTGCTCGGCTGACGATCGATCATTTATTAATAGGTCTAGCTTTTACACATGGCTTTGCTCACGTACATGTAGATTTGATGTATTCCTTTTATCTAACTGATATGTATCCTATGTCCTTTTCTAGAACCCTGGTAACGTTTATGCAAAATTTGATAACGATCGATCAGTGGTTAAGGCGTGAAAGTGTAACAAACAAACTAAATTCACATTTATAATATTACAATCCGTTTAGTAGTTTTTGAATTTATCGGACGACTTTATTTTATAAGATGTAGTGATATTTTCTTATCATTAACATCTTTGTTTTTTTATGTTTAATCTCATAGTGCCGGATCAGATTATCATTTCTGAAGGTCACAAAAGGTCAAAGATAGTGTGCAACTAAATCTAAGTATACGTAATATATAGAAATATCGAATGTATGCTCAAATGTTTAGACCCTTAAATGCCGGATCAAGGCGTTATTTTTCAACGTTCCCATGAGGAGCATTGTAGTAACTGGTTCTTAGTCTAGATAATAGCCAGAAACATCAAATTTGTGCTCAGATGTTTAGTCTCATAGCGTAGGTGAAAGGTTTCACTTCTAAAAGGTATGGTGAAGATTGTGTTCATGGTAACTGAATCTTAGTATAGATAAATAATTTCGCCATAAGTCGAAGTTGCTCTAAGAGGATTAGTGTCATAGTGTCAGATCAAGTTTTAATTTCTTAAGGAGCAGGTGAGTAGCTGTATCGTGACAATTGATTTTTTGTATTGATAATAGAAACATACATTTTGCGCTCAGAGGTTTAGTCTTATGTTATCAGATGAAAATTTCATTTCTCGTGAGTCAAGTCATTAGCTGTATCGTGATAACTGATTCTAGTATAGGTAGTAGCTAGAAACATCGAGTTTGCATTCCGACGGGTAGTCTTATAATGCCGGATAAAGGTTTCATTTTTCATGGGCGAGGTGAGTAGCTTTATCGTTATAACTGAATCATAGTATAAATAGTAGATATAAACATTGTCAGATATAACAGCTGCATCATAGCGGCCAGCATATGATGGTCTTTGTGTAAAACTGACCGTGTTTCTACTGACAAACTTTGAAAGTCTGGCCTTGAACCCTCTACCAAATTATTCGTTACATTATAAACAAAGCTTGAGAAACTGTATAATGATAAACGATAAGCCACATCCTCGGTTCTTTGAAATACTACACTTGTTTGTAAATACGGCACCATATTTTCACTGCACGCTGTAATATTTTCAGTGCAGAAATAAAATGCAGGTTTAAAGTGGTCTCCTAAACTGTGACAACCATTTATAACATCGTTTTTATGTTATAAACAAAAGGATATAATAAAAACAATACGGATACGACATATGTATTTCTACCCAACGAAGAATTACATAGTGGTTTCTGAGGTCCACCATGAGGTTATTTTGTTTAGTCATGGGGTAAGTTCTCGTAACTACTAATAAAAGAAGTATAAACACCACATATTTATTCTACCCATGAAGGAGTTCCATATTAGATTTGAAGAGCATCTACAGTTAAAACATAACAAAAAATTAGGAATACACTAATAACGTTAAGGAAACAAAATAGTATTCGTTCAAATTTATGATATTAGTTTGAAATTTCAGTAATGCCTCTTCCCACTATAAATATAAAAACTTTTTTACTTTTCTAAAACGATCAAGAAGTGTTTAATAATGTAAAGGCATACGTACAACAGTTTATTTTTCTTCTAGCAATTGCTTGTAAAACAACGAAGACATCCATTCGTAACGACGCACGAGCACGAACTATTTCTTGTTCAACATTGTTTTGAAATCGAATTTAAATGAAGGAATAAATGGGACCTTATTCCATACGACTTAAGACCCACGTAAGTTACATAAACTGTGAAATTTTTGTTTAACTTTTTTTTTTCTTAGATATGGTACAGATAACTTTGATGTAATGTTCTCCGTATTGAATTTAATTATATGAAGCATAAGACGATATTCTTTTATAAGTAAAACGTGAATTTACTGAGATTTTCGTACCGAACATCACACTGCGTTGCGCGAGAGGTCTATGAAGAATTTGTATTTATAAATGGAATCCTATTATTTAAATAAAATAATCATCTCTGTCATTGTTAAAAGTTTAATGTATCTATAGTTAACCATTATGTTTAACAAAGTTCAATAGTTTTGTTGTAATTCGTACTACAAAATAGTGAAAATTCACCTTTTTTGAGAATGCGTCCTTAATGGCAAAACTTATAATTATATGAATTTATGTATTTTACTTAATATAGTAAAGAAAATATTTGATTATTTTGCTTGTAATTGGTAAACTCGAAAAACAGATAACCATTTTAAAAATTCTTTCACTTACAGAAAGTTAATATTTACGCATTATTATTACTTAGAAAATCAAATTAAGCAATGCAGCGAGCAAAAGTTTGTGTTTTATATTGAAACAAGTGCAAACACTCACATTGAATAGGTATAAAAGATGTACATATTCGTAAGTACTTCAGACACCATTCCTTTGGTGATAATGTTCAAGCGACACTATTATTCAACCGTGACTGTTATATTGATTTTTATAAAACTTTCCTCTGGTAAAAATAATATTGAAGTATTTTGGTATATTACGTTTACGATTTTATTTTTTAATTTTCTCTAGTTTTCAGCTTACCCCGATGTCAGTTCAACTTCAACATATGCTGAGGCAGTAAGTTCTTCAGATAGTGCTGCCAGCTTAGCCCAGGCAACAAGTCTTAGCCAAAACACTGGAGACAAGCGCAGTAAGTTGATTATAAATTAAATTGTAACTTTAGATATTCTGTTTGTAAATTCTTATAGTTTAACAAAACCATTTGATTGCCGAAAGTACAAACTCACAGGTGATAATAATGTACGTATAATAGTTAAGTAGGTAATATTATAATGTAATAATATCTTCTATAAATGGTATAAAACAAATTCTCTTTTCGTGTCTGACTATACAGTCATACGCTCCCAACATACGTTCCCTTGGATCTTTGATATCGTTTAGAGCATTTGTTCCGGAAGGTTTACATTTACAATATAGGCATATCAAAATATTATGAAGTAGACAAAATTCGATATATTGTAATCAAGTTGTGAATAATATTTTACATTACTAACATCTACATCAAAATAATGTAACTAATAGAGTATTTATTATATATCTTAAAAATACCTAAAATGTAACAGTTCCATTTAGTGGCATTGGGCAAATGGCTTGATAGAGAATATATATATACATTTTTTAAATTAAAATTAATATAAATAATCTAAAACGAAATTGCTCTTTACACTATATAATTTCAATGTTCATTTTGGAAGACATTACAATTTAAAAATTACGCCCAATAAAAAGTTGTAAAAGTATTATACTACTATTTTTACACTATTTCGTTCTAGATTATTTAATAAATAATAAATGTATATAAATTTAAATCTAAAAGAAGTCTGGTTTTTTTTAATCAAATTGTTTACATTGTTGACCGGGCAAAGCCCTACAGTTTCACCGGACTACTAAGGGGAGCGCTTAAGGCACTCACCCCATTGTATATAGGCAAACAGCACAAGAACGCGCGAAAAAATCTAAATAAATTTATTATGTAACAAACCATTTACCCAATATCACTAAAAGGATCTGTTACATTTTAGGTATTTTTAAGATATATGTAATACCATAGTATGTACATTATTTCTATGTAGATGTTAGTAATGTATTTAAACGCCAAATATTTTTTACGATACTTCCTTTGCTTCCATGAGCAGTAAATATAAAATACATAAAAATAATCTAAATCGCTAAGACACTCATGACGCCACATAAAGGTAGTCTATTGATAAATATATATATACTAAATATAATTTTGTCACTTGTGTTCACAGGCAGCATGATGACGATGAGCTAATGAATTTTATATAATTTTTTTTTATAGCTACAATCTGCGGAACAAATGAAGTTTTCAGCGATTGTGTTCAAGGCCACTGTGGTCCCATAAACTGTCCTCAGTTAGACGCAGCACTAACTTGTCCATTCTACGATCCTAAATTATGCATCGAGGGGTGTGTATGCAAAGATAACTATATTAGGAACGATAATGGAATATGTATACCAAAGAACAAATGTCGTAAGTATATTAATATTGTAATGCGGTCTTCACCAATCGATAGAGTAATTCAAGTTGTCAAGATTTATAATGATTATTGATGAAAGAATCGGAAAGGGTCAAGCCGCTTTTAGCGTTTCATGCACATAAGTATATATTTTTTTATTACCAGGGCAGGACAACGTCCGCCGGACTTGCTAGTATAATATAATTTTGCAAATCTTAAAACTCAAAAACTCTTAATTATTCTATTTAGACTTAATAAAATAGTGAATACTGTTAATTTATATCAACATATCAAAATAAAACTAAAACCTCCGTATTATTTTTTTTACCGTAAAACGGTTAACGCTTAAATAATTAACCCGAATTAATTATACCATATTAAACAAGAGGTATACGCCTTGTGAATATGTTTGAATGTTCTGAATATAAACCTAAGTTCGGGGTTGTTCATAATATAGTCAGGAATTTAACACTTTTTTTTTTTTTTTTTTTTTTTTCGAACTGACCTACACTGCCGGCTTATTAGGCCTTCACAGTTCCACCGGACTACTAAGGGGAGCGCTTAGGGCACTCACCCGATTGTTTTTAGGCGAAACATCTCAAGGGCACTCGGTGCACCTCGGCTTGAGCTGTCGCCGAATTCCCGAACTAACTAAGCTAGCTAAGCTATCTATCCATACAATACTCATATATGAATTCGTGAAAAATGCATGTGTGACCATGCATGTTTCACGAATGTATATGTGTATTTGGTATCTGACTACTGTGTTATGTGACCTATTTCAGTCCGAAAAGGGCAAAAAAACAGCCCACCACTGAGTGCCTAGATGTGCAAGAGTGTGGGGTGATCGTGTAAGTGTAGAACATGTGTAAATCACTGTATTCGCGCGAGTAACATACTCGAGGGCTCCACACCGAGGGACTACCTAGGCTCGAGCAGTTACAAGAAAAATCGCGACGAGTGTGCGGGATCGAATCTTCACCCCCCGCTCACGGAGGCGTGAGCAGAGAGAGTCGCGGGCGTGGGCGCAAACACGCATCTTTTGAGAGGGAATCGAGCTAAAAAATAAAGTACAACGGCACGGTGCCGATTTAACTAAATAATTACGTAACAAATCCTAATGTATCGGTCTATTATGTATGAACACGCGGGTTCGATCTGATATTTTGATTTACGCGAATTTATTTATGCGCGGCGCGGGTTAATTGCTGTACCGTGGTCGCGACGGCCGGGAAAGCGGAGATAGCGTTTAAGAGCCCGAGCTCAGACGTACTATTAACTAACGCGTTAAATGCGATTATCTCTTGTACATCGTGTACCAAAAGTAAGCGAGCTATCCAGTCTATACCGGAGGTCGATACTGAAACCGCGATAGGTGGCGCAGGAGTGGACAGAGCCTTTGGGGGCTGGGGCTTGGCTTTAGGAGCCGAGGGAGCTGGCAGGGAAGGCCTTACGCGCCAGGAGAGCGCGCTCGGCGCAGGAGCGGATGCTGCCGGCGCACTGGAGGTGCCCGGCAGATCGGGGAAAGCCTTCTGGCTTTGTATGGGCGGAGGCGGAGGCCGGTTCGTCCGAGTCGGCGGGCCGTGCGCCCTGGACCGGGTCGCACGACCGCCGCGGCGGTGATAGGTCGAACGAGGCGCACGGGGACACCCGCGATAATTCGCGGTATGACCCGTTTGCTCGCAGAGGACGCAGCTCGGAGGCTCGACGGATTCGGGAGTGCGGGGGCACTCCTTAGTGGAATGATCCCCGAGACACTTGACACACCTGGGACGCAGGTGGCAGTGTCGGGCGGAATGACCGTACACCTGGCAGTTGTGACACTGCGAGGGTACCTGGGACTTGCGAGGAAGCTCGACGAAGACAGGGGACAGGCCGCAAACTGAGTTGAGGCTGAAAATGGCCTTGCCTTCCAAGGTGCGGTCCAGAGTGACCAACACCAAGTTGAAGGGGGCCTTCGTACGGGGGTGGCGCATGCGCTGCACGCTCCGGACTGGGAAGTCCTGACCGTTCAGGCAGTCGCAGATGTCGTATTCGGTGAGCTCAGAGGGAACTCCCCGAATGACGACACGGAGGCGGCGCTCTTCCTCGAGCGCGTGGGTGAAGAAAGGGAGCTGACGCTCCCTGAAGTATTTGGTGAGCTTGCGATGCTCATCGGGGGTCGAAACACGAATAGAAATGCCGGCAACAGTGTTGACGGCAGACTTGTAGACGATTTCCTTCGACTTAAGGTCTTCAGAAATCTCTACCCATCGAGCTTTGTCACGGAAGGTGACGGGAGGCGGTAGGCGTGGCTTCTTAGCCGCGACCGCGGGTTCCGCAGCCGAGGCTTTAGCCGAATTCGCGGCAGAGGGCGTGGGAGAGGCTCGGGGCACCCGAGCGCCACCTATATTGGGCTGCTTTGGGGTCGGACGTCCCGCAGCAGAGTCGCTATCGGTCTGAATCGCGGCGCGTGGGCGTTTACCGCGGCGCGTGACGGTTGTGAAACCGTCGTCATCGGCGGGCGTGGTCGCGGGCGCAGGCACGGTCGCGGGCGCAGGCACGGTCGCGGCCGTGGTTTCCGTCGCGGGCGCGGTCGCGGGGACAGTATCGTAGACCATATCCGAGTCGTCATCGGAATCGAATTCCGAGAGCCTCGTGAACGGGTCGTCCGGGAGATTCGCGAAAGGGTTCGCGGAGAAACAACGCGGTATCTTACCGGGAGGGTTGCGCGCGTAGACTTTCCGGAGTCTGTTGTATTCCGTGACGAGTTGCGGGTCTTCCTTTTCGACGAACATGTGGAAGCGTAACAGTTCTTCGAGGTGGACGGTATCATCAACGGCCGGAAGGGCCGGATGGGCACGCGGGGTCGCGGGGGTAGACATGACTAACCTCCCTGCCTGAGGGGCAGGGGGGTGCGCCTAATTCAAATCTAACGGACAATCCGTGTCCGGCCCAAAGGGAAAACGCGACGCGACGCGAACGCGAATCTTCTCTTCGAAACTGCACACGGCGCGGCGCGAAGAACGACGCTCTGCACGGCACACGACGCGCTGCACGACTCTCGAAGCGCAGCACGAAGCACGACGCGTAGCACGGCGAAACGACGCACTGCACAGTGTGTACGGCTTCGCACCGAAAAGTGCGGTTTATGTGGTACACTAAAGGAGGTGCACCGTCGCTCTGAAAAGAGCGTGTTGATTGACAATAGCCGAGTAAACACACTAAAGTGCGGCTTCGCAGCAGATGTTTTCTTTCTTCGAATTTCACAAGCTCGAGTACAATAGCACCGGCGATGACTCACTCGGCAACAATGCGGGTCGGGCAGCGACGAAATCGTTGGAATGCCAACATCTGGTGCGCAGGTAGCACAGGTAGGCGAGCGCGGCGAGCCGAACGGACCGTCAGAGCTGCGAGCGAGCGCACGTGTGCACTCGACCGCTGCTCGAACGAGACTCGGAATTTAACACACATATTGTTATAAGAATACAAGGTGTCCACAGGTGACAACAGGGTGTCCGGTAATGAGTGGATAACCTTGAAATGACTTATAGCAGAACTTATGACCGTACAGAAAAAAAAAAAACAAAAAAGAAATATCCAAGCTAGTTCCTAAGATATGATTTCTTTTTTAAAGTCCAGTGTTTACCTTATTTCACATTCTTGTACACAACGACCATAAAAGACTGTATTGCATTGGTATTTGTTCTATTATCATGCACTATCTATACCAATAGATAAGTAGTAAATAGTTCGACTGGCTATGGCACTATTAAAAAAAATACTTTCATTTATTTATTTATTTTAAATATGCAAAAATATTTTTTTTACAAAGTTTTAACATCTCGGGTACAAAGAAAAATGTATGAAAACATGAGTGACCAAAGTTTTAAAATAACATCGCTTTTGAGTAGATTTTATAATGGTATAATTCATGTTCTCGTTCTCGTCTGTATATTAAACCTTACTTTGTCTGGCTGTTATACATAAAACATAATACGTAGGTATTATATAGTTCGTGTCAAACATTTTGACCGCTCCGAGTATAGATGCACAAAATATAAATTTAGATATAAACATTTATTAAATTATATGTACAACATCGAAACAATTTAGGGATAAATAAATGCTGATCTTAGATACCTGTAATAATAGTTTAACGTTGTCTTATATTCAATTCTAGACTATAATATTCGCGAGCCCGAACTTACTACGGCTTTTTTTTTTTTTTTTTTTTTTTTTTTTTTTTTTTAATTGGTTCACAAACCAGACATCACACTAATGATAATACATTACACAAACATTCAATATACACGTCAGTGTGTGTCTTAAAATAGTGAACACGACATGCCATTTTTTATAATAGTCTAATACATCACAAATTTATCTACATCACTATACATCACATACTCAGACTTGCCCAAAAGATTAATGAGGACTACACACTAACGTTGTTTATAGCTAAAAGGTAAAAAATCATAAAATGTCATGTTATCCCCATGACTTTATTGAAATTTTACAGCACCACCATGTGGAATAAATGAAATGTACATGGATTGCATCGAAAGTGACTGCAAGGCTTGGATTTGTGCCCAATTAGGGTTTCCATTAAATTGTACCACAACACAACCTGATATATGTACCGAAGGATGTGCCTGTAAAGATGGATACCTAAGAGATGATAATGGGGCATGTGTGTCAAATAAAGTTTGCCGTAAGTAGAGTTCATAATAAAAATAAAAATCTTATAGAAATCAATTTTTCCCTTCAAACGATAACTAGTGGTCGGTTGTGGTCGAAACTCGAACCTAATAAGGTATACCCATAAAGTATATCCGTATTTTTCTTTCCATTTTTTTTCTGAATGATAAATCTCCATTGAACTGAACAAAAAGAAAAGCAGAAAGTTGGTCAAGAAACCCACGAGTAAATGTTATGAACTATTTCTAAAAGATCCACAAATTCGTCAAAAATAACAATATTGTAGTTGTTATTTTAATAATAATTATAACATATACATATCAAACAATATAAGTTCCATAAAAACTGTCCGTCTCGATAACAAGAACACTTAATACAGTATAATAGTATAGAATGTAGATGTTCGTAAATGCTTTATCAAGATGACAAAACAATAAATTATTATGTTATATTTTAATACAACGAAGTAAAAAGTATTTAGTTGCACGACTTTGTAACTTAATAAAAATTGTAACAACCTTTGTGTATCATACAGTATTTTTTTCATTTAATTCATTTAGATTCCGAATAGTTATTTAATTGAAGGTTAAAAAATATAGATATAGTTACTCTACGGTGAACGCTAAGGTAAAACAAATCGAAACATACTTAAGTATGTTAGAATAGGTTTTAAAACAAAAACATGTGTATAAATAATTATGTTACAGCGTCCTGTGGTGGTGATCCTAACGCTGAATATGGCTGTGGTCTTAACTGCAACAGACATTGTTATAACATTGGAAAGGAACCAGAAGTCTGTAGTCTTGTTTGCTATAAAAATGCGTGCGACTGTAAAGACGGTTTCTACTTCGACGATAACATTGGAAAATGCGTTTTACCTGATCAATGCAGTAAGTGTATATTATTACCTTTTACGATTTTATTTTGATCAATATTTAAGTTACATTTAATTTTTTTTATATACTTTATAGGTTAGCGTTTGACCTAAATTTAATCTCATGTTAATCTCATGTTAACATCATCATGTGGTCTAAGATGGTAATCACGCTTAATCTAGAAGGAGACTGGCTGTCAAGTGCAGCTACCGGGACACACCAACAGGTGCTTGGCGACAGATTTTCAATTTGAATGTGGTAGCTAACTAGACGGACTTATAAAAAGCCCTATCACCATACTATGGTTTCATCACGATGTTTTCCTTCACCGAAAGCTCCGACTCAGTTGCTAGTATTTGAACCTATGTCCTTCGACTCAGTGTCAGAACACACTACCAACTGAGCCATCATCGCTTCAAATATAGTCTTCTATATTATGGTGTAATCAACTTATTTTTGCCCTTAGTTTTCTCGTGCTAATATAGATTTGATCTATCCTTCGGGAACAGTACATTTTTTCTGGATTTTCTATGTAAACGTATGAAAAATGTCATAATGATCAGGTGAGTTGTTAAGGCGTGAAAGCGTAACATACAAACAAACTCTCATTCGCATTTACGATATTTGTTAGGTTAGCCTCGTGTACCTTGTTAACTAGGCCCTTGTGTTGCATTGCATGTGTTGTATGCATAAACTTTGTTTTCGAGAATGTAAATTTCAATTTATACCTCAACTCGTTCACTTGTGACAGAAGATACATTACTTGGATGTTAATAAGTTGGTCATTATTCAATCTATACAACGCCACATATTTATGCAAAAGGTGCAGTGTATATGAACACAGCGACGAGGATAAGTGTTAATTTAAGAACTCTATAAGTCGAGTCATTTATGTCTTGCAATATAAATACTCAAATTCAATACGCATATGTGATTATATGGATTACTATTGAAATGAAGTTTTCATAGTCAATGTTCAGTGGAATGGAATGCCATGACATTTATTGACTTTATATGAAACGTGTTATTTACAGCCCCAGTCTGTGGACAAAATGAAATATATGCAAACTACACCGAATATGAATGCAAAGCCTTCAACTGTTCTCAATTAGGTTTTCCATTAGAATGTTCGAGTTTCCAAACTAGTATCTATACTGAGGGATGTGTCTGCAGAGATGGATATTTGAGATGTGACAATGGTTCTTGCATATCGAGTACAGCTTGCCGTAAGTAAAGCTTCATGTAATCATTGTTATGAATAAATAACAAAAATTATTAATCTACGCTTATCTTAACTTTATGACATTTAGAAAGTGTATTTACGGTACTAGCTATTATTAAAATATCTTGATAGTACGAAATCAATCCTTCTTGAAGATTTCCATTTTCCATCCGTCTAGAAGATGGCGAAAACAAAGTTAACATTTCTGGGACATTTATTAGAATAGTGAGTAAAGTAATTATATATTTTCACCCAATCAATTAAAAAACTATCCTTTATGGAACGTGATTAACCAAAAAAAAGCTAAAAGATATGAACATGTTTTTGGACGCAGCGTAGATATTAAATGTTAGCCAAAATCACTGGATACGTAGATAATACAAAAATCTAGTTATTCAACTATTGAAAGGTAACGTATATTTGAAATTAATAAATGTTTTAAGTATATACCTAATATATTATTGATTTAGTTAATTTTAATTCATTCAAATCTGACGAATACAAAAAATAAACAAATAATGTTTTCTTGCAGCATCATGTGGTGGCGATCCTAACGCTGAACCTGGTTGCGGTTTGAATTGCAATAAGCATTGTTACAACATACACAAGGAACCAGAAAGTTGTATTGCTGTTTGCTATGAGAATGCATGTGACTGCAAAGATGGTTTCTACTTTGATGACAACATTAGAAAATGCGTTTTACCCAACCAGTGCAGTAAGTGTAAACTAAATTTTATGATTTTATTATCATTAATATTTCAGTTCTATTTAGTGATCAGTTATGATTTATAAAACACTGAATATAAAATGTATATAACTAAAACAGCAAATGATAAATTACATTTTATGACAGGAAGTAATTAAAAATTTGCAGTTCACCTAATTGTTAATGATCATTACTGATAAAAAATATTAAAAAAAGTTTTGATATAACTCTGTATACAGCGCATACTGCGGTATATTCCATGTAAAATGTTCTGAAGGACTTTTTAACCTAATATCCTCTCACAAAAGAGGCACGAGAATTGAGCTCCGTTACTACGTTTTTATAATATGTAGCTTTAATTTCGGCATAAATAATGTTCAATATGTTTTTCTTTGCTATACTGTGGAGCTGTATAAAATTGGCTCCTTCAAACATAACATGAAACTTTTGAACAAGCTTGCATGATCGCAGCGACTAGCGATAGATTGTAAATCTTTCATATGTTTCCGTTATTGTTGATTTGTATTATACTTGACATTAATATAATGCCGTTCCTTTGTACTGTAACTAATATGAATTATTATTGAGGTGGTATTATCATAATGTGTTCAACATATCTTGTTTACATTAAATAAATGTACTGTTTACAGCACCGGTCTGTGGAAAAAACGAAAAATATACCAATTGCACCGAAAGTGAATGCAAACCCTTGAATTGTTCTCAGTTAGGATTTCCATTACAATATGTGAATTCCCATGCTAATAATTGTACGGAGGGATGTGTATGTAAAGATGAATATTTGAGAGATGATAATGGTATTTGCATACCAACCACAGCTTGCCGTAAGTAGAGTAAATGACATGTTTAGTTGTCATTTCTGTAATAATCTTTATCTATAAATAAATTGTATAGAAATGATGTTTACTTGTCCTAAAATTATGACAAATGTAAACATTTTCTGTTCAGTATTTTGCAATGAGTTAGATACAATCAAAATCTACAAAAACATCAGACGTCAAAAATCTGTGCTGCCGATGGATCCCTCATAATTTAACTGAAGCATAAAAACGCACCGTGTAACTTAGTGCAAACCCATGGTTACCAGACTCAACTAAATTATCTTAAATTTGTTGTGGGATAGAGTGATAGGAGATGAAACCAACCAAAGTGGCAAGTGTGCAGTCTACCGCTAAGCGGCTGATTCTTCCTTTTTAAAAGTAAAACTAGACGCGTGGCTACTGTCGCTTTGTAGAATTGTCGTAAAATAAACAGCAATTGGTACACGACTATTTATTTGTCGGAAATTATTGATTTGCTTTGCAAAAACAACCAAGAACGCCGTATCATCTTGCATCATGACAATACCAGCTCTCACACACAGAACTTTAAATGTGCCCCACGTACAAAATTATATTGAACGCTGATCACATAGCTACTCGTTTAATACAATTCTATTAATCTAAGCAATTACAATAGATTAAGGAAAAATAAAAGTAACATTTTTACAGCATCATGTGGTGGTGATCCTTACGCTAAATCTGGTTGTGGTATAAATTGCAATAGACATTGTTATAATATCGATAAAAACCCGGAAATATGTGTCGATGTTTGCTATGAAAATGCGTGCGATTGCAACGATGGTTACTATTACGACGATAATATTGGAAGATGTGTTTTACCCGAACATTGTGGTGAGTTTAGTCTCTACCTTTTATAACTGTATTTTCAACAATATTTTATTTGAATTTAAGATACCTTCTGCCACCTTGATATTTTATAATCAATTAATTAGTCTATGAATATGCTATTTTAATATTTGGAACGGCTAATAATATCTGTTTAGAATAAGTAAATAATATTGTATAAATTTTGAAATTAATCATTACTTGTTTGTACATTATTTTTATAGCACTATCTTTAACAATCACTAGCGCTTCCGCTACATCTATTGCTTCAACTGGTCAGATTAATGTCGAAGGGCAATTAGATAAAATTCATAAAGGAAATTTAGCTCTGACTGGTGAATTATTATATGTAAGTGAAAATCACATACCAACAAAATAATTTTAATTCATCATGATTTATTCAGATATTTTTATAATACTCGTATACACTGAGTTCTAAAGCAAGAATATATACACAATAAATCTAAATTTGTCTTCATTCGTTCATCTCACCTCATCAATGAAGTATCCACGTGATAAAATACGTTAACTATGGAAACCTAAACTGTAAATGCACCTCAATACCAATTCGTGCTTTTGGAAAAGTGATAGTAATTTCTATCGTCGTTGACGGAAAATATTGACAAATAAACTCTGCATATAATGACAATCCATTTTATTTATGTAATGTTGATTGATAAAGACGTTACTTTGTGGAAAACCATCAACACATCATATAGTTGACATTACTTTGCACTTACGTCTGGAACTGGTTGGCCTCTATTACGTCTCACTGTAACAAAAACGCAGGTTTTGGCAATGACAATATTTTCGGTTTTTGTAACAAAATTGCAAATTCCAAAACCATTCAATTCTAGGCGGAAATACAAAGTAATGTCCACTATATTTTTTTAATTTATATATTGATTCAACAATAATTCATTTGTAACAGGAAGTTTTTCTTTAACAAAAAGTCAGTTCCATTATAACATTTAAACTCAGGCCCACTAGGGTTCATATACTACTACTCACACTTTAACTATAGTCACAAACATGGTCTAATGTGCATGCCCCAAAGTAGGATATCTCTGTGTTAAAAACTACCAATAAAGCATAACACGGGGTTAAATAAAAAAAGCCGTGTTTATCTATAAATATGCATGATATGTTGATTCTCAAGTATCTAGAAATAATGAGGACGCATATAAAAAACAATAACACACTTTAAAATGCAGCGTAACATCTTAAACCTGAAAGAGGGAAAATAACATATTATTTTCTTTGACAGCAATTAGTTCAAAGTAAACCTGGAGCGAGCTTTGTAGCGTCTGCACTCTCTGCATTGATCCCCTTCGCAGAACTAGCCCTTTATGCCCATGGATTGACGCTGAAACAACTTTTAAATCTTATCAATCTCGAAAATAAAGATCAGGTATCGTTACAAATTTATTTAGATAATAATCTTTAAGGTCACCACAGACACTCATTATTAATTCGTTGAATATTAAAGTGTTTTCAATTCTTAGTTACTTTGCCAATTATAATATACCTTATATCTAGTTAACCTAATAAATACATATTTAATGTTTAAAGATAAGGCGATTATTCCCGATACTACTGAAGCAATTGCAAGGTCAAGAAACTGTAATTTTCGAAGTAGCTAATAAATTTTATGGAAATAATTATTACCCACTCAGTGATACCTTCAAACAAGAAGCTCAAAGTGTATTTAATTATGAAGGTGAAAATATCGATTTTGTAAATGCAACTCAAGCTGCTGATGTAATAAATAAATGGGTATGTATTAAGCTTTAAACTCCTTTAAATCTGCAAAAAAATATTAATGTATATTGCAATGTATAATGTATATTGCAACAGTATCAAATTATTATCTATTAAGAAATTTTATATTTTAACACATGGCTGTTAATTTTGACAAGAGGTTCAATATTCATGTAATGTCTTTTCTTATATTATTTACTAGGTAACACTCGCAACTTCGTATGCAAGGAGTTAAAAAAATAGCCACCACACCCTCTTGCCCCACTTCTCCACGGCAAGAACCCGTAACGCTGAACGCCTAGGCTCAATAAGAATCGTAGTTTTTTTAAACTTTAATAACTCTATATTAAATGACGCTATTATGATATTTTTTAAAGTAAGTACCATAGGAAGTAAAACTAAAAAAACTGAGCCGTTTTTGAGTGATGCGCACACAACGACATACCTGTATCATTTTATTTGCATAGATATATTTTTTTTAATATTGAAATTATTTCTATAAATTTATTACATTTTATATCTTAATATATTTCAAATTTAAGGTTGCAAGCAAAACGAACAATCTAATTGAAAATCTCATATTGCCTGAGACGTTGAATAATAATACCGAGTTGATGTGCGTCAATGCTTTGTATTTTTTGGTAATGTATTTATGATTTTATATTTGTATATAGACAATTAGTAATATTACATAATATTATCTTTTACACGTAATCATACTTCTCCTGGTCTATCACAGAATTTATTAGTTGATAATAAATAACCGTCTAGTGGTTCTCAAAGTGACATTAAATAATTTACTAATAAAGAAAATTAATAATAAATAAAGTCAATTTTTTTATATAATGATGATAAATCAACGATATTTGTGTTCTAGTTGATAACTAAAATCTTCAATATAATAACCAATTCTATTCTCTTCTTATTTAAATCTGCGTTAATATTTATGTTATTCATTCTATTGGTAAATATTGTTCACATTTTTTTTCTATATAATTAGAGAGGCTACTTCAACCACAATGCTAACTATAAAGAGATAATGGTTTCCGTTGTTAGCGTGTGCAAACACTCGACCATCGACGTACGTTCGAATCGTTGCGTATGAGCTGGAGCTTTCGTTGAAGGAAAACGTCGTAGAAAGCCATGGCATGATGGTAGGGCTTTTTTGTCCCACCTTGCTAGCTACCACACTCAAGTTGAAAATCTATTATAAAGCACCTATGGATATGGATCTCTGCATTTGAGAGCCAGTTCCTCTAGATTTTAACGTGTTTGCCGTTTCGGACCATACTGTGATTTAACATCAGGTGAAATTGTGGTCAAAGATTAAAACCGACGAAGTTTAAAAAATCTAATATGTATCTAATAATATAATAGTTTATTTAGTTATATACAATGTATATAGAATATAATTAGGTAGGTATTTGGAATAGGTGTTTCTTAATATCGATAAGTGAAAATACTTATGATTTTCAACACTTATAATTTTTCTATATTACAGAAATATGCTACGCCTAATACTTAAAACTCATCATATAAATTTACACTCACAAACATGAATCGAATACTGATTTGTTTTATTTTTAAGGGCAATTGGAAACACCAATTCAATCCCAATAAAACCAAAAACCGAGATTTCTACGTAACAGGAAATAAAATAAAATCTGTACCAACAATGTATCAACAAGCAACATTTAATTATAGTGATGATTCGAAGCTAAATGCTCAGGTAATTTACAAATAAAAAGTAATTGTTTTCAAGTCAAGTGTAATAAATTAGACAATGTTGGTTGATATTTAATACAACTGTCAGAATGAACAGTACAAGCAAAATGTGTTAAAAAGCGGAATTTCTGTTTGCTGTATTTATCTACATATGAGAGGTATTAGAAAACAATTGTGTACTTACAGTACGTATTGGTTATATGTTATAAGTAATATATAATTTATAATATCAAACGTGGAGAAAAATTAGACAGATATGAATAAAATTCAACACAGATTTTGCAAATTTTCAGATAATCGAATTACACTACAAAGGAGGAAATTTCAGTTGCGTTATTTGGCTTCCGAAAAAGAAAAATGGTCTGTTGAGCGTGGTGGAAAAATTGCGAGATCCTGACACATTCTCCAAGAGTATAAACTCATTCAGAAGCGAAATTGTTAAAGTGTATTTACCTAAAATGGACATAGTAACCGACGTTAATATAATCGATGTATTAGAAAAGGTAGCCCATGTTTTGTTAAGCACGAAAGTTATTGTATATTTTTCATAATGCAATTAAGAACAAATTATACACTAACAAAAATTCATTCAGTTTTCCTTATATTGTTATATTCTAGTTGTTTCTTTGAAATAAAGTAATTCGTTTTTTGTTTCAATCATATTAATACAGAAATAAATTACTTGTTATTCTTGTGAAATAACAATTAAAATGCTTCGTTCACTCTTTCATGCAATATACTATAATAAATTAAACTATGAAACCTTATTTTAGGCTGGCGTCACTGAGGTGTTTAATTCGAAATCTGCTGAATTGAGAGGAGTATTGACCACAGATGGACCTGTATATATAACTGATGCTATACAAAAAGCCAGAATTAAGGTCGATGAAACTGGAACAGAAGCCGCTGTGGCAAAAGGTATAGTAAAGATATTATTAGGACTTATTTATAACACAAGTTCGTTTAAAACTGATATTAACGCTTTTAATGTATTGAAGTAAAAAAAAAAAAAATTGTTCATTACCCTGTTGAATCTATTACGTCGTTACACGTGTTATTTTATATTTAAAAGTAATATAATTTAAATATGTCAAAATAAATTATGATTTCAGCTGGCTCTAAAACAACCTTAAATTCACCACTTCAACCTTCACCAATTCAGGATTTCAACGCAAATCATCCATTCGTTTTTTGTATAAAACATCAAACTATTTTAGTATTCTGTGGAGTGTATAATTAATTTGTATTCGATGTAAAATTGACAATAAAAAGGAATGTATTGTTACTAATTCAGACAACAATTAAATTTATTTTACATATTCTAGTAATATATATTTTTTCAGTTCACCGGATCACTATTTCCTATACAGGTGATTTATCAATTAGCAAATACTTGATATTATATTTTATTTTTTTGGGTTATGGACCTTTGTTGTCTGAATGATTAAATGATTTGATTTTGATATTCGCAATGTATTATTAAATATAGTTTTTAAATATCTATTACAATTTCCATGCAAATTTGGTTTTCCTATTAGAAATATCGAATTCTACCTAAGTAGTGTCACAGATTTTTTTACTTTTGAACTTTATCGATTTATTTAGTATTAGGTGTATTCAGCATACGTTCAATAACTAAAATTGCAATTTCATATATTAACTTACGCATGTCCTTACTTTCAATTAACATAGGGTAATGAAAATATTAGAAATAAATACGAGAACAGAGTTTTACACAATGGACCTTTAATTCTCAACGAAGCATACCTTGTACTATGGTAACAGCTGATAAACATACATGTAGAGATATTTAACTCCCAGAGAATAATATCCATTACATAAAATTCAGTCACGTGCGCTATTCGAACTTTTAGCTTAATAGAATGCTTTTAACTACTACGTCATGAAATCTGGACTTGTTTAGGATCTATCTAATAAATATAAAGTTAAATGAAAGGCGGTGCCAAAATTTTATACATTTTACAGCCATTGACGTGACTAGAGTATAGTAGAGTAGTATTAAAGGTAAGTGAAATAAGTTTAAGTTTACAAATCTTCATTTAATTTTCATTGAATCAAAATGCACTACTGTTTATTGGTATTGCACCAAACAATAAAGTAAACATAAATAATCTAATCAATACCATACTTTTTTGATTTTTTTCTTATAATTCCTAATAAATCTAGATGCCAAAATATTATGAGAGAAGTTTGCTTTTAGTTGACGAAAGAAATTCCAGAAGAATTGACAAATTATTATACACATAAACGACCTGAATGGAACATAAAAATATAATAAAGATAAAAATCTTGTCAAAAATTTTTGAATTATTTATATTACAAAATGAAGAAAAATGTAGACAGTGAAATATCTCATAAGGATATATATCAAAAATTAATTTATGATGACAATAGTTGTTATAAAATACAGGATGGACCTATGATTTATATTATACTAGCAGGCCTAGCGGACGTTGTCCTGCCCTGATAATAAAAAATATATACTTATGGGCATGAAACGCTTAAGGCGACTTGACTTTTTCCGATTCTTTCAACAATTATCATTATATTTCAATCAATTTACAAAAAAAAAAACGTTGACAAATTATATACCTAAACCTCCCCGTGAATTACTCTATCTATTGGCTATACCTATCTATTGACCACATTACAATCCGTTTAGTAGTTTTTGAGTTTATCGCGAACATCCAGACAGACAGACAAACGCGGCGGACGACTTTGTTTTATAACATAAAATAATTAACATAACCTCAAAGAGTTCTAGTGTGTTTAAAGTGGCTATGATGTCTGAATGAAAGCTACTTATCTTACAATGATTGTATTGACTTCAAAAATACATATAATATTTAAAAGTCATACATTCACGCTTGATCCAGCGAATCGTCTGGATACTTTTCAAAGTTTAAAAGTCACGTACGAATTGTATAATATCTGAAAATTCAGTGAGACAATCTAAATTGGTATGAGCTGGATAATAAACGAACCGGATACAGTGAAGTAAGAGAATTATGATTCAAGTCTTTGAAACGTGCGCTGTTGAGACTTTAAAATTATTATTACTAACTTATTATTCTCTGTGTTGGCGATTTATTTAGTAACGAACAATAACAAGTTAGTATAATAAGTCATAATTATAAGCCAATATTTATATTGTGAGTATTCCTCCATGACTATGATGGTTTTGTACGAAAATTAATTATCAAATTACTCGGTTGACTGTATTTGATTATTAGTTATATTCGTGTCTCCGATTCTATGGACTAGAATATTTTTCTTAAGAGGTTTTTTATAAGTGTTACAAGATTTCTTTAACACCGAAATATTTATTATGAGGGTTTTTCCTACACCGTATTTATTACTTAAGCAATGAGAGCTTTTTTTAATTTAGATGACGGTATTATTAAAATTTATTAGGATTCATATTCTGCGATTAATATTTTTCCTTTCCTTTGTCACATAAAATGTTATGTGGTTGAAATGCTAAAGTGATATTTATAATAGTCTATAAAATATTTATTACATGAGTGGATAAAAGTGATATTTTACAAATTTATAATTTTACACAAATGCACTCAAAATTCTGATTATATATTTGATTACATTATAAATATAGTGTGTGAAGTAAAAATTATCTTCATTTCTAAGACTATCTGCACTAACCTAGAAAGAACAAAATATTTATATGAACATAACACTTTCATTTAGGTCCTAAGTAGGAAAATTAAAACATATTGCATGTCACCTTCATCTACTCTTGTCTTCAACTGTTTACTGCATCAAATGATTAATATTCAATGGGTTACGTGAAATATGCTTTGTGTAGACTAAGTTTAGTTTTAACCTTATAACCTACTCGATGTATAACCTATTGTAAAAAGGCAACGCCATTCATTAGTAACTTGCTACACGACTATTGCTAATTGCATATTTCAAATCTGAAGACAGCGGTAAGCTTTGAAGCAAAAATCCAAATATCGGTCGTACTTCCACAGACGAACCACATCATCTCATCATCTTTATTTTATCTTGTGAATTCCACCAACAAAAATAATTTTCTGATTAATAAATATATGATATATAACGGAGGTGCTCTGAGTAACTTTTTGATATGGTATCCTCATCACCGTTTCAAACTCGCACCACCCGCCGTTATCTGGTTGCTCATCCACATACTCTAAAGCTTAGTAGAATGGCGACAACCGTAAGGTTCTCTAGAAGCTTTATTATGCGCCCGCTACCGGTGTGGAATGGGTTACCAAGCACGGTGTTCGCCCAGCTCCATGTTCCAGGTTCCATGGGGCTCTTCAAAAAGGGAATGAAACACGTTTTTCAAGGTCGGCAACACAACAGTGATGCCCCTAGTGTTGCAGTTGTCCATAGGCGATGGTAACCATTTAACATCAGATGGGTCGTCTGTTTGCTGCCCTTTGGCATAAATAATAATAATAATAATCAATTTATAAGCAGAATCAGATATTTATTATATTCATTTTCAAACAAAATTGTTTAGTAATGACGGTATTAACGGTTAATACCAGATTCTTCGGTATAACATTTCCATGGTGGATTTCCTGCAGCGAGGCATTCAGATACACAATTTTCTCCAAAGGTAGCGCGGTCGCTCACAACTTCGTGGACCCAATGACTGGAAATAAATTCCGTAGCATGAGTTCAAAGAATGAAGACAAAGCTTTGGATTCTATTAAAGTTCAGTTATTGTAACCATATCCAATATTACTATTAGTAATTATATATTCAAACTGTTTAACTATTAATAAGGAATATAACACATCTGGTATACGGATCCGATGTTCCAATTTATGAGCCTCGGTATATAGGTATTTTTTGTCTATTTATTAATTTAAATTATACTAACGATGAAAGAAAATATTTTCAGTAAGCATGGACACTTGAAAATACACTTGTGACAATGCAACAAAGCACTGTACTGGACTGAATAAATACGATTTATTATATTTCGCGATTAACCCTTAAATGGACGATTTTTGTTTCACGTTTTAAAAAAATATATTTGTGTAATAGACATGTATTACTGTCTAGGAAAAATGAGTAAAAAAATCTAGACATGAATTTACTATACTTTTTGCCAACATTAAAAATAGTACAAAATTAAATAAGAACTAGTTGTCAAAATTAACAAAAAATTAAAAGAAGGTCAATTTTATCTGTGATTTTTAGTATGTTGTGTAAGAACAACATTTTCCATTTAAGGGTTAAACAAAATAGCTACGAGTAAATCATTGCTATAGCATTTCACAATAATCGCTGGAATTTGTGAATCGAGTTTGTTTATTTGATACATTTTGATCATCATCATCATCAACCTGTAAGAAATGTAAGCCTACTCCAAGGCCATATGCCTCTTCCCGTAGGAACACTTTCACGACTTAACTACTCAATCGTTCAATATGAAATTTTCCATACACATTATCAGGAGTACATAATAGGATATGTGGTACCTTTCACCTACAAGAAAATATCTCTACATCAACATGAGCGAAGACGCAAATAAAAACTTGTATTACAATAACTGCGTATAGTTAAATATTTAGAACCATGGATAATGAGCAGTCTCCTGTATCAAGTTTTATATTTATGTTTCCCTGTATGTCTCATAACCGACTAAAGGAAATTGATACGTATAAATTTTTGGCCATATATCTTATCAATTAAAATGTAATTGTATTTAGATCAATTTTGATAATGTGGAATCTATACCTATATATAAAATGAAAATACATTTCTTTTGAGGCTCAACGCTCTAAAATCGAACGTATTGGCTTATAGCTCGTCGACATATACCTGTACGATGTGAAATTGTTCGTAGATGGTCCTAGGCTAATTTTTTTGGGTTCGATTGACACGTTGTCATTTTTTTTAAATGCCTAACGCAAAGGGTTGAAATCAGTCAGTAAAAAATTATAAAACAGTCTTTGTGTAACATGGAACTTAAGTTCTAAAATAATAATTTTACCAAATGTAATTATAATAATAACTATCAAATGAAGCAATTTATTTCAACTTTATACTTCTTAGAAAATCGTAGTCAAAGGCTCATAAATGTATTATTAGTATGAACATTGTTATAATTCTATCACTTATCAGTTATCTGCTATAAGGAACATTGTGTAAAAAAATGAAAACATAAATGCCCAATAAATTTATTAGATACACATATAAAAATAATAAAAGCTGGTCTATCTTGATCTTCTAGTTTATAGTATTTGTCAAATTGATGGTTACAACACGCATTCCTTTTATTTAATCTGAAAAAGAAAATATTTTTATTAGATATTCTCTTGTATGTTGTTTTTAGTAACAGACTACTAAGCATGTTAATTCTATAACTTATTAGGACCAATGTCGTAGTTAGTGTAGTTCAATTATCTTATATTAAATATCGATTTAAGTATAATCGTAAGTAAGTATCGACCAGAAATTATTTATAACCAAAACATTGAGATCATCCAATGAAAAGCAGTGAAACTATAATTAATGTGTGTTACAAAACACAAGACTTAATCAGAAAAAAGATTAAATAGAATTACTCAAGAAATGTAAAATAAATTTAGCTAACAATTAGCGTTCGTTTGTTTGGTATATAAACATCACTGGATACTGGATAACTGGATAAACATTGGATAATCTGTTTTAATAACTGCACTTCACAGCATGTTTATGTTGAACGTGACAATATTTTCAAAGGCATCCTTTAAAGGTGCTTTCAAAGCGTGATTATAAAACAATAAGCGAATATATGATGCTATATATTCGAAATATTGGAATAAAGTTTGAAATAAAAAAAGAACTTGTTAAAACCTTACTTACTGTTTGAGTTATGATGGAAAAAACTCTTGTTCCATCGAAACATATAAGTTCTGCGATAAAAGGTTTATTCACAATTACAGTTTGACTGGAAGTTTCGCTGTTTTCAGAGACTTTTGAAACTGTTTCTGCAAATGTTGAACATTATTTTAACGTTGAACTATAATTAAATTAATGACTATGGGCGACCTTCAATAAATTAGAAAACGTCATCTAATTACTACTACCACAATGTCTTATTGCCACAAAAACTAATTTTAATTTCCACAATGCTAAATATTTATTTGAATTATGTTTTTTATCAATACTAATACAGAAAGATAGACCACGGCCTTTTCAATTCTTTGATATGTATTTCGAGGAAATTTATTATTATTTTTTTGTTATGACATATATCTCTAGATGGCGCTGTAATGTAATTTTGTTGTATGTACTTCCTGACAAGATGTAAAAAATGTACTGTACTCTTCTTCTTCTTCTTGTTTTGGTACCGCAGCAGCATTTGCCAGTGTCAATGTTTTGTTTGAAGATGGATTATAATACAATGTTTACAAATAATATAACTTTAAAACGTAGGAAGTTACTTTAATCAAAATATTAGAAATTTTGCATTTGGGAATTGGATACTTTACTCTCGAGTATTAAAATAAATATACATCTTGTTCTAAAGGTTAAATATTATTAATTATATATGGTACTCTGTGGCATAGACGTCCACAGCCATCTTAAACCTCACAACCCTTGGTTGTGGACTCACTGAGGAAATTTGAAAAGAAGTAAAAGCTAAAGAGATTGTCAATCGTATGATAAGGTAAGCACCACGAGATCATTAATAATGATGTAAGACAGGGTAAATAGGTATTATAAGATTGTGAAAATAACGTAGCGAAACGTTAACTATTGATAAATAATTATTTGTTTACATGTAGTAGTCCGGTGAAACAGTAAAGGCCTTGCCAGATCAACAATGTAGTCAGTTCGAGAAAAACAAAATCTTTACATGACAAACACATCGAAATTACATCAAACAAAGAAATAGAATGACTTTAATAATTTATAGTCATTATTAATATCCACCTATGCTATTTTATATATTGGATATATATATATACATTATACTTAGTTATTTCAGTGACTAACAATATAAACGGTTCAAACTATTTGATAAAGGTGCAAGAATATTAACTACCATCAAATATCGCTATGCTTTAAGTACTAGATAATGATTCATCAATATGCAAATTTCTACAAACCTGCAGCTTGTCCATCTTCGATAGTAAGGTGCATTTTGTGGAACATATGTGCTACATAAGGGCTTGATTCATTTTCGAATCCACTGCTAAATACGTTAGTGCCTGGAAGGAAAGTGTCGCTCATCATATTTGCCTGAAATTTTAATAAAATATTAGTATGCAGTATCGCCACATTTAACGAACTACATTGTTTTGTTAATATTAAGTTTTAATGAAAATGATTGCGACCACTAAATTGAATAGTTTAAAATGCACGAAACGTTAAAACTCAAAATCATTTTTCGAAGTACGTACAAATATGTAAACTATTTGAGTTTTTTATTATTACCATGCAAAATCTTATATACCACTAGTTTTCTGTTCGTATATCCATATATAACACAGAATATAACCGGTCCAGATAATTTTTAGAGCAATTTCATTCATAAATGTAAACCACTTTTGTGATATAGTGATTTGGTTTTGAAATACAGGCTTCGATGCGCACAAATTGCAACGTTATCATTTTTATTTTCATTTTCAAAGAATTTAACAATATTCCTTTGGCCCCATGTCTTATTCAGGTAAGATTGAGTAAGACACTGTTCACTTATGCGTACATAACCAAACATCAATAACGTTTACTCACCAGTTTATAGCCTGTAACATAATCTTCAACTCCGCAAGTGTCTTTTTGAATTGGTACAGTTAGTTCAAGGTATTTCGGTTGTATTTGATCAAACGTATTCGTGTATATACTGGGAGTACGTAATTTAAATATTGTTTCTTCCAGGTCATTCAGGTCTGTCGGGCAAATTATGCGCATTTTAAAGTCTTCTTCCATGTCAAATTCTACGACCTTGAATGAAAAGTGTTTCGATAATTTATTCAAATTAAAAAGCAAAGTTAATTAATAAAAGGAGTTAATCAAATACCTCGGCGCGAAGATTTTTGTCATAATTATATCTTGCATAACCTTCGAAGTAACTTGCGTCAGTTGTAACAACGTTGCCGTCGCTCTCATTGAAATCAATTGACACTGTCTTTGAGGGTTTGAAATATTTATCCCAATATACCTGCACAAATTCCAACAACATGCTTATAAAACTCAAACATTTAAAATATATATAGCCAAAGTCCGAATGGTACAAATACGTAATTCTAAGAGTAAGAGACGCCTATGTAGATGATGCGGTTTAAGATGGTAGTCACGCTAATCCTAGAGGGAGACTGGCTCAAGTGCAGCTGCCGGAACACACCAACAGATGCTTGGCGAGAGATTTTCAACTTGAGGGTGATAGTTAGTCAGACGGACTTAGAAAAAGCCCTACCACCATGTTATGGTTTCATCACGATGTTGTCGTTTACTGAAAGCTCCAACTCAGTTATTAAGATTCGAACCTACGTCCTTCGAAGCTATGTTCGAACACGCTGGCAACTGAGACGTCATCGCTTCAAGATTCGTGGAATATTAAACAAAGATACTATATCAGTAAACTCCAAGTATTAGATAATTTTAGATAATTTTTACAGGTCTAAAATTCACTATATAAAGATGAATTTTAGACTATACATTACCTCAGTAATATGAAATCAGACAAAAGTAATTATATGTAGACAATTTTTAGCAGACAACAACAAGGCACATCTTGTACTAAAAAATGCTAAGTGTTGTACTTCAATATGGTAAAACGACGATAAACGAAACTCTCATAAAAACTCATTCATATGAACAAGATATTTTATTACTCACCGTAAAATGATTGCAACTGGCTACAACTAGACCCGACTTATCGAGTGATTGCTCAGAACTCAAGAAATCATAATCTTGGTTACAGCTATCCTGTCTCATCTGTAAACATTATTCTTTATAGTATTCCCATTAGCTAATGAGCAATAACTATGCATAAAACCATTAATGAGAAACATAATGCATCGTATAGAGCTATTTAGCATGTCACATAAACATAGACGGTAGCGATATTCATTAGTTTTAATTTTCAATAATATTCATAATTCACATTACCCAATTATTGAGATAATCAGCTGTGGCACTAGAATCTTGGAAGTCAATATTGATAGTTTTACCATCCAACGTTGAGGAAAATTTATTTTTAAAAGCATCTGTGAATTGATATTCACTATCTGCCATAATTAAATAATCAATTGTTGAAGAGTAGTTGTACGGATTATATGGTATCTCGCTTGTACTGAAGTATTTCGCTTCTGTAGGCACAACCTGGTCCATCTGAAAAATAAAATGCAATTGAAATATTAAATTTTAAAAAGATCTGAGGAAAAATGAAAATCTCTATTGCATTACAAAAATGTAAAAAAACTAACTTGGACACAGCATACGAATTTGTTGCGTTATTTGTAATCTAAATTCGATTGGTTATTTTTGTACGTTCTTAAAATGCAAAAACATTCCCTCCTTTTCCTTATCCACCATCTAATGCTGTTTATAAATTGTTTTAAATCCTTACGACTAATCAGATAAAAAAATATTCAATTTAGTCCGCTTATGAAAGCGCTTATGAACATCAAAACTACCACCGGTTCAGAAAAAAGACAAGCCATCAAGAAGAACCGGCAAGTAAATCGATGTAGTTTACCTTTTCATGATAAATAACATATTTTTATATAGGCGAATGTGATTTTGTTATATTCACACATCTTAACTACTCAACCGATTATCAAATTTTGAATACACGTTGTTAGTTAGGAGCACAAAAAAGATATAAGGTACTTTTTATCTAGAGAAAAGAACGGTTCCCGAGGCATAGGTCAAATTTATATTACACACATGCTATGCCACAACATTTAGCTTAAAATACCAAATATTAATAACGCTTTAAAATAATTTTCAAAGTAGTAAGTATGGACATTATTTCGATGTCACAAAAAAGAATTCAATTTGATGATTACAAAAAAAACTATATTTTTATTATTAAGATTGCCATTCTTCGAGATTAATCGATTTTTATATTCACATACCATCAAGAAAAATAATTTTATTATTCTCATCTTAAAATTTAATCATATGGTAAATAGTAATGGGGAAAAAATACTTTGGTAAAATCCATAAACTCAGCAGCAACAAGCAGAGTGCAATAGATTTTTTTGTATACAATTATATTAAGGATGTAAAATAAAAAATCAGCTTGCTTATACATTGTAAAAACAAAAACGAAAACGAAACTGCTCTTCAAGATTTCTTAAACTATTAAGACGCTATTTATAATTGTTATATTATTTGTAGTCCGGTGAATCTGTAGAGGCCATAGTGCCAACAGAGTATACCAGTTCGAAAAAAAAATGTTATATATTTTTTTTATAACGCAGGTACAGTTAATTTATAAGACACAAAGTTTGTGAATTGAATCAGGGTTCATGAAGTCAAAATATAATATATCCGTACCTCATCCATACTATGTAAATTCATTATACTCAAATACTGTGCAAGCGTTGATTCATCTGCGAATGATGCCAGTTGTGACGATTGATACAGAAGCTGATATACGGTAGACATTATATTTTTCTTACCTACTGTGCAAATTTGATTCTGAAAATTGAAAAAAAAAGTGTAAATTTACAGAAAACTAAGTTATTTCAATGTATATACGTATATATTGAACTGTACTATAAGACAATTATTAAGTATATAAAAACATTATATATTTCAATAGTTTCACATAAACTCACGTATAAGCAAATCCCCATAAGACAGTCATTAGCTCCGTAAAATCTTGAAACTGCATCAATTGTAGTATCATCTATGTTTGCTATAAACAATGAATTTTAAAACAATGAATACTAGGTATAGAGTATATTTAATTATATCATCATCTTCTTACTCTTATCCCACCTAAGTAGGGTCGGCACAACTTGTTTTCCTTTTCCACTCTCATCTGTCAGACGTCATCTCAGTATTTACACCTTTTATACACGTATCATTTTTCGCGCAATCTATACCTTCTTCGGCCTTCGTCTACTCTTATATCCATCTACCTTCATACTTAAAACTTTTCTAGTTACATGGCTTTCATCTCTCCTCATAACACGACCATACCATGCGTATTACTCCTCAACTTCTCCGTCATTGTTGGTATTTTCAAACTTCCTTTTATATACTCATTCTTAATCTTATCGATTCTAGTTATACCACACATCCATTTCAACATTCGCATCTCTGCCACGTGCAGTTTTTTCTCATCTGTATCTTTCGTAGCCCAGCGCTCAGATGCATAGTTTTATAACAATTTTATAATGGCTTACCTATACCAATAGAACCATTATATGACATGGATCTGATTACTGGGACACATGAGAAACGTCAGAAAGAAGATTACGTGTTTCAGAGATGCGGATATCAGATGGATGTGTGTCGTAAGCTATGTTTAGGACTGAGTATATGATACGAAGTAGGAGGTTCACACTAATGTTAGTGGAGTTGAAAAGTAATAGCTTAGTATATTATGGATTTATGGATTTAAAAGGAAAAATATTAAACTTAAAAGTGATCGGATATACGAGTTTACGTCTGTGTAAAAGTCAAAGAAGATTTGCATAGGTTGTGTGAAGAATTATATGACTGTAAAAGTTGCGATCTCAATATAAAATAAAGCATATTATGTCGACCCAACTTAGGTAGTATAAGCGTAAAAAGGTAATATTTTCTAAAGCAATATTTATACAAATTTGTAGGCAAATAAATTTCTAAGTAATTGCGATCTTCATTAAAAGTATTTATACAGAATAATACAATTTAAGCCTATCTTTATTTTAATTATTATCTACATAAAAATAAAAGTATGGTCATAAAGCAATCGGTAACACTGATAGATCTTTTTAACTATCGTACGTTTATTAATTTTAATTGCATTGGTAACGCTACGTACAGATGAAGGAAGGTATTAAGTGAACTTAGTTGTAAGACTTCAAAAAATGACAAATATTATCGTGGTATCATAATATGGTGACATAATATAAGAACTATAGATTTCGAGATGTCTAAAATTCTCATTACACTATGTGCTAGTGAGGTGATAAAGCACATACTTTTAGTTAGAATTAGAATTTTGGTCTTCAGTGAGACTCTACGAAATTTATTAAATTATAATAAAATATGTAAAATGCTTTACCGGAAATGTATTGAAGCAGTGATAACATATGTAATTCAAGTCAAGCTCCAGTATTTCAAAAGTGTTCATAGGACCGTGAGTGCTATCTTTTTGTATGGAATTTTAAAGTTTATAATGCAAATTGTATTGTTGAATGCATAACGCAAATTATATATTGTTAATAATAATAATATCAGTATCCAAACAAAATCCTGATAGACTTTATAAAGTAACGCTAACATAAATTATACACAGGTACTTACACAAAGATTAATTTATATTATTGGTTTTTCTTTGGTCAAAGCATTAAGTTTTGTAGTTGTAGTAAATTGTTGGAATATGAAAATTGTAATAAATTTACATAGCATAACTATTACTTTACAAAAAAAGTACAAGCTTATCAAAGTAGGTATACATCAAGATAACAGTAATTTTTAATTTTACAGTCATTTGATAAAAAATAATCTATGACGTGAAGCGAAATAATAGCTAATAAAAAGGAGCAATAAAAATTTAGGCTTACTTCAAAATGAATATACATTATCTATACTTATATTATATACTTACGATTTATGTTTTTGAGGCGAGATGCAAGGAATGTATTAAAGTAAGATTCTGTGGTCTGCTGGGTGCAAGCAACTTCTTCACTTGCCCGAGCAAATGCCATAAGCTTGGCCGAAATGGATACAAATACCAATAACTTCAACATCTTGCGAGGTTTAAAGTCTCATCTGAAATAGTGCCCCATTGCATCCTATTTATAGGAAAACTAATAGCCTACACTGCAGCTGAATCAATATATGTTGTTATTGTAAATTTCATATTACGGAAATATTATACAATGGATATAAGTGTATTGTCAAGTACCGGCTGCAATAATTTCAAAATAAAAAAATAAATGATAATAATTAAAAAAGATTATTTTCTTCGGAATTAAGAGAATCGTTTTAACCCGAAGATCCCCGAATTTGGAATAGTTTCAAATGACATGCCCACAAATAGATTAATTCTGTTACAAAATATGTCACAAAATCGTATGTTCGCAAAAAGGTTTACCTACACACATATGCAGATTGCATTATATTAGAACTTGGGAATACTTCCAGTCACAAACAAGGCCATGTAGATACGATAGTATAACAATAATAATTAATTACCCCTTCGTTCTGTTGTACACGGTATTCATGGATTATTTTGACCTATTTGAAAATGGAATGTTTATTTGGCATTAAGCCTTAACTACTCAGACACAGTATTAGACTAAAGTGGAAGCTAATGGCATGAGACAGTTTTGGAATTTTCTCGACAATTTTTTTTAGTATGATCTATTATTAAAAAAATCAAATATGATAAAAACAAAGTATAAAATAATATGCTATTAATTATAGTCGTAATGAAGCCCAGAGATTATCTTGTTATTATAAGAGATATTTGCCCACTACTAGATGACCCAGTGAACTTTGTATCACTTACATATATTTGTGTAAATTGTGGTCAAAACTTAATACAACATTTTTATTTACATTATGAATGCAACAGAGTCATGCACTATGTTAATTTAAAGTTTGTTCACGTACTGTTTTTATTTCTGAAACAGATCTGTTTTGTATTCCAACAAAAACCTCCTAACCTCCTAACCTATAAATAATTGACAAACGAACGACAATTTTTTATTTCTAAAATGACAAAAGACATCCAATGTTTCATAGCTAGGAACATTTGTATTTCAAAATTAAATTGTCTTTTTTAGTATTTTCGTTTACCGATTATTTGTGTTTCTCGCCGTTTAAATCTTCCAGAAATATTTCAAGATCAAAATTAGTCAAATCGGCCCAGCCATTTTCGAGTTTTAGCGAGACTAAGAACAGCATTTTAAATCTAGAACATTTTATAATACCACAAAAGTTATTTAAAGTCGTTTCGAAGTTAAAAATTAACACCGAAAAATTGAAATTTTATTTTCTGTACGCTTTTTTTGTTAGTTATAATAAACTTCTCAAATGAATTATTCACACATCACTTTCACTACCCCTTTTATATTCTCACGTCATATTGTATATTCATATGAAACAGCTTAATAAATACACATGCACTTGCTTAAACAAAGTATGTTACAAATACATCATTCATATCGGACCAACTTAGCGACAACCTTGATATCACCCCGAACCGTGCATAATGGTTTTAGAATATACGACTTATATAAGCGGCATGTCGAGCAGGTTTTGGTGTCTTAAAGGACTATTATAGAGTGAATCAATATGTGAACGATAATGATGTCTGGAATTGATTTCTCTCTGTGCATCCACTAAAAAGGATTCTACCGTGTTATGTAATATATATATATATATATATATATATATATATATGTGTAATATATATGTTTGTTAAAAAGATAAACCGTATCGATTTCTTGCCGGTTCTTCTCGATGACTGGGTTGTTTTCCGAACCGGTGGTAATTTTGACGCTCATAAGCGCTTTCTTAAGGCCTAAACTTAATAAAGTATTTTGGAGTTTGATTTAATCTTAAGATCGAATTCAAATACTGATACCTGATAACGGTTATTGAAACTATGTATTTAGCTTAACTATGAACAAAATGAAGCTCGTGGATTTTCTATAACCTGGGAATTAGAGACGACATCACGATATAAATGTATGCTTCGTGTTTTCAATATCATAAAACGATTTTAAAAGTTAGAACTTATCTATCCATAGAACATTATATTAACATATGAGAAAACATTTCTTCATAGTTTTACCATGATTAATAAGTACCATTTGATTGATTTTTCAATTATGCTACGTATTTTAATCTATATTGTTAATTTAGCATTATATTACACTTTTCTATTTTACAACTCTATAAAGTAAGTCTGGAATTTTATTATAAATCATTATTTCCAAAGTTCAGTTTTCGAACTTACACAACACAACAAATCAACGATCTTGCAAAATTGTTTATATACAATCAAAATGAGAAAAGTATATCACCTATAGATATTTAAAGATTGGTAATGCCTATCTTTATTTAGTCTATCATCGACGCATTAAATACTCTTTGTTGTTTCGAATACTTATATTTCTCTTCTTCTACTAATAATTTCAGATTTAATTTTTTCTGGTACAATTTACGCATATAAAATCACACGTTCTTGATTGCATAGAAACGTGACAGCGGCCCATTATTTGATAGGCCGCATACAATTGGTGAAGTCGCCTTCACTAATAAAATGTTAAAAATGCTTTAGATTCCATACATCACGGGGCTTGATCGTGCGTTTCACTTAATTTTTAATAGATTTAAAAATTTAACTTTAAACTTTAATAGATTTGGTAACGAACATAACAAGAGTCCTAGGAAGTATATCACAAATCTCTCGGCATCATATTAAATGCCGATGCGAGTCTTCGTCCGTTATCGTGACAAATAGTTTCACTACGGGCTACCATACCATAGTACAAATTTGTACTATTATATACATCGTTTTAATAATTAAAACGCTTCATATCACTCACCCCTAATGTATAACTTTAAAATACTCAACTGGTTTCAAAATTAACTGACACTCAGCTGGTGCCTGTTTTCTATAAAGTTTCATAAATATTCACTTTCATGTCACGCTGTTGTTTCAAGAATCTCATTCATTAAATGATTTTTTTTATCTTGGGTACCTGTAAAGTTAAGCTGATTTTTATTTATTGTTTCTTTTCTATTCTATCTTATATTTAGGATCTTTAATTTTATTAAATATGTCAGCCCCATTGTTCCCCATTCTTTCTAGCTTCAACAGGAGGGTCGTTGATGAGATATGATTACAAAGTCATACAACATCTTTGCTTTATCCGAACAGAGTTCTGCCAAAATGCTGTGACAAATACTGATGTTTTGGCACTTAGCACTCATAATACTCATTAACGATTCTCTTTTGTTGTTCTTGGCACACTCTATCATCAAGTGATGTACATCATCAATTTTTCCACATAAATTGCAGTTTGATGACACCGCTTTCTTCATTAGATACGCAAAACTTCCCGACGGATAGTGCCCAGAACGTAGTCTTAATGTTATTTTGATATATTGTCGATTTAAATTGCTTTTATTAATGAATACATTAATAATTTTTATGTTAATTAATGTTAATTTTTAATGTATTGCTTTATGAAGAGGCTGACAGTGTTTTGGTATATATCAAATGCCTTTTTCTTTACTCCTTTCATCAAAGTACTCTCTCCAATGATTATAAGAAATTTCTTTCAATTTTGACAACCTTTCCCAGTAATTTACTTGAAACTCCTTCAATATATCGGGCGTCGATCCTAATTTTGCACTACGGTTAGCCTCTTGATTCCCCTTGATAACATGAGATGAAATCCATTGCAATATCATAGACTGACTGTCAAACTGTTGCCTCAAAATTTGGCTTAGAATAATATATGTTACTGATACGCTTCTATAACTAGTGGCACATTGAACCACGTGGTGACGTGCACCTCGGACATTAGTTAAAATGACAACTTTTTAAATTATTTCCTTTTAAATCATAATTTTAATTGTTTACATGTTATTTCGAGATTACCTCTTACCTAACTTGTAATGTATGCTGGTTTTAAAAATGTTAAATTAAATTTACAGATAAATCTCTAAGCATCTATATTTCTTCATATAATTTGTCTACTGCTTTACAATGTATAAAAAAAATAGTATTTTTAGAAATATTTAAGAATACGTCATACTAGTCTATAATAATTTTCTTATTCGAGTTTAAATGTCAATTATTTAGGGTTGAAGTAATTCAATCTACACTTTTTTCTCTCTAGAACTTAAAACATTATTTAAAAGGGTATTATGCTTTGTATTTAAATTTTAAAAATCTTACAACATATCACATAACTGAGAATAAAGTTTTATAGAATACTCCATGTTGTCTTAGTTTTTCTAGTGAAATACCAAAAAAATATCCGTTTAAATTGGAATAGTAACTAAAATACAGACTATAAAAAACTTAATATAAACACGACAAACACCTCAAGTTAATGAATCTGTAAAAGGGTCAAAGAGATTTGATGGTATACTCTTCTTTCTTTTTATGAAGGAATTTCCGTATAGAAAATAGGATACTCCAGTCGTTTTGTCTACTTCAACAGATATATGTCGCGAACAAAAAGAATGGAGGAATAAGATTAGAATAGCTTTGAGGGGTTTGGATTGTTAAATTAGTATTTTTACTATCTTACAAAGCGTAACCATTTGTTATTATGCAGATGGTCTGCTTGGTAAATTCTGATATAACCTTTTATCCAAATGAGTACACACGTATCATCACAGTAACATCTTATGGAGTTGTAGGAATTATCAAAAATTGTTCCTTGAAATGACGAATTATTGATGCTCTGATACACTATTAAGCTCTTTATTTACTTATTACAACACAATAATAGTTTGTAAACAAGACGAATTATATTATGATGACTGCGACGAAAACAACTGTAGAACTGAAACTTGTTCAAAGTTAGAATATCCTTTAGGGCGTAAACACTCAAATTCAGGATGCCATAATGTAGGATTTATTTGCAAAGAAGAGTATTTAAAAGCAAATAATGGAATGCATACCTACGAATTCTTGTCGTAAGTATACTGATACAAAACATTCAGTACGATAAATACGAAACAATAAATATGATCAAATTAGTTAGCCTAAAAATATTACCCAGGAAATAACATTTCAAAGTTACTTCGTCCATAAAAATTAAAATGAAATTATTACTTTCAAATATAATTTCTATGCTGGTCCACACGTGTGACTCAATAATACTTAAATCTATGATTAGTTTAACTTAGTTATATTCACAGCAAGGCAACAGCTCAAGCCGCGATTTGTCCACGTTGACACCCTTAATCTTATTGCCAAGCGGCTGAGTGCCATAACCGCTCGACCTATTAGCCCAGTGAAGCGGTAAAAGTCCGTCAGGCCAATAGCGTTAGTAATTTCGAAAAAAAAAAACTACAAAGCAAATATTATGGTATAATTTACAAAACGAACAATTATTTGTAACAATATTTTTAGAACATTGACAATTGCTAGCGCTACCTTTAAATCGATTGCTTCTGCTGTTCAGAACTTATATCGAAAAGTATAAAGACAAGGAATAAATTCCGTGAAGGAAGTTTAGCTACCACTGCTAAATATCACATACTAAACGTAACCAAGAATTTCATTTCATCGTGGCTTACAACAATAAAATGAACAAAAGTATTTTATAGTTATCACCGTGTTTTTACATTTTTTAAACATTACATCGTATCTTTCCTATTTAGATATTGATTGTAAAGCTTTTTTTCACACATTACTTATTACTTTAAAAAAGCAGGCTAAAATGAATGCCGTTAACTATATATTTTATAAATAAGTATATTTGTAATTGAGATGACGTAGTAATTGTATTCGATTTTGATTCATGTATAGCAAGTCGCAGTTTATATTTTTAGTTTCCTTTATGATGCAAAATCGATCACTGTCGTTTAAATATAAAAGTAATATGTATGTTACTATACGTCTTTATATTAATTTATATTCTACAATATTCTATTTTGCTTTATGTTTGTTAATATTTTATAGTTAGGGGAAAGAGTTTTGTGTCAACTTATTTACCCTTTATCCCTATAACCTATCTGATACATTACGTAAAGTAAAAAACGACGCTAGCCAAGATTGACTTGCTACATGACCAATATTGAATAGATCATTGGACATTTCAAAACAGAACAGAACAGTGTTGAATTTTGTAGTAAAAAGAAAAAAAATTGGTTGTTTATAAAGTCGGTTTACGGACGATAATTTTATGTGATTACGTCATAAGAAAACATTGATGAAAAATTGCATACTGTTATGAATTGAATTGTATTATTATAACAGAATTACAGATGGAGTGGAAGAGAGATAGATGCGTCGCAAGCCGAAGGCTGATGTCGATTACGCCTCTCTATTGCTTGTTCCGCTCTCTCGCTTGCACGCTTGGCTCCGGCAGAACGTGACAATGAGTCATGCTATTTCGTGCGTGCAGCCGGCGTTAACCAATTTACAAGAGGTTATTAAGTCAAAAATACACATGGCGATCGAGCTTCCGCAAAAGAACATGGCCAGTTCTCATCATTTATATTTTTTCTTGGCTATTTCACCACCACGAATAGTCATATCAATAACAAAATTATAAGCATAATCAAATATTTATTATTTTCACCAGTTTTAACACTGAGCTATTTACCAATCAGGGTTTATACCAGATTGTTCAGTGTAACATTTCCATGGTGGATTTCCAGCAGCGAGGCATTCAGATACACCTTTTTCTCCAAAAGTGGCAGTCGCACCCAAGTTCGTGGATCCAAGGACTGGAAATAAAATTCTGAGTATGAATTATTTCAGAGTACTAGTAAAATGATGTTTTAGTATCATTTGGGAAGTCGTAGTGGTCGAGAGGTTTGGCCTTTGGAATATCAATCCGGTATCTGCAGGTCACAATTTGCAGGTTGCAATTACTCATTTAAATTGGTAAGACTATCGGTTGACGGTGAAGGAAGGAGAACATCGTAAGGAAACTTGACCGTGAAAAATGTTCTAGTTGTACCACCGTATGTGCAAATACAGAACTGCGGATTTCTTAGGATTTGAAACTAATAAGTCGTGGACTGGCGTGGTGTTTTTGTCCATATCTTCCTTCAGGTAAAGGCCTATGGGTCTGCAGTGGCTACCTTACAGGCTGATGATGATGATGCGATAAAACTTTGCATTATATTGCGGTTTAATTACTATAAACCAACCCAATATTACAGTATTTATATATGTATTCAAATTCTTTAAGTATGAAGTTGTGGTTAACGACCAGTAAATAATGATACTGCGACATTCCTGATAGATTTATTTTATTTCACTTATGAGGTTACCTCTTGAGACTTTTTCCACAGTTGAATAATTAAAAGGTATAACTATGTTATATTATTTGTTATGTTGAACTAATGAAAGAAGCAAAACATCTGTTATTGCAAAAATATACATCATATAAAATGAATTTAATACTTCAGATCAATTAAATAAATTATTCATGTATGGGTACTCACGACTGTCGTCACTTCGTTTGTGAATATTTTTCTGAAAAAAAAAATAGAATATATATTTGAATTATTAGAAAACATCAACAACATATTAATTATATTTTAACAATTAATCTTTCAAAAAAGAAATCCATAATAAAAACATATGAATCAACATTATTTTTATTTTGTACATAACCTCCTCGTTTTTAACTTTAAAAGATCTTAATCATATAAAAAAGTAATTTTGAATCGTACTCACCCCCGAACATTGAATGACCATTAGCACAAATGTAAAAAATATTACCAAATGGAAATTTAACTTCATATTCTCACTAAAGCACATTAATTTAGTCAACACGTGCTGTAATAACGGGCATTAAGCGATATATAAATTCGACAAAAGCAACTAAGGACATGTAGACAATAATAAATTGATAATTATTTCCATGGTGACGAAACGCGTAACATAACTACTACAATTTGATATAAATGCATGAAAACTCGAAATTCAAGTTAATTATTTATACATACGGTAAAACCAACTCACCTACTAACTCGTATATTATATATTATATTTCTATGTTCTGTGCTTCATGACAAAAAAAATAAAATTTCAAATACTAAGACTATTTCTAATGGTTGTAACGATCGTTTATAGGTAATTGATAGATTAATAAGAATTACGAAAATAAAGCAAATATATAAGGTACTAATATTGTGTTAATAAACTATTGACCTATTATTGACGTATTTTTTAAATATATAATCACCCATTTAATGTTGTTATTGTAAACTTGGTAATTAATGGAAAATAAATATTCGAATATCGCGAATCAGTTTTTTAAGAATTTCTCTTTCTTACATAAGTTACGGAAAAGTTGTAATTTTACTTTTCACTCGGTTACATGTTAGTTTATGTTGATATACTAAGACACACTAATTTTTATTAAAACAATAATACAAATATATTAGCTGTTCCCCGAAGCTTCGCTTGCCTTATTATAGATTTGACCTATCCCTGAGGAACAAGATTTTTTTCAAGATAATACTTTTAATAAGATAATATTTTATATGTTTTTATAACCTTGAAAAAGTGTACGCAATATTTCACGAGGATCGGTCGAGTAGTTAAGACGTGAACAAACAAACAAACTCATATTCGCATTTATAATATTAGTGTGAATATTTGCATTTTTCTTTTTATTATTATTGAATATTTGATTGTTGTTATTACGTATTATTGTAAAACCAGCTTTGTATTATTTCGTCGTTGAAAAGTGGAAGCCTTGTATCTGAATATTTTATTTGATACTTTTTCAGTTATGGAAAACAACAAACATGGTAAACATGGCTGTAGCCAGTCATCTACAGACAAAAAGAGAAAAGTAACACAAACTATTTGAAAAGAGAAATAATACCAGATGTATCCATGAAACATATAAAGTCCGTCGTCATACTTGTTAGAAAATAGTAAAATAACATTTAATTTGTACTTCAGTATTTAATTAGGGCATGCATTTATTATGCAGCACAATAATACTATTGGTAAAAGAAACTTAAATGTTATGATCGAATGGTCACCACGACATATACCAACGAGTTTTACATAATTCGTTTACATTTACTAATTTGAGCCAGTAAATCCTCGTCAATCTTTATAACCTCTCTAAATATAGATTTATTTTATTTTTTATTATAGGGGGCAAACGAACAGGTGGGTCACCTGATGGTAAGTGATCACCGCCCTCCATAGACACTAGCAACACCAGGGAAGTCGCAAGTGCGTTGCCGGCCTTTTAAATATGTGGGCCTCCGGCGCTCTCACTGGCCGAACGAAACGCAACAGTGCAAGCACTGTTACTTCACGTCGGTTTTCTGTGAGAGTGTGGTACTACCCCGGGCGAGCCGACCCATTCATACTGAAACCAGTAATAGCTTCAGCGTAGCTCTACCACCTATACACTGTCATATTTATACACTGTTATAGTTAACAATAGCGACAATGGATGTCTTTGTAATTCAACTGTTTGTACTTTTTCTGTTCCCAAAAAATTGTGGAAAAATGAAAAATATGTTTTTAAAATGATACCTATTTTATATTTTCTTGTAATTTATCATACTTCAACACTTAAGTTACTTTTGACATTCCTAGGATCCAGATCAATTTCTTTCATTAATAGCTCTATCAATCATAAACTATACTTATAGAAAGTTACAATATGCAATGCAATTTCATCTTTAGATGATCTACAGTTTGTTGGAAATATAAAGGACTAATAATTTTCGAAACCTATATTACAAGCTTCAAAACGTAGTAGTACTAAACCTTACTATGGATAAAGATTGCGAATTCGAGACCCGTATATGATTAGCTTTTATATGATAAGCCAATTGAGTATACTTGTAGTACTGTATTTGGTTGTTAAATATGCTAGTTACCATAGTACAACTTAGAATTAGTTTGGAATTAAGATGGCATATGAATAACTATGTCCTCATATTTGAATTACAGTTTTTACAAGGAATACTCATGTAGTTTATCAAAATGTGACTGGATCAAATAATATTCCGATAAACTTGTGTAAATAAACGTATTCACATCTCAATAGTGTGTTTGCTCATGTTTTTTTATTAATTCTTAGTCATTTTAATAACTCTAGAAGTTTTTGCAATTCGAGCTGCCTAAGACAATTTCGTCTTAGACTTAAGTCTCGAATGACCAAGGTTCACTTCTTTTTAAGAACATCCTGCTTCATTGAGCCAAGGAAACAAAAGACAGAATTTACTCGCTTTCAATCTGATCTAAGCATCTGAAGTATATTTGTTTTTTTTTTCGAACTGATATACCCTACCCTTTTTGCTCTTTTGGCCTCTACAGATTCACCGAACTACACAAGTATATTTGGTGTGAGTAACTAAACAATATTCATATCCCAAGAGGAACACAGACGTTTTGTCCTTGAGCGTGGACATTTTGGGGAAAGAGGATGATGAAGGAAGGAATCTCTTTAAAAAAATTCGCGTCCACTTGCTACAATCGTTTTATATTTTATAGGTTTTAGCGTTTTATTACAATATCACCATATGGTAATTGATAATGTAGTACAAGGCTGTAAACACGAGAAGCTTATAGAAACTGACTCTCATATGCAGCTGTCGGAACACACCTACGAATGCTTGGTAATAGATTTTCAACTTAAGTAAAAAAAAGTTAAAGTAGCTAACAAAGTAGACTTGGAAAAAATCTACCACCATGCAAATTACAAAAACATAAATTTATCAATTAATCATTTTACTGGAGATAACGTAAAACAGCAAAGATCAGACCCGAAGAGGCATTTTTTAGTGATTCTGACATTCTTTCGGAATATTTTTTAATCTAGATAACTTTCTAAAAATACGACAAAACGTGATAACGTCAATGAGATGACAATTACAATATAAAATTATTTTATACAATATACAAATTAATGTGAAGAAAATTTTCATATTTAGCTTTACAATAATATTTTCTTAATAATATTGACGAAAAAGAAAAGGAAAAAATGCGAGTGAACCTCTGGAATCATATTTGTGATGATGTAGCTGCATGTTATTCAAGAGTCAAATATTCGCGTCTGACATCAATACTAAGTTAGGAAGTTGAAGTTACACTGGTATTTCAAAATAATCCCAAGGAGGATTGATGTCAGACGCTCGTGGCTAATCGTAGAAATTAAGCCAAATGATACATCACAACATGATAAACATGTTGTATCGGGGTCTGATAAGGGTAAGAAGATGATAAAGTTTCTAAAAATAATGGTGTATAATAATTATGCACAATAGTTTTTGGAAATCATCTACTATAAGAAACAAAATATTACGAGCGGGATATAATTACAACGTAATATATGATATGCACACAGGTAGATGGATATATTAAAAACACAAACGTGTGGTTGTTAGTTTAATAAACCTGAAATGGTTGGAGAGATACTAATAAAATTTGGCATAAACATAGATTATATCATGGAATAGCACATAATTAACCTTTAATGAGATTATATACACAATTTTTTTTATATCGAATACGAAATATACAGTGTAGACACAAAACTAATTAATTTAATATTTGTCCCCAATTATTTCACAAATACCATTTCTTTTTAAATACTAACCTCGCGACTGAATAGGTAATACCTTTGGTATATAGATTAAATATTCTAATCTATGAGCCTCGGTATGCATCAATTAGTTATACTGGATTTGTATCCATTAATTAATTTAAATTCTACTAACGGTGGAAGAAAACAAAAGGCTGGACGCTTGAGAAATATACCTATTGAAATGCAGGATAGGCATATGAAAATATAACTACTTGACATTAAAATGCAATTTGTTTCACCTATTTTACACTTGTTTTTACACTTTGGCACCATTTTAAATTTTGTTAATGTACGTTATCATTTAAATACGACAAAATGTTCATAGTATGATTTACTATGACATTTTGGCGGGTCAAACTCTCAAAAGATTATCGCTTGTATTCAACCTGCTTTTGGCAATGATGCACTATGGAAGTCAACTGCTTATAGTTTATTAATAGAATTCCTAGGCGGTCTTGTTAATCTCCGTAACAAATTTCACGACGAACGCCTGTCTACTGTTGTAAACAACGATACTATCGATACTATTTGTCGTATGATATAAAAGACGGGTATGTGACCACCCATGACATTCGCGCATCTAGCATTTGCTATATACAGTGAATTCTACAGAAACCTATGGGTATGAAGAAACAGTGTTCCCAATGGATCCCTCATAATTTAACTGAGATTCAAAAAACTGGCCGCGTCTCTTAGTGCTATGCCATGTTTACCACATACAACGAAAGGACACTAAATTTGGTGTGGGTACACAGTGACACATCACAAAACATTGAATTATATCTACGATTTCAAAACAAAGCCGCAATTAGTTGTTGGGTCTTTCCAACTAAGCCGAAACCCACCAAAGTGGTAAGTGTGCGGTTTGCCGCTAAGCTGATGTTTGCTACTTTAAAAAATAATAAAGCTTGACATATGGATATTGTCACTTTAGAGAATCGTCGTATTGACTAATCTTTGATACAGTTGCATTGATTGCATTTGACTTCATTCAAATCTCTCAGAGTGACTCAGATTCAGCATAATATTTGCACTGTAACCTACTGATCGCTGCACTCAGTAATCCTGACTAATATTATAAATGTGAATGTAAGTTTATTGGATTATTACGCGTTCAGACCTTAAGTACTAAATCAATTATTATCAAATATTGTATACTCATTGTCAGGGGTAGAGAACAACATATGTAACAGCATATATTTCAGTCAAAACACAAGAGCTGTTCCTGAGAAATTAAACAAATCTAAATTGAGTCTAACGAAACAGGGAGCAACAGCTAGTAATATAACAATTGCGTCCATCATCTTCTTACCTTTATTCCACCTAGCTAGGGTAGGCACAAAATGTTTGTCGTATTGTAATGTATGGTTTGGCTTAATTTATAAAATCAGCCGCCAGTCTGATATCAATCTTATTTGGAATTATTTTGTAGTACGACTATACGCAGGAAAATATTAAATAAATAATGTTAAGTTCGATATTTAGAACTACGGGTAATAAGAATCATCTTGTCCCAAGTTTTATATTTATGTTTCTTATAACCATATGCCTTGTTTAACCGACTAAAAGAAGGTGATTCGTACCAAATCATTGTCACCTGTCTTACTATATAGTACTTAGAAGTAAAAAAATGTATTTAGATAATGTAGAATCTATATATCTATAAAACGAAAATATAGTTCCTTTGAGGCTTATTGACTTCAAAAGCTATGAACCTATTAACATACGTTAGCGTTATAAAAGTAAATTACGCTAATAGGAGTATTTACTATGTGGTTTCTACTGTTATGTTTTAGTTGTTAAGTTATGAAAAATGTATCTAATATAAGGTGTCAAATTATTATCGCCAATAAACATGACTGCTCACAACACCCAATGGGTTTTCGATTCAGCCTGTTGGATAAAACTTGAAATTCGTAATTCAACAACTAAACTCTTATTAGGTATTCACATTTCTGAAAAGTGTCGGTTAATGTCTATAATTATTTTATTATGTTACGAACAAGTTTTTATGAAATTTTACTGATAAGTTTCACATTTGGACAGTGTTGCATTGATATTTCTGAGGTGAGCCTACGTGATAGTTAAACGGGTCGGTGAAACGCCACCGAATGAAACCATCATAACAATTTGCTTACCTTGGAAAGTCGGTAGCAAACGGCTTATTTATAAGTTTCAATTCATAGTTTCGAGGACCAGCATGTTAATCATATAAAAATAAGCAAGTGTCTGAAGCACGGCTAACTGTTGTTTTAATTACCACACCGTAACTCAAGAGTCAGATTACAAATATACAATGTAAACAAATATACATTGAGATGATTTTATTAATCACTGTATTTTTGGATAAAGATTCATGCGGACGAATTCGCGGGCATAGCTGATACATACAATAACAATATAAATAAATTGTGTCTGTACTCTTCAGATTTTTGTGAAAAAAAAAAGTAGTTAAGAGTAAGTAATGGAATTTTAAATCATTTAAAAATGTTTGTTTGTCTATATGTATTGTTTGTACACGTATTACTGCTAAAGTATTAAGTTTATGACAAAATATCACCAAGAAAATCTTGAAATATATCCTCCAATAACATTGTGTTTTATTGAAATAGGTTCACTCTATCAAATGTTTTCGTAATGCAATTCATTACAAAATGTATTTCATTATAATCCAAAAACTAGTATATTTTATGGCACATAAATAATATGTAAGATACAGTAAAAGAAACAAAAGTGTTTAATATTTTAAGTTCACACAAAGAACATTAATACAAATGAAGTTCAGTAGTTAAATGTATTGATCCCACTAGATGACGCTGAACACATAAAGTTATTTTCTGAATTGCAGAATTTGGATGATACGCCACTAAATGAGGTTGCATCTAATGTCATATAATAATATTTTAAAGTCCGATAAAGATCTCAAGGTAGCGCAAGTCATTAGCAAATAAAGGAAAAAAAAATGGTCGTTGAACATTTTCTCAATTTTTCTTTGCTTGCTATTCGTAGTCGTTCCATCGCGTTGGTAGAGTTAGACTGTATTTACACCCTGTACTGTAAAATTAATCTTAATTGTATTTAGATATGTTTTCATAATGTAGAATCTATATATGTGTAGGTAAATAATGAAAATAGAGCTCCTTCGAGACTCAATCACCTCAAAATCTCTGAACTTATTAACATAGAACTAAAATGCATTCGATTCGAATTTTTTCGTAGAAGTCAATTATTTTTTGGATTATATTGCCATATTTTTATACCCAACTAAGTGGGCCGGAATTAGATAGTAATATAATATAAAAAAGTCTTTGTGTTACATGGAACTGAAGCTCTGAAATTATACTTTTTATCAAATCTAATTATACTAATGACCATTAAATTAAGAAATTTGTTTCAACTTCAGACTTATTGAAGAATCAATGACTTATAATATTAACATAATTAATGGTTACTTGTATTAAGTATCAATCATCTGCCATATGGAAAATTGTGTAATAAAAAGGAAACATTTATTAAGTACATATATAAAAATTTATTAGAAAAAGTTTTTTAGATACATATAGAAAAATAATAAAATCCGGTCTATCTTGATCTTCTGTGTTACTTCTATGTGGTACTTGTTATATTCAGAGTTGTTATATGTGTTTCTTTTATTTAATCTGAAAAAGAAAATATTTTTATTATAAATTCTTTGATGTATTAAAACTACTTTAGTTGTTATTAGGATCAAATCCGTAGTTAATGTGATTAGAGTATCTTATAACAAACTAATCTTAAGAACACATCAAACATTTATATCATTCCTTGAAAAACTGACTGAGACTATAATTACCGTGTATTATAAATGTAAACACTTGTCAGAAGAAAAATTAGGAAGAATTACACTATAGGCATCAAATAAATTTAGCCTAAAATTAAAAACTAAGCTATAAGTTTTTAATTTTTAATACAATAAGTTTATTATTGAATAAATCCCAGTTATATTAAACATTTAATTTAACAGTTTTTATAAGTCACGGAAGTGAACCTTTATACAAATTCAAATCCTAATTTACTTGCTTGAAATGCTTTACGCGCGAATCTATTAAAAAATTAGCGTTAAAAAAAACACATTGAACTATCCCATACGAACTTTAACAATACAGTCATGTTGAAGTGCTTATACAATGCTTTGATTCGCAAGTGTTATAATCTCTCCAAAATTCTCAATTATGCCAAATATTGTAATCACTGCATGGAATTTTACGGTATTGCTTAACCAATTAACTCTCACTGAATACTCGATAATCGTGGCATGAATTTTGGATAATTCATAATTCATATTGGAAATCTAATTACAAGTACTTATCCATCTGTTTCAATAACTATAATTCCCATGTATATGTTTAACGTGGCATCATTTGCAATGGCATTCTTTAAAAGTACCTGTCTTCAACACGTAATTATAATACAATAAACCTGTATATACTGTTATATGTTCGCAATATTTAAATAAAAGTTTTAAATACAAGAAAAAAAATGAAACCTTACTTGCTCTCTGATATATGTGGGTAACAATTATTGTATTATCAAAAGCGATAAGTTGTGCAATATAAGGACTAGTCACAGTCACAATTTGACCAGAAGTTTCGCAGTTCTCAGAGACTTCAGAATCCGTTTCTGTAAAATTTAAATATTATTAAAGCAGTGAATTATATAAAGTATGCTAAATACATAAATTACTATGGGCAACCTTTAGCAAATTAACATATTTGCTACAATAACCCACAATATCCTATTGCCACAGAATCTAAATAAAATTGCCACAATGCTCTAAGTATTTATTTGCCCAGTGTCTTTTATAAATCCTATTGCAGAAACATAAACGGCCAAAGTCATTTTAATACTCACATCCCTAGATTGTGGGCTAATTGAGGAAACTTAAAAGTGAATAAAGGCTATGCCAAACGAAAGATAAGGTACGAAAGTTAAGGACACGATCGTTCATGATAGTGTAAGGGTAAGTAGGCATTATAGGATTGTGAATACAACGTAGGAAACGTTAATTCATTACGAGAAAAACCATATCGAAATTACATCAAACACAGAATGACTTAAATAAGTCATTTTAAAATATTAATATAATAATTTTAAGTAATTTAAAAATATTTAACATGTAAAATAAAATTAATTAAATTACTTTTTATAATTATCTATTCATTAAGTTATTTCATTTAATTAATGTTATTTTACGTATTTAACTTATTTTTAAATTATACATTTTTTTTTTCAATTGTTACAATATAAACAGTTCAAATTATTTGATAAAGTTGTAGGAATGTGAACTAATACCACCAAACATCGTACACAAAATACCTAGTTAAAGATCAGTAACAAACAAATTTCTACAGACCTTCATCTTGTCCAACATCTTCGATACTAAAGTGCATTTTATGGAACATATGTGAAATATAAGGACCTGATTCATTTTCGAATCCACAACTGAATACATTAGTTTCTGGTAGGAGAGTGTCTGTCATCATATTTACCTGAAATTGTAATGAAAAACATTAGTATACACTACCGCCATATTTAATTAAGGACATGGTTTTATTGATATCAGGTAAGTTTTAATTAAAATAATTACTACCACTAAATTTAATGGCTTAAAATGCACGAAACGTTTAAACTCAGAATGTTTTTTAGAAGTACGTACAAATCCGTACATAAGTGCAAAGTAATTGATTTATTATTATTACCATACAAAATCCTATTTATCACTACTTCTATGTCCATATATCTAGATGTAACTGAGAATATAATTAGTCCAGACAACCTTTAGTGTACTTTCGTCGATAAATATAAACGACTTTTCTTATATAATGATTTGGTTTAGAAACACGAGAAGCGATGCACAACTTATTATAATTTTTACTTTGATTTTTAGTTTAAAAGAACGTATAAAGATCTCATCCCCGTAGCCCCACGAGCAGAATATTATTCAGGTAAGACTACGTAAAACACAGTTATTTTATGCGTACTTAAACAACATTTAATAACGTTAACTCACCAGTTTTAAGCCTGTAACATAATCTTCAAATTCACAAATTTCGCTATGACTTGGAAGAGTAAGTTGAAGGTAAGTCGTTGGTACTTGATCAAACGTATTCTTGTATATACTAGGTGTACGCATTTTAAATATGGTCTCTTCTAGTTTGTTCATGACTTTCGGGTAAGTTATACGAATTTTAAAATCTCCTAACAGGGGAAGTTCTATAATCTTGAATAAAAATACATCAATAGTTAATTTAAATTTAAAAAATAAATTCTTATGATTAACGAAATCAATCAAATACCTCGGAGTCAAGATATTCATCGTACTTATATCTTGCATTTCCTTCGATGTAAAATGCGTCAGCTTTAACAACGTTACCGTCGCTCTCGCAGAAATCAACTGTTACTGTCTTTGAAGGCTTAAACGATGGTTTCCAATATACCTGTAAAAATCCAAAGAGAATTTATTTAAAAAATCAAACAATTTCCAATATATATCCATAAATTCCGAAAGTTACAAAATCGTTGTTCAAGTGTAATACATGTGTCAGTATTTTCATGGAAGATTGAACATAGATGATATGTTAATAATTAATGTGAAATATGTAAAAAAAATATGTATCAGTATGAGTTTATTTCAATGTTAAGCTGTATGTTACCTCTGTGAGGCCTCCTAGGTTATTATGTATGTGTCCTTGTCATAATTAGACGAAAAAAATTATTATATTATTTATAAAACATTTAGTACTAAGAAATACTAAGCGACAAAAATGGTAAATTGCCGATATTATGATGGGCGTTTGCCTCTTGGAAAAAGATGTTCCTATGGGCATGTTGAGTTATAATTGTATCTTAAACTTACTGTGAAGTAATTTACACTTGCAGTTATTAGACCATCTAGTGATTGTTTAGACCCCAGGAAATCATAATCTTGGTTACAGCTCGTCTGTCCCATCTGTAAATAATATCGTTTATAGTTTTCGCTTTCACTATCCAGCGATAATTATGCATGATGCCATTTGTGAGAAACATAAACATATAGCATACCATGTGTTATAATATTTCATTAATATACATAATTCACATTACCCAAGTATTAAGATAATCAGATACGGCACTAGAATCTTCGAAATCCATATTTGTTGTTTCACCGCCAAGCGTTGAAGAAAATTTATTTTTAAAATCATCTGTAAATTGATATGTATTATGTGCCATAATTAAATACTTGATTGTTGATGTATAGTTGTACGGAATATTTAACGTGAAGTATTTGGGTTCCACAGACATAACCTGGTCCATCTGAAAAAAGTGCAATTGCGATATTAAATTCTAAAAAGATTTTTGAAAAAGTTAAATAACCTCAACAAAATCGGTACTTAAAAATGTGATATAAAAATTGCCTTGGACACAATATGCGAATCCGTTATTTAACTACTTACCTCTATTTTAGTGGGTACATTCAGTTGGCGTTTTTTATAGTTTAAAAATGGAATAATTTAACTTCTTATTTACCTACCATTGCATGCAATTATATACATAAATGTTATATTGTCAATATTTAAACTATAATTATAGGTTTATAATACTTTATTTTAATAATATTTAGTGATAAATATCAGGAAGTTTTTTCGTTATCACATTTTACTTACAATAAATTAATTTAGATAATAATTTAAATTATCATTAAAAAGAATTCAATCTGAATTATCGAACAGTACTAAATTATTATTTAAAAATCATACACAATCAAGAGAAGATACATTTACTATTCTTATCTTGAAGTAATATGGAACATAATAACAAAAAAAAAAGTGTAACTGTTATAAAACGCATAAACCTTAATGTTACGTTAGTAACATAACTATTGTCATTAAGGCAGAGTTCAAAAGATTTTTTCATCATAATTTGTTTTGGGGATGTAAACAAATAACTTGGGGAAAAACAACTTCCTTATACCTTGTAAAATAAAAAACCAAACAGAAAATATTCTTCAAGACTTCTTAAACAGTTAAGAGGCTATTTACGATTTTCACAATTTTAAACTAATTTCTTTATACTGAATGTTCCCAATATCCAATACATTTAGTATAAGACACTTGTGAATTGACTCGGAGTTCATGAATTTAATATATTCGTACCTCATCCATACTATCTAAATTCATTATATTCAAATACTGTTCGCGTGTTGATTCATCTGCGAATGCTGCCATTTGAGCCAATTGAAATAGAAGCGGATATATAGAAGACATCATATTTTTATTGTCCGATGTGCAAATTTGATTCTGAAATTTAAAAGAAAAGTTCTTAATCCTACATTTCCCTTCAAATTTATGACAATAAGTATATGTTATAATAGTGAAATACGGTGATTTGTAAGTATAACAATAGTTGAATATAGGGACTGACACATCACAAACGCAATAGTAAATTAATATACAGTATAAGAAACCTACAAGCGATCCCGAAATAGGCGATGAGTAGAGTCTTCGTGATAATTCTTCACATCAAAACTGTATATTACAAGTAAAGTTATACGTCAAATGTTGTTTGGATCTCGTTATTTATACAATATTACATCAATAGTTATATAAAAAGATAATGTTATTAAATATTTTAATTCAAACTCACATATGAACAAATTCCCATAAGAACGTCGTTAGCTTCGTGAAATCTTGAAATTGCATCAGTTGAAGCATCATCTGTGCTTGCTATAAATTATGAATTAAATGAGTATAGTTGAGAGATATTGCAGTATATTTATTACAATTTCAATAGTATATACGAATATTCGTTTAAGATATAAAATTAAACAATAATTTATCTACGTTATACCCACATCAAAAACCTAAAAGATATGGATGGATTGTGGAAACGATAAGATCAATTTACAAGGTAAGACTGTTCAGATGAATGTGAAAAAAGAAGAGTGGAACATAAAAACATATAATGTCGACACAATTTATGTGAAATAAAAAGATAATAATCTCCACCTAGATAAATACAAAATTGTAGACAAATAAATTTCTAAACAATTGTAATCTTCATTACAAGTATTAATGTAGAATATTTGTACGTTATGAGTAATAAAATTATTTTAATTATTATTTCAATTAAAATAAAGAAATAAAAGTGTGGCCGTAAGGCAAACGGTAAAATCAAAATGGAATATCCTCGACATTTTTCTTTTGGAAGTACCGTAAATTTATTAAATATGAATTTTGGTAACTCTTTTGACTAATTAAAGTATTATAATGGTAAACACTCAACAGATGAGAAATATTAGATAGTTATGTATGAAGTCGACGTTTTATCAAACTGGCCACTTCGATCTCAAATTTCTGGCGTTTGGTTGGAATTGCAAGTTCAAATTTATTTTAGTTTTAAGCTTCTGTATTTGTGTTTCCAATTCATAGAGTCATTTGTTATCACACCATTTGATTTTTCTTTAACATTATTATTTTTACAACACGGTTACTGGCGTCAGCATAATAGAAGGAGCTGGAAGGATTAATGATGTGTATGGGAAAGCTACTGTAAAAGAAAGCACACTACGTTTTTAGATATAACGTTTTCGTTCTAGAATTTTGACCTGCGGAGCAAACCCTTTGGACGGCCGGAGTCCCTAGTTAACAATGAAAAATTAAAGGTGATTATGGTAACGCATCAATCGAAAAACGACAACAGAGTTTATAGTAGACTTCAATGTGAGTCATAAAATGATTCTAATTGATTTGAAACAAATTGTAAAAGTGGAAAATCTCGAGAAATGGGCATCGCATGAAATGACTGAAGCACACTAATAAAAACGCATTACGTTAATCAACTGTCATAATAGTGACGAAATTTTGAAACGTATTGTCACTTGTGATAAAAATGGTTCCTTTAAGATAATCGGAAACGCTCATCATCGTGGTTGAACCCAGGGAAACCAACCAAATTCTGTCACAAGTAAAAGTAGATTTAATAAAGATACTGGTGACTATTTGGTAGTTTAGACCTGCTGTTATACGCCACAGTTTCTTAAGATTTGGCCAGACAATTACGATAGATCTGTATTATGAACCACCGTAGATCATAATGGAAAAAAAACTAGCCGTTACTGTAAAACCGGTAAAACCGAGACTGTTCAATCTCTCCAGCTCACTGCTGCTTCAGTATAATGCTAGACTCCATACTTTGACAGACGGTCGCTAAGTTACAGGAACTATGGTTCGAACGTTTTCGACACCCATTATACTGCACAGACCTTGCTTCAATAGATTATTAGCACTTTTTTTGGAATATTGACGATTTATTGAAAAGAAACAAAAATATACCGATGAGGAAGCCCAAATCGCTATTAAAGATTTGATTAATTCTCACTTCCACTATATTTTCAGCATTGAAATCAAAAGCTATCTATAAAATGACGAAAGTGCATAGTTGCTAGTAATGGTACATACTTCGATTGATTAAATATATTATTATATAAGTTTTTTTTCATTTAACTTTTTCCGTGTAAAGCTTAAGTACATAATATTATTGTAATAATAACATAGTGAGATAATGTACAGATATAGATTTCCAGGTGTTTAAAATTCTCATTAAGTCACGGGCTAATGAGGTGATAAAGAGCAACTTTTGCTTGGATAAGTATTTTTATCATCAGTGGAACATTTAGGGACTTATGAAATTATAATGAAATATCATAGTGTTAAATATATGCGGCAATAGTTTTTCAAAACTATATTGCTGCGATAATGGCTCATGACAATAATTGTAGTACAAAGCCAAAAGTTGTAAGAAATACTTTTCTTTATACGTATATCAAACAACTGTCCAATATCCCAACAAGCTTCATGGGACTACGAGCAATTAAATAGTGATATCTTGTTCTATTCAATTTTAAAATCTACTACTGCATAATTGAAACATATGCTGTTAACAATAATGACGTCGGTATGCATAAAAATACTGATATACCGAATAGTTTTCAGTTCGGTCAAAGTAATGGATCATACAAAGCAATATTATCGTAAATTTATTATACACAGGTTTTACGAAAATTAACTTATATTATTGATATAAGTCATGTAACAAGAAAAGTTTTGAGCTTGAAAGTGGACGGATATAGGAGTAGGGGAAGACCGAAAAAGGTGTGGATGGATTGTGTGAAAAACGATATGTGTATAAAAAGTGTGAATACTGAGATGACATCTGACAGAGGAGAGTGGAAAATGAAAACTTGTTGTGCCGACCCTACTTAGGTGGGATAAGAGTAAGATGATGATGAACTTATATTATTGATTTCTTTTAGTTAAAGCATTCAGTTAAAGTTGTAGTAAGTTGTTGTCATATCTTATGATAATATAAATATAAATCTAGGAAAAAATTACAAAAGTTATCAAGATAGGTTTTCGGCAAATTAAAATTAAAGTGCCTATGTTGATGTTAAATGAAATAGTATATAACAAATATGTTAATTATATATAAAAATGTTACATTACATCAAAAGTACAAAAAAAAGTTAGTATTAGAAAATAAAAAACACTTACGATATAAATTTTGGAGTAAAGATGCAAGGAATTTATTATAGAAAGATTGTGTGGTTTGCTGGGCGCAAGCAACTTCTTGTTCACTTGCCCAAGCATATGCTATAAGCTTGGCTGCAATGGATATAAATACAAGTAACTTCAACATCTTGCTAAGGCTAATGTCTCTTCTGAAATATTGCCCAATGTAGCCTTTTTATAAGAAAAATGGTAGGCTATTATACAGCAGCTGAATCAATATAAGTATTTTGTTGTAGTGAATTTCATATTGTGGAAATATTTTAACAATAGACACAAGTGTAGGAACAAGATGCATGAATTTTAAAATTAAAAGTAGATGATAATAATTAAAAAAAAATAAAAAAACAATATTTTGTCCGGAATTCACTTAAATCTTATTTTTGTTACAAAGGATCATACCAAATTGTTGTTGGGCAAAAAGGTTTACCTTATTACACACATATGCATACTACAGCATATTAGAACATGGGAATTTTTTTCGATTTACCATAGCGTCACGCCTAATCGTGACATGCTCCCCACATGATGGTAAACCAGTCACTATGCTCTCTTCTGGGTTGTCGCGTACAGAAGTAGCCAGTGGTACACCCATAACGATGAGGACTATCCACGTATTGAAAATCTCTCGATGATAGCCGATGATTTAGGCTACATCGTGCTTACCATCAGAAACAGTATCGTCACTTTGTCGTGATATAATAAAAAAAAAATACATTTTTCTTTTCAAGGTATGTTTTCAGTTACTTAATAAGCCACGGTGGTTACTAGGGTGTAAAAATAATAGTTAGTCCGTTGTTCTATTTTATATGAAGCTCATGGTAATTTTTATACATCGTTTACAAAATGGAATTTCAATCTGACCTTAATTAAGCCTTAACTACTTTAAAACAGTATTAAAATAAGGTGGATAGTATATCAAGTGGGGATGAGATACTTGTACCTCGGAACCGCAGCGGGTGGACCCACAGGCGAATACAGTTCCCTCGTGGAGCCTTAGCCTGCCTCCCAAGACCGTCAGTGCGTGGTGAAGAGCCACATCCTACACGAGGTGACCCTGTCTAGCAGAACACTACGGATCTAGGCTAGAGAGCCGATAAACACTCCTGGGGCTCGGTTCCAGAACCGGGTCGGGGCGTATACCCCGGCAGACGGCGCCCCTCGCAGTACCCCTCTGCTTATCAGAGGGGACAGGGGATGGGGAAAGGACGGGCCTGCTTCGGTTCGCCCGTCAGAGGGTGGAGGGAGAAAATCTCCTTAAAAAGTTACCGTGGGAGAAAACCACGTAAAAAAGTTACGGAGGGCAGTGCCTTCGGGCGGCGGGAGGGAGGAAACCTCGGTAAAAAGTCACCGTGGGAGAAAACCACGTTAAAAAGTTACAGACGGGTATGCCCTCGGGCGGTGGGAGGGAGGAAACCTCGGTAAAAAGTCACCGTGGGAGAAAACCACGTTAAAAAGTTACGGGTGTTGAGGAGACAACCTCGTTAAAAAACAGACGGGAGGCCTTCGGGCGGAGGGAGGTAGAAAACCTCGTTAAAAAGTTACCGTGGGAGGAAACCACGTTAAAAAGTGACAGAGGGACGGCCTTTGGGCGGAGGGAGAGGGAGAAAACCTCAAGAAAAAGTTACAGTGGGAGGAAACCACGTTAAAAAGTGACAGAGGGGAGGCCTTCGGGCGGAGGAAGAGGGAGAAAAACCTCATTAAAAAGTTCCTGTGGGAGGAAACCACATTAAAAAGTGACAGAGGGGTGGCCTTCGGGTGGAGGAAGAGGGAGAAAAACCTCATTAAAAAGTACCTGTGGGAGGAAACCACATTAAAAAGTGACAGAGGGGTGGCCTTCGGGCGGAGGAAGAGGGAGAAAAACCTCATTAAAAAGTACCTGTGGGAGGAAACCACATTAAAAAGTGACAGAGGGGTGGCCTTCGGGCGGAGGGAGAGGGAGAAAACCTCGTTAAAAAGTCACCGTGGTAGAAAACCACGTAAAAAAGTTACAGGTGGTGGTGGTTGGAGGGGGTGACCCCTTGACTGCCACACCGGACCAAGGAGGGAAGGGGCTGGGGACCTGACTTTCCATTGCACATTGGTTCGGTAGACGGGTAGGCAGCTTGACCGGGCTGTCGTCGCGGTCAGGGCGTTCGCGCTGGGCCTTGTCGCCGGGGTGGCATGGTGCTTGCTTGTTCGATCCCGTGCCACTCCATAGCGCGGCAGACGGTATCTTGTGGGTTTTTTTTAGTCAGTAAGAGTCTGACACCCCACAGCTCCCCAGGGCTGTGGGTGTCCAATGAAGGATTTCTTCCCACATTAAAAAAAAAAAAAAAAAGGTGGATAGTATATGGAATGTGTAAATCTGGATTGGGATTAGACGACGTATGAAATCATCTTTATATTATGTTGTTAGTGTTAATTATGTTGGTGAAGAAGCAAAGTTTTGTCATAAGTTATAAAAAATATTTATCCATTTTCATGTGGTTTTATTATACATAACGTCACAAGGAACGAAGAATTGTATTCTTCTATAAGGAAGTCATAATTATTTGTAAATTCTTAAATACAATTACTGATATAATTCGTGTAACCGATACACAAGTGAAGCAACAACAAAACAAAGACTTAATACATTACATTAATTAGTTAAAATGATTAAATGCCATGCTCTCATTTATATCGCAATATTCAGTGCCTACACAAAAATAAATAATTAGTAATAATAACTTAATTCGTAGTTTATCTGTAACTTTATATAAGAAATGAATGATAAGACCATGTAAAAGTGTTCCTTATTGTTTTGTAAATTAGTATATTATGTTTCAAACAATGAATACTTCTTTTAAAATTAAACATAATGGATGAGACGAATTCATAATGTCATTTCGTGTGTATTTGTTTTGTATTGAGCCAATATAAAAATTCATAACTTACAGAAAAATATTCTTTAATTACTGTGTACCTACTATATGTTTTCGTGTTAGGTAATGTTATTTAACCAATGAAGGGGCTGATGGACACAGTGATATCCCAGATGAACGCATTGTTACTTGCAATGAGCTCTTAAAAGCAACTATGGTTAAAAGTGACGATAAACGAAAAAAAAAAGGTGCTTGAGCATTTTCTCACTTTTTCTTTGCTTTCTATTCATCTTCGTTCCATAGTGTTGTTCGAATTAGAAATATTAATAATTATAGAAGATATATTAAATAATTAACTTTGTATTATACAATTTAAATTAGTCACAAATGTACACTCATCAAAAAAGTCGAAGCAACATGTACTAATTTAAATTTTAGGATGGTTCTTCATATTATAACGTTGTATTTTATTTTTAAAATAATATCTTTAGGGTTCTATGATGTAAAAATAACAGCTGTTGTCTTTATAAGTTCTTTTAATAACAGAAATGAACAATATTAGAATATACTGTAGAAATTAAGATACATAAGAAACTAAACTTTTTTTTACAAAATGCGTGATATTACAAATTTTACCATTTATATTAATTAACTAGCTGTGCCCGCGACTACTTCCGCGTGGAACTTAATGCAAAAAAACTGTGAATGATACAACCATCTAAATGTAAATCTGTTTATCTTGTATATTAGTAATCCGACTCTCGCGATACCTGTGGTACTCAAAACAACAGTTAGCCGTGCTTCAGACACTTACTTATATTTATATGATCGACTTGCAAGCTCTCGAAACTATCAAATGAAACTTATAAATGAGGCGTTTGCTGTAAAACACAGAAATAATCTCATTGTTATATCTACTTGTCATTTCAATAAAATTCTTGACGACAGTAAACCAATAAAAAGATAATTTTTGCGACATCTGTTGTAAAAACATGTAGTCTGTTGTTATCTATACTCTTCATTGCAATAATATTCTTAACGACTGAATGAATGAATATAAATATTATACGTTATAATATTATAAAATTAACGAACAGTTTAACCATAGATTTTAACCATATATAAAAGAGTGAGTAATGTATGTATGTGTATACGCAGTGTGTTATTCAAGCAGTAGTGTGTATAATGTTTATTTAAATTAATTAAATGTATTTATAATGCATTTTATATTAAAAAAATAGCTTTCTGCAATTCTTTCCATATAAACTTTTACTATAGAAAGCATCACGTTCATCCGTACGCGCAATTCTCTTAAACAGAGGTACAAAGTTTTCGCTTCACGTGTTGATATAGAGATATGCAGTTTACAGCATATTAAAATATGAGAATTTTGTTCGACCTCCCATTATCCACACACATAATTGTGACACGCCCACGCACATGGTGATACACTAGTCACTGTACTCTCTTCTGGATTGTTGTGTACGGAATTAGCCAGTGGTACATCAATAACAACGAGGACTATCCAAGTATTGAAAATCTCTCGATGGTAGCTGATGATTTAGTCTGCATCATGCTTATCATAAGACGCAGTACCGTCTCATTGTCATGCTATTATAAAAAAATTCCTTTTTCTTTCCAAGATATGTTTCCAGTTACATACAAATAAGTCAAGGTGGTTACAAGGGTGTAACAACAATAATTATTCCTTAGTTCTATTCTATATGATGCTCATGGATCATTTTAATTGATTATTTACACAATGGAATAACGATATACCTTAGACCTTAACGACTGAGAAACAGTAAAAGATTAAAGTGGACAGCAAATAACATGAGGAAATCTGGATTAGGCAACGTATGAAATCACCTTTATATGTTGTTAGCATTGTTTTCTTATATGAAGTATGTTCATGCTATTTTATTATAAATAACTTCATACGGAATGAAAAATTTTATTCTTTTGTGAGGATATCATAATGATTTGCAAATTTCTAAATATAATTAATAACAATAACTGAATTCGTAGTTTATCTACAACTTTATATAGGAAATGAATGATATCATCATGTAAACAGTGTTCCTTATTGTTTTGTAAATTAGTATATTATGTTTCAAACAATGAATACCTCTTTTAAAATTAAACACAATGGATGAGACGACTTCATAATGACATTTCGTTTATATTTGTTCTGTACTGAGTCAATATAAAATACATAACGGAAAAATATTATTTTATTGCTGTCTTACCTACTATATGTTTTCATGTTAGGTAGTTTCGTTTAGCGCATTTTATTATTGACTTAATTTTTCATTTTCCCGCAATACACATCCATTAATACGTTTTTTGTTATCTGTATTCTTGTACGACGCGTTAGTTAAAATACTAGCCATAAAATTACAAAATGTATTCTCCTCTCCTCCTCTACGTAAGCTCATCTTAATATCATTTATATTAATTAGAAAAAGCGAAACATGAATAATTTGACAAACCCAAACTGTTGTATATTAGATTAGTTATAATAACCGTAATTTTCAAGATGCATTCTTACAAATTTATAGTTTGACAGGTGAAATATGAATTCAATGAGTGCTGGTTCGAACTCCTTCATGTACCAATTAATTTTTAGAGATTCCACTTCATTTACTAATTTTAAGTGGTAAATTTATCGACTAACGGTGAAGGAAGCCATCTTGAGAAAATCACCATATCTGAGAAAATATAGAACTGTATGTTTCTCGGAGTCTAAAATCGCAAGTAAGTAGTGAACCGGCACGGTAATTATGCCCATACTTTCCTCTTAAAAACCTAAGTTATGACTCTTTAGTAGGTTGCTTACAGGATGTTGTGATGACAATTCCTATAATATTATAAAACGTAACTGAATTACTCATTATTATATTTGGTAAGATAAATGTTGTTTATCATAACTTCCACGTTCTCGAGGTATTATTCTCCAAAAAGTCGTATATTATATTAGCAAATTACTTTTTAAGTTAATTACCCTAGAAGTAATATTTATAATACAATATTCTGTCAATAAGTTTCTCTTTATTCTGTTATTTTGGTATATCTGTAGGTAGTGCTTTATTATATGAAGCTTTTCTCTATAAAGTCTATAATTCAATAATATTCTAACATGAATGCTTGGACACGAAGCGATATGGATTAATCGTATTCGATGTTCGACACCGTAGCGATCGACGTACGTATCAATTTTGAAAGGAACCTAAGCTCTCGATGAAGGTAATAATCTTAGTGAAACCACAGAACGGTGTTAAGGTATTTCATTATTACTACCTAGACCTACCATACTTCATTGAAAATTTGTCGGTAACCATCTATAACAAAATACTACAACTGTTGTACATTTAAAAAAATATGTAACTGTAGTTTCTAGCGTCCTGTTTTCTCAACTACTTGGAGTTTTTTCGTAGCAGAGGAAGTATTTTTAAGTTTATAAGTACCTATTAAGAATCGAAATTGAAATACTTTGTAATTTTCATCTTTTTATCTTTGATAGATTTATTCCGGAATCTACACTTGAGAGCCAGTCAGACGCCTCCAGCCAAAATCCCGTGTCGTTTCCTACAAAATTACAATACTTCTATAAACGTTATATATTGCTTTCATCAGAGAGTCTTCTCAGTATTAATCAAGGTATATTCAGTATTTTTAACCCAAATAAAAATTGATATGCGGCTGCCAGTATGAACAATAATAGAGCAGTTACAAGATAATAGTCTTCAAACATAATATTTCATGCTAGCGTCGAAGAACTATATAGTGTACGGGAACCAAATATTAAATATATTTAGAGATAATTATTAATAGTTCACAAATGGTTTTGCATATCTCGGTCTAGAACTTTCTATAATACCTACCGCACAATTAGTGAAAGTTGTTTCGAGGTTAAATATAAGCTGAATTATATTTATCGCGGTGAACGTCATACTCAATAATTATTACTTTTATCTTATTCATACTAATGTAAAGTCCAAAAGAGTGAAGTTTTATTTTCTGTTTGCTTTTTCTGTTATTCATAATGAACATGTGAAAGGAATTATTAACGCTTCACTTTCACTTCTCCGTCCATATCCTTGAAGCATGTTGTATTTATACACGACAATTACATAAATGCATATACATTTGTTCAAACAAACAATGTTATAAATTCACAATTCGCATTGGACCAACTTGCAATAAACATCATGTCGCGACGAACTGAGTATAAATTATTTTCAACTAATATAAAACTTCAATAAAATTCAATTATATAAAACTTGTTTTTTAATTCTCTGAATTTCACATAATTCAAATATTCATTTTCGCTGTTGTTTAAAGAATTAAATTTTTTTAATGAAAATAATTCCTTTGCGTCCCTTTAAAATGGAATAACTTGTCTCAATTTGACCTTTAAAGTAATTTCCTTATTGTGTCGCCATTGTTTAGATTTTTTCAATTATTCCATCGGATAACATTCATTTCAATGGCTTGCATATTATTTATAGAATTGCTAGAACAGTTAGATGCATTGTCATGCAAAATAGTCAATGTAAAACCTTAGGGAGATCCCATTCCAGGCATAAATATTATTTTATTGAAGTGAATAATCTAAAATAGTCGGCTTTATGTTAGCTTAAGACCTAATATATCTACATAAATATTGTATAAATATGGACTTTTGATATGCAAATGTTTAAGATAGTTTCTCAGATTATGGAACGAACCGAAACACATTGCCTTGCAAAAACATGTCGCAAACGTTTCTTTATATTACAGAATATGTTAATTTAGTAATTACAACTGAGTATCTTTTATGTACTTACATACTAAATATGAGTATAATTGTAGGTAGGTACATATTTAAATTCTAAGACAACAAAGAAATGTGACATAACGAAATTTATGACATTGGGGTGTGGTCACTGTGAAGCTGGTGCTCTGAATTAAAAATAATGGACTGTATAGTACAGCCCTCAGAACTACGTAATGGCATTTTTCATATTTCAAAAGCTTTTTTCCTTTTTTAATGTTGCTGTATTTATTAATTGTATAATTATGAATAGTACTACATAGTTTTAATTATTTAATAGAGTAAATTAGGTTATTTGAATTTAAGCTTATTTCTGACTAGCCCTGGCCGCGACTTCATCCTCATGAAACTGAATGCAAAAACTGAAAACAAAAATATATATTTCTATATCTTGTATATTTGTAATCTGACTCTCAGCGTGGTTCTCAAAACAGACGTTGGTCATGCGTCAAACACCTGCTTATTTTTGTATGATTGACATCAGGTCCTAGAAACTATTAATTTAAAGTAATAAATGAGCCATTTGCTATCGACTTTTTGAGGCAAGTAAATAGTTGTGTTGGTCTCATTCAGTAGCAAGACTCACCGAACCGTTATACCTTTACCTAATATCAACTGAAAAATACTCGTCCAGTTTTACCATACCATTACCCAAAATCAATGTAATACCGTCCGAATGTTTAAGTTGTCAGTAAAGCTTAGGAAAAAGTTGTTCGTAGCATTTGAAAGAATAACATAATAAATATAGACAATAATCTTAATTTTCAGAAATTTTAACAATAAGGGTATATTTGTTCAACTGCCAATTTTAAGTTTCATCCAATAGACTGAATTGAAAACCCATTGGGTGTTATGAATAGTCATATTTATTAGAGATAATAATTTTATACCCAATATCAGATACATTCTTAATAAATTAACAAGTACGAAAAGAAATCACATACTAAATACTCCTGTTACCGTATATTTTTATAACGCTAACAGAAAAACTTCTGTGGCGAAATTCGTGAAAATTTTAAATCGAAAACAAAAATAAATTTGCACTTTACTGGTAATATTATCTATGTTCATCATTTAAAGCTCCAGAATATTTAAAAGGATTAAAATAAAGTATTTAACGGCATCTAAAAATTATAAAAGTATATATTTTTGCTTTTATAGCACTATAATTTAAGAGCACACACTTTAGTTTTTTTTTTAATTTTTCTTTATCCACGTTTAGCCCTAATGTATGAACTAAAAAGTATTCATTCAGCGTAATTAAGACATTAGTATTACGGTAAATCTATGAAATTGGTAATTTGAAATAAACCAAACAAACACAGAAATAAACTCATTTTCGTCTATACTCTTCCTCACAATATTCTTAGCACAGAAAATCAATAAAATGATAAATTTAGTGCTATCTGTTGATGTGAAACATCATATTTCTTATTAATTTTAATTATAAGCACATGAAAATAATTTTATTCGGATAAGTTATATTTCAAGTCAATTCAGTCCACAAAATATATATAATGTATTATTGTATACATATGTCATTATCATACTTTTTATGTACTATCTTATATGTTACTATAGTGTATAACTTTTACCATACCAAATTTAATCAAAATCGATTGAACAATTTTTGTGGGATACGCATATAAACAAACCGACAAAAGAACAGAAAGTCCAAAAAACATAAAAATACGCTCTACCACCAAAACTAAAACTCCAGTTTTTTTCTCAAATATATTTAATATTTGCCTCTTTAGTGTTTTATTATAAATTAAATATTTGTATATATATATAAATTCTAAGACAACAAAGAAATGTGACATAACGAAATTTATGACATTGGGGTGTGGTCACTGTGAAGCTGGTGCTCTGAATTAAAAATAATGGACTGTATAGTACAGCTCTCGAACTACGTAAAGGCATTTTTCATATTTTAAAAGCTTTTTTCCTTTTTTAATCTTGCTGTATTTATTAATAGTATAATTATGAATAGTACTACATAGTTTTAATTATTTAATAGAGTAAATTAGGTTATTTGAATTTAAGCTTATTTCTGACTAGCCGTATATATATATATATGAATATAAATATGTATGTAAATTATATCACATATGGTACTCCAATCTATAAACTATTACCGTACCAAATTTCGTCAAAATTCGTCTCTTTGCTCACGCCGCCGTGAGCAGGGGATGAAGATACGATCCTGCATACTCGTCGCGTTGTCTCTGGTAACAACTCGAGCCTAGGTTTAGTATGTTACTCGCACAGTGGTTGGGTTGTTTTTCACCCCTTTTCGAACTGAAATAGGTCACACAACTCAGTAGTCAGATACAAAATACATGTCTGCATTCGTGAAACATACATGATTAAACAGGTATTTTTCACGAATTCATATCTGTATGAGATAGATAGCTTAGCTTAGTCAGATCGGGAAAGCAAGGGCGGCGGCAGCGCTCGATCGGTTACTCCCCAATATTGGGGAGCCGAGTGCCGGGTGCCACCGACTTACATGGGAATCGTGCGGGCGATAGCCGTCTACGGGGCACCGGTGTGGGCCGATACCCTCAGTGCCAACAGTGTGCGCGCGCTGCGTGGTGCGCAGCGCATTGTGGCACTGAAAGCGATATAGGGATACCGCACCGTGTCCTCGGTAGCGGCCTTTGCACTTGCCAGCTCCCTGACTTGAAGCTGGAATCGGGAAAGCTTGCTACCGTGTATAAGTTCACGGCGGCAAGAAAACGTTTGGGAGAGCCTGCGGCTTCCAGGGAGTTAAAAGAGAGGCGGAGTGTGGGGAGGAAGAAAGCATTAGAGCGATGGCGGTAGACCTGGTGGACGCGCGGTACGGGCGATATACCTTAGACGCCGTCTGCCCGATCCTGCCAAACTGGATTGGGAGACGATGGGGCTCCCTGACGTTCCGTCTGGTGCAGGTACTCAACGGACATGGATGTTCTGGATGGGACATGCACCGGATCGCGCGCAGGGAGCCCACCACCCCATGGCATGGTTGCGTGGTTGCGGCCATGCTCGTCAGTACACAGGTGTGGAATGCGGTGGCCTCCTTTTGCGAGGAAGTCATTTCACAAAAGGAGGTGGCGGAGAGGGTCCGAGAGTTAGACCCTGTTAGGCGGCGTTTTGCCCGCTTCCTTCCACCTCCGTTGCCGGATCTGAGGGGTGTTAATTAAACCTTTTTACTTGCGTTGACTATGTCTTTTCGTTTATGCTATAAAATACCCTGGATTATGGATGAAGCTGAAGTCCATTTACATATCTACCTTACTTTCGTACTTAAGTTGTGTCATCGTTAAAATTACAAAATCTTTTTATTGAGGCAACCGATTTTAATGAAACAATGACTAAATGTTACTCAAGAATACGCTTTATAATTTTATTTATGTTATTTTATTATAAACATAGTGATTTACCAGTGATGCCTGTTCAAACAAACAGAGGGACAAACAGAAATTTTATGGGTATAATAATCACCACACCAGCCCACGACGTATCGGCGATTTCAAACTCCAAGAATTCCGCTGTTCTATTTTTTTCCCACATATAGGGGTACTATAAGAACATTTCTCAAGTTTAGGTTTCCTCGCGATGATTTCATTCAACCGTCAGTCGATAATGCTACCAATTTAAATTTGTAAATGTACGCGAATTTTGAACAATGCGTTGGTACATGTGGAGGTTCGAACCTACGGACATCGGATAGATATTCCATTGCATCATTCATATTATCATTATGTTTTCTTCTTTATGTCTGATTTTATTATTAGTATCTTCGTCTCGTGCGCTATCAACTCCATAGTATAAACTGTAATTAATAACCTACAAGTTATTTTTAATATAACTTGCTGTATTTTCGTAAAAATAAATACAAATGTTCGTGTAACTAGAACATAAATATGTGATTTAGTCACCCTATTTGTGCTATGAATTCCCAAGGGTTTTGATTTGCATTTCAAAGATGGAATATGTCGCTGTATAGAATGATATTTTATTGAAATCAGTGTTCGACGTCTCATAGAAATAAACACGTGGAAACGTTTTCGTATACCATTAGCTTTGTGTATATTTTCTTTTAAGAAACGCTTTATGTTCTAAAGAAATATATTCTTATATGCATTCGATGACAAGAGTATTTATAGTATTTTTATTTATTTACGTTCCTTGCGATACTTTTTCTTGAAGTTATTGTAATTTTCTGTGTGTTTAATTATTATTCGTAAGATGTTAATTATGGTTCTCGTATTAATAGTCATTAATTAAAAAAATCGTAATAAAATTTGTGAGTGACCAAATATTCGCCTTTTATGTTAAACGATTTAGGTTAGTGCCCACTCTTTGATTAAATTTTAATGTCTTGAAGCAGATATATATATATAAGCAATGAATTTTAGTATAAAAGTCGACTGTATCATGGAATGTGATCTAAGAAAATGTTTGTACGTGCACATTATGGTATTGCTAAAGTTTCTTTTTTGTTTTATTAGCGTGGGGAAATCTTACTCACTAAAGCCCCACGGTGTACCAGCCGCCGCTTGGTTGGGGCGGCATGGGATCGTGCAGTGCTATCACCATACCTCCCCAACGGCCAGCCCGGCGGAAAGTGTTTGCCTCCTCCGTCACTGGAGGAGGGATGCGGAGCACATCCACCGTGGACGCGAGAGGAAGAGGCATGGAAAGAGGAAGGAGCTCTGGAGGGTCGGAGAATAATTCTCCCACAACGTTCTCAATAACCTCCGGCTGCAGAATTTCTTCCGGACCACCCGGTATGGGCGATCCCATACGCCCAGCAAATCTGTTACATCTTATTTTCTGTGCACGCAGCTTCGCATGCGTTTATTATTATTTCTGGCTATTATATTTTTTATTTGTTGTACCTCCTATTTGTTGTATTAATTGCCTAAAAATGATAACAAAATGGATATTATGTTCATATTATCCATATTTAACTCCCGGACTGACTAAAACCATAAAGGTTTTAATAAGTTCCATAAAAACGAATGTAGACCTTATGAGGCACAGGTAAACGGACTGTTGGTAGCATTAGCTTAAAAATATACCTGATTTTAAAAAAAAGGTAAAATGTTGAAAAATAACAAATTATGTATTATAAAATTATGATTACTATATATATACCGTGATGTATTTTTAAATTACTTTTTCATTTGTACGATCTATTTTTTACTTAACCATGAAATTTACAATGTACGATATCGTGAAATTAAAAATATAATCCACCCTTCTGAGATCCAGGGGCTTAAAAAATCAGCCGAAAGGTTAAATAACTACGTATGCCGATTTTCATGACGATCGATGGAAAAGTATAGAAAGTGATATGCTGAAACGTCATCTAGGTTTTTTTTTTATAAATGTTTGTGCCTTATATAATAAAAATGATTTTTTCTACTTTTAATTTATTTATTTACTACATATTGATCTATTACTACTACTATTGTGATGTCATTTTGTAACAATAACGTTCGCTTTAAAAGAAAATAAGTTTTTAAATCTGTTATAAACTTTCTATCAGAAGAGTTCACATAATGTTATCGTAATAGTAATATTATTGGGATAACTTTAATATGAGAAAATAAAGGCAATATTGTCTTGGAAAACTTTTATTTTCTCAGTTTGTTAATCTATGAGACAAAGTTTTTCATTATTAAGAGATAAGAGTAAAAAAAGTAATAAAACAATAAGAAAAATATCTTACCCCAGATAAAGTAATATCGCGTTCTTTTTTTAATATTAACGTGTATAATAATATTATTGTGTACAAATTACTGCCTAAAAAAATATCTAAGGAGAATTCTAAAATACTTCTTTTAGAAAACATTTTTACTTTGAGACTAGGTGTAATTGATTCTTTTGACTTACAAATTAATCAATAATAAACTACAGCGTCTGAGTAAAAAAGCAAGTTATTTAAATGTCTCTGGACCTTCAATATAATATTTTAAACAAAAATATATCACGAATGTTTTTATGTCTTTTTGAACATGATATCTATAGAATTAATATAACTTCTAAAAGAATATATATTTCGGGGTGATTATCTGCGACCGTACTATTTGCTACTATTGGCTCGCTTTGAAATACTATTGGCTTGGTGTATCAGGGCCATCATAATCATTTTGGTTATATAAAAGGCGACTCGTGACTAATCATGGGGCAATGTAGTCTGGTGAATCTGTTGAGGCCAAAGTGCCAACAGGGTATGTCAGTTCGAAAAAAAAATAGTCTTGGGGCAATCTTTGTTAGATTGTAGACTATTCATATCTACGAATAATAGATAACTATATTCAGTATTGCATATTCGACTTGTTTTGATTAATTGATTGATTCAATTATAACGGTGACGTCATATTTTATGTGCGTTTTCTTCTTATCTTCAATTACACTGTCACATAAATGAGGCTGTTCCTAATCTAATATTTATTTATTAAGCATATGCAGGGATTTATTAAACTCAATTCTTGAAACACTGCAATGGTTACTTTAATATAAATATTCTATGTATTTAGGTAGGCATATTATAAAATAATATATGGACACCCTCAACTCTCTTCATGAATATGCAATAATGAAACGCAATACGTTTGTATGCTTGGGGTGTGTATATTTTTGAAACGACTTCGCGGAATATTCATGCATAAAATTTGAGCATCAAATTATCTCTTTCTGTCAGGTCAAAAATCTATTTGTAATTTAAATTAAGATTTGCTGATATTCTTCTAATTCTATGAATACATGACAAATAAAGGCTAGTGTGCCAAAATCTGGATTAGTTTTAAAAAATATACATAGTGTCAATATTTTTACATTACCTACCGGTATAAAATACAAATAATCGTTTTTAAACCCTATTTCTTTCTAGCAGTAGTGAAGGCTAACGGTTAAACATTTCTTGTGAGCATATTTACCAGTAATGAAGATCTAAGAGGGCATTTAATTCTCTTGACCTAATTGAAATGAAATTTATAATTTATGTCAATAGCATTCAAGACGAACTAAGGCATTTACCACGATATTCGGTACAGTGAAGGCGTGAGAAACACGCAAACGATATTTTTGCACCATTCTTTTAAGGCCTGATTTTATTTTTGTTTAATATTGATAATTATTTAAAAATGAGTATATAGAATTTCAACTTTCTTTGACAGATCATTTTTAAACTTCCCCTGGTGCGGGTTCGGATGGTTAATATAACACGATTACTGTTGTTTTCGTTTAAGGGCATGTTTATTATAATAAAAATCAGTTGTTGTCAGTATTTTTGCTGCAACCTTGTCAGCGCGAGGCGATCAATTTGTAGTGATATCTATTAATATATTTAATCAACTTTATTTGATTTCAAATATCTAAGTCTCGAATAATGACTAAATATCCTAACTTATGTTATGAATGCGAAGGTGAGTTTGTGTGTTTGTCGGTCTGTCTGTTTGTTTATTTGTTATGCTTATTAATATATTTCGAAGACTCTGGAACGAGAAAATTTAAGTAGGCCTTACAAAAAATATTTCAATCTTGTTAGTCATTGTATCGTTAATTTCAACTGTGTTGCTATCTCTAACCATCCTAATTATTATTATAAATGCAAGTTTGTTTGTTTATCTGTTTGTTACTCTTTAACTGCTAGACCGAAAATCATAAAGTTTTGTATACACATTGTGAAGGGCACAGAAAAGGCCATAAGAACATAGGACATTAACGTGAGTGAAGCCGTGAGCAGTAGCTAGTATTTTCATATTGTATAAGGTAAATACAAACACTGACCTGCATAAAATAGAAATGTTGCTATAGGACTCAATAGAAAATTATTTTTTATGATTTTATTTATACAGAATTATTCAAAACGTTTATTATAGACATTGCATTATTTGCATCTATTTTTTTATTATTGTATCAAAATGTGATTTGCTTAACACTGAATATTCCCAAAGATACCGACTTTATTAAATCAAGTTAATATGCACAGCTTTACGTGATACTAAATCCTGAAGCTGCCCAGGCGGATTATGTTATAACAGTCGCCAACGTTGAACAAAAACCATGGTACTACAAAATAATCTCAAGGAGCGTTGATGTCAGGCAGACGGCCGGCCGTAAAAATCATACATCACAACATGACAAACATATTGTGCTGACCCTACTAAGGTGGGATAGGGATAAGGACATGATGACAAAATAATGTTTTAACTCTAACGATATTTTTTTGATTCGCACCTAAAATTTGCTTGCTAGATAAAATTTTGCAGTTTCTCCTCTGTCAAAAGTTCGAGCGTACTTTGAAGTTAGCCCATCCATCTAGGCGACGTTTTAAGTGCTTATTTAAGTGCCCGGTTGGATGATGAAACCGTGTTTAATTTTCCTTGACTTTGAAAGATATTAGTCAGTGCTTTGTCATGTAACTTCGAAAAATGTGTATGAGTCGGGATTTCCATTACAAGAGTTTGAGACACTAGTCACTACACTGATGTTATAATTATTTTAAAATAAATATAAAAAATGCAAAATATTTTACTTATAAATTTTCTTTGTAATCCATTTTTTTTCCATTTACGTCCCCTCACCTCTGCATGCGCACTACGCCGCTTATCCCACTCGCTGAACGGGTAGTTAAGTAAGTACTTACAAAAATCGTAGTTTCCTAAAACAATACAATTTTTTTTATTAAAACAAGATTCTGTGATAAAGTAACTATAAAAAAATATATCGAAATCTATCCAATAGATTTTGTGTGATGCCTGAGGTAGAAGTCTATCGTCACATGTGTCATTTTATTATTTACTCTTTATTTATTATATTGTAGTTTATAATTTTAGAGAAAATGAATATTGATATATTTTCATTATGGTGCTTTCTTTTTATGAATGTGTCAAAAAGTGTGTTCTGCCACCTGTGAGATACGGAATTGCCTAGTTTTAGGTGACAGCGGTCATCGTTTATAATCTAATGGTTTTTTAGCTAGTTTTTGATATCTTCTACATTTCTAGTTTGCATGAATTCTATAACAACGTATTTCCTATATTTAAGTAAAGAGTTACTTAAATTCCTCGGCTGATTTAAGACTCAGATCTTATAATAGCGGTTTATGATTTTAATTACTTTTTAATTTTACTACATTGTACATTATAAATCTCATGATGAATGATGATTAATAAAAAAAAAATTAGTACAAATGAAAAAATAATAAAAAAGTACATTTTACATAGCTATTATAATTTAACAATACATAATTTGTTATTTTTCAAACTTCTCTAATAAATCAGGTATTGCTTTAAGCTTATGCTGCCTCATACCTATGCCTCATGAGGTCTATAACCGTTTGTATAGAACTTAAACCTTTATAGTTTTGGACAGGCTAGGGGTTAAATGTAAGTAAGATGTATAAAAAAAGTTGTATGAATGTAATAATTACGAATTGTCATTTTTCTAAATGGATATTTGTTGAAGATCAATTAAATTATCGTTATATTTACTCTATTTATCTAGTACCTATATAGTGCCGCCATTTGGAACCAAATAAAGATTGTTAGGTATATCAAGGAGCAAATTTGAAAGATTAAAAAAATCCTTACAAAAAATTATAAATATGAAAGTGGGTTTGTCTATTCCTTTGTTTTTTACCCATTAACTACTTTTAACTTCTCAACTGGTCATTGCATACCTACATGGTGGCAAAGGTGCAGAGAATAACAGAGGGTAATTAATTTTCATTCAAAAGTAACTTACTGTCCCAGAGGGATAGGTCAATCTTACATTAACGCAAGCGAAGCTGCGCAAAGCTAGTTTCCTATATCTGTATTATAAAAGAAAAGTCTACTAGCTCTTTTTTATATACTTTATAGGGTAGCGTTCACCACAATCTCATCTGATGTTAAATGATGGTGAGTTTAAAGTAAAAAGAATAGACTCCCGAGTCTAGACATCTAAATAACACCTTAAATAAAATTTCAAATTGGTTTGCGTTAAATAATTTATTGCTAAATGCAGACAAAACAAAATGCATAAGGTTTACCTTACCTAATGTTTCATGTATTGATACTAGAATAGAGATCGAAGGAAATCTAGTTGGGTTGGTAGACAGTACCGTGTTCTTGGGTATCACAATTGATTCTAAATTACAATGGGGTCCTCATATTAAAAAATTGGCAGGAAGATTAAGTTCTGCTGCATTTGCAGTTCGAAAGATTCGCCAACTAACAGATATTGCCACTGCTAGGTTGGTCTACTTCGTTTACTTTCATAGCTTAATGTCTTATGGTATTTTGCTGTGGGGGACAGCAGCTGAGGTAGACACCATATTTTTACTACAAAAACGGGCAGTTCGAGCAATTTATGATATGGGGCCTCGCGAATCATTAAAAGATAAGTTCCAGGAGTTCGGTATCCTAACTCTGCCATCCCCATACATACTTGAAAATCTAATGTACGTCCGCAAAAACTTAGATAAGCTAGATTTCGTAAAGGACCGACATAATCTAAATACAAGAAATAATAGCAAATTGGTCATTCCATGTTTTAGGCTCACTAGGACCGGTAACAGTTTTTTAGGTAATAGTGTTAGGTTTTATAATAAAATTCCAAAACACGTTACCGATCTGCCGGATACTAATTTCAAGCACCATGTCAAGCAGGTTTTAATATCTAAAGGCTATTACAGGGTGGATCAATATGTGAACGACGGTGACGTCTGGAAATGACGCCCTCTCTGTGCATCCACCAAAACCGAATGTAATTATTTATAACTGTTTTAAAATTGTGAGTTATAATATGTTAATGAAAATATAAACCAGATCGAGTTTCTTGCCGGTTCTTCTCGATGACTGGGTTGTTTTCCGAACCGGTGGTAACTTTGACGTTCATAAGCGCCTTCTCAGGGCCTAAACTGAATAAAGTATTTTTAATTTTGATTTTGGTCTAAGATGGTAGTCACGCTAAACCTAAAGGGACACAGATTGGCTCTCAAGTGCGGCTGCTGGAATACACCAACAGGGGCTCGGCGACAGATTTTTAACTTGAGGTGGTAGCTAGCCAGTCTCTACCGCCATGCTATGATTTTATCACGATGTTTTACTTCACTGAAAGCTACGCCTTAGTCGCTAGGATTCGATACTACATCCTTCAACGCTATGTCCGAACACGCTATCAACTAAACCATCGCTTCAAATGATAATCAGCTCTTCGTTCTCTATTAAAAATGAAAAAAAAAACGTGTCAACATTTTTTTGTTATATCTACATTTATTACACACGTCTTATATGAACTGATCTCTAATAACAATTAAAGAGTTCCTAACATTTGATAGGATAAATATCGTTAATACATCAAAGCAATTTGGAAGCATTTATTCAACACCGAGTAAAATTGTGTCGTGTAACCGAAGATTTACGATGAAGTCATTACGTTTTATGGGCCATAATTGATGGAGATAAGATCTGAGGGCCGCTGAAATTGCAAAGTGGGGTTTCGAGCACATTGAACCCAAAGACGCGCATTAGTGTAAAGAGAAATAGCCAGCATTACCATAAACGAGTGGCGTTATGATTATTAATTACAAATTTTTATACACGAACGACACGCGATCACGTTTCGATTGCTATAAAATATAGGGTTTGACGTAGTTTCAGATTATTATTATAGAAAATTAATCCAAAATGTAGAAATATATATATTTATTTTAAGTATTCGACAGAAGGAAACCTAGTAACATGACCATGACATGTTATTTTATTTGCATTTATTATCTTTTTATACTTTTAATTTTTATATTATTGTAATAGGTTTATTGAATCTAAGTTTGATTTAGTCAACAATGAACACTCCGAAAGATACCAACTTTATTAACCAAATTCAGTATACACCGATTTATGTGATACAAAATCCTGGAGCCACGCAGGCGAATTATATTATAACAGTCGCCAATGTTGAACAAGAACCTGAAATGAGTAACAACCTGAAAGTTTGTACGAAAACAGTGGCAAAATAGAATGGGCAGTTGGAAGTACTGTAATACCCCGAAACCGCGAATACTGAAAAAAAAAACGAAAATGTAGTCGTTGGGAACAGTCTAAAGCTGGCTAGTTTTCTGTTACATAAAAATTAGAATATAGCAAGCAAACCATATATCTTGAACAACATCGTGTTTAAGCCAGACGGTAATGGCTTCAAATAGAAACTATAATTAGGTAGCCTGCCTACCCAAACTGGATATTGACAGGAAAATTGTAAAGCTAAAAGATGTAACTATAAGACATTGTAATCATATTGATAGGTTGCCACGAAAGATTAAACCATCAGGATAGTTATTATGTTTGAGTTTGCCTTGAAATGTATGTCGACATTTTGATATTATTTGATGCAGGAAAAAATGATAATTTTGGTGGCCTTAGCCATTTATATCATATGAAACACCTTCAAAGTCTATATAGAAATATTGCATAATGTGTGTGTGTGTACCACTGGTGGGCAAAACTTTCTACCTGGAGGAATCAACTATCATAATTATCTCTTCAGCCCACACCATCTTAGTAAATGAAGAGAAATCAACAATTACATATTTTGCTCGCATATAGTGGAACTACAAAATAATCCCAAGTTGAGTTAATTTCAGGCAGGCGACCGATCGTGGGGTGCACGTCAGAGAGCATCCATGTGGCGCACCCCGGGCAACGTCGACCGCTTCTCGGTCGGCGGCTAATCTCTAGCACGACGTCCCGTTTTTATGTCTCACGGACCTTGTATCCACCTTCTCAATATTTTGACCAGTTGCAATTTTTTGGACATCGATTTTCTCCATTCTTTCTGACCCTTGCTCTGATTTTGGACACCGATCTCCCACTATCTTTTAGACTTTTGCTATGTTTCTGGACTCTGTTCTCCTCTTCCCTCTCGCCACGCTTTGTCTCTGGATTCCGATATCAGCAACAATGAATAACACAGAATCAGAAATCGTAGTACCCCAGGAGGGTACCATCTGTTCCGCAGATGGAGAATCCCTCCCCGAGCCCTTCCGCCGGGCTGACCACTGGGGGCGGCATGGTGATAGCTCAGCACGGGCCCATGCTGCCCCAACTTAAAGCGGTGGCCGGTACACCGTGGGGTTTTAGTCCGTGCAAGTCGGACATAACCCATTCTCTCCCCCGGGAGGATTGGTGTCTATAATGGATTTCCCCACATTAATAAAAAAAAGGCGACCGATCGTACAAATCAAGCCAAATCAAATGTGTGCTGACCCTACGCAGGGAGAAGGGTTTAGAAGATGATAAACAAAAAGAAACCTAGAGAAATTACAATAATGACAATATGGATATACTTTATTGAAAGCATTTTTTTTATTTATTTCACATTATCAACTGAAAATGAGATATTATAGGATGGAACAGAAGGATCTAATCTTCTGTAAGTGGAACATTTAAATACGACGTTTATTATTGTATACAATTAAAATTATTATATACAAAGTCCGACACGAATATAAGTAAAATCTTAGAAGTTCGTCATACCGACACTAAATTGTATAAATAATTATTCTTCATCGCATCACAACAGCCTGTAAGTCACCCATAACAAGATCATAAGCCTCTTCTTGATGAAAGGTATGGGCATAGCCATAACGCCAACCCACGACGTATAGGCGATTTTAAACTCGTGAGAAATCCACATATATCCTTCCATATACGGTGGTACTATAAGAATATTTCTCAAGGTTACCTTACTATATTTTTAATTTAGCTGTTGTTAGTGTTACCGATTTAAATTACTAAATTTACACGAATGCCGAAAAATTCGTTGGTACATGTTAGGGTTCCAACCAGGGGACAGCCAATTGATATTCCACCGGTCATGTTACTCGACCACCAGTACTTATAAATAAAAATATTACTATGTTAAGTATAGTACTCAAGAAACACCTTTTAAGTCCTGTATAATATTATTGTCGTTGAAAGTTCAATCGCTGTATAGAAAAAAAGAATCCTAATCTGTAGCAGTCACAAATTAAATGTTTTATAGTATATTATAATTAACAAATACAAAAGAAGGTATAATATGGCTTACTTAATTATTACACGAAAATTATGGTGGTATAATAGTGGAAAATAATTTTGCTTAGCACGTTCTAGGGAAGTTTAAGTTGAGGTCTCAATTTGTGAATGAGGAATGGATAATATAACCTTTATTTTACAATTTGTGTACATTGTTCATTATCTTGATTTTGAATATTTAAACTTCCACTTTCATTACCTACTACATAAATATAATTTGTTGCCCTTCGTAAACAACAATCACGATGGAAAAGGTATTTTAAACATATTTTGAAACTTTATAACATTCCTTGTTTGTACAATGAGTTTACGGATGAGCCTTTTTGAGCTATATTGAATATTTATAGCGAGACTATTCGACAGCTCCATTTTTGGATTTATATTTTTACCTAAAAGTTTAGTCTTGTGGAGATTCCCGAAGATTCTTTATTTCTTAAGTGAAATATGTAGCCCAAAATATAAATTATATATTACATGTATGTACGTATAAGGAAAATACAATTCTTTTGAGGCTTTATTTACATCAAAACTATAGGACGTATCGGTACAGAATTAGGAACATTTGATTTGTAAATTTTTCTTAAATAGTTCTAGGCTACTATTTTGTTGGACTCGATTGCCCCTTTGTAATTTTTTTAATGCCCAACGACATGGGCGGGAATCACCTAATAGTCAATTATATAATAAATTTAAAATAAATACACTGTCACACACACACACACACGTGTCACAATTAAATAGTATAGGCTAAAAGCTCAAATAATAACTAGTTTCAACAAACACAATTTTATTATTAGGAACACTCACAAAACTATATTATACTTATTTCTATGCGATACTGATAATAATAATTACAGAAGTATATACCGTTACCGTTACAGATGCCTGTATTAGCCTGTATTTTGAATTGAAACAAACAAAATGTTGTGTAACATATTTTTTCTAAAGAGGTTAAGAAAATGTAAATGATTTTACCACCTGACATTTACGACTCGTTTCGTTCGTCCTAATGATTTAATTAAACTGTCTGCAATGCTAACTGCAGTGTCTTGCGGCTAACCATGCAACTGGCAATGTACGATTCGTAGATTTCACAAACGAACAACCGACCACAATTCAGCTAGCATAATGTTACACCACCGTATACTGTAGAATGTTTATAATATTGAATAATACATTTCTACGACATGTTAAATATCGATTTCTTATGAAATTTATTCTAAAAACTTTTACTAAGACTTCTTATTTCAATCGAATTGTAAGGATGACTCAATTGTACAATGAGCTCCCATCTAAACAGACCTCTTTACACAAATTTGACCATCGAGCTTTTAAATTCAAAAGTATAATTAAATACATTTTATATGTATGATTTTTTAAACACATCCAGTAACTTATATATCAAGTAACTTACATATAAAGTATATTTTGTTTTGTTTTCCATAATTTTATTTTATTTATCATGGTTACCGTGGGAGTAAACCACGTAAAAAAGTGACAGAGGGTGGCATTCGGGCGGAGGGAGAGGGAGAAAACCTTGTTAAAAAGTCACCGTGGTAGAAAACCACGTAAAAAGTTACAGGTGGTGGTGGTTGGAGGGGGAACCCCATGACTGCCAAACCGGACCAAAAAGGGAAGGGATTGGGCACCTGACTTTCCATTGCACATAGGTCCGGTAGACGAGTAAGCAGCTTGACCGGGCTGTCGTCGTGGTCAGGGCGTTCGCGCTGGGCCTTATCCCCGGGGTGGCATGGTGCTTGCTTGTTCGATCCCGTGTCACTCCATGGCGCGGCAGACGGTATCTCGTGGGTTTTTTTAGTCAGTAAGAGTCGGACACCCCACAGCTCTCCAGGGCTGTGGGTGTCCAATGTAGAACCCGCATTAAAAAAAAAATCTATCCATTTCATACATATATGAGTTTGTGAAAAATGCATGTATAACCATGCATATTTCACGAGTGTATATGTGTATTTTTGTATCTGACTACTAAGTTATGTGACCTATTTCAGTCCGTGTGTGAGGTGATCTGTGTGACTGAAAAACTAGCGTGAGTCACTGTATTCGCGTGAGTAACATACTCGAGGGCTCCACACTGAGCGACAAACCTAGGTTCGAGTTGTTACAAGAATAAAATGCGACGAGTGTGCGGGATCGTATCTCCACCCCCCGCTCACGGCGGCGTGAGCAGAGAGAGTTGCGAGCGTGGGAGCAAACACGCATCTTTTAAGAGGACATCGAGCATAAACTAAAGAACAATGGGCGCGGTGCCAACTTAATTATACAATTACGTACGAGTTCCTAATGTATCGGTCTAATGTACATGAACACGTAGTCGCAACGGCCGGGAAAGCTGAGATCACGTTTAAAAGCCCGAGCTCAAACGTATTATTGACGAGCACGTTGAACGCTAGTATTTCTTGTACATCGTGTACTGAAAGGAGTTGAACTATTCAGTCGATACCGGTAGTCGATACTGAAGACGCGGTAGGTGGCGCAGGAGTGGACTAAGCCTTATGAGGCTAGGATTTGGCTTTAGGAGCCGAGAGAGCTAGCAGGGACGGCCTTACGCGCCAAGAGAGCGCGCTCGTCATGGAGTGCGTGAGTGACGAAAGGGAGCTTTCACTGTTGGAAGTACTTCATGAGCTGACGATGCTCACTGGGGGTCGTCGGTAACGGTGTTGACGGCGAACGTGTAGTAAATCTGTTTGGACGCAATTCGATATTTCTACCCAACGAGCTTTGTCACGGTAGGTGACGGGAGGCGAGGGGCGTCGCTTCTTAGCCACGACCGCGGGTTCCGTGGTTGGAGCTTTAGCCGAAGTCGAGGTAGAGGGCGCGAGAGAGGCTCGGGGCACCCAAGCACCACCTACTGACTTTGACTGCTTTTGGACGGAAAGTCCCGCAGCCGAGACGCTGTCGGACGGACTCGCGGCGCGTGGGCGTTTATCGCAGCACGTGACGGTTGTAAAACCGTCGTTGTCGGCGGACATGGTCGCGATCGCGGCCGCGGAACGGCGTCGATGTCCATGTCGAAATCGGAACCCTTGAAATCATCGTCGGAGTCGATCATCATCATCGATATTTGATGTTAAATGATGATGTGGTATAAGATGGTAGCCACGCTAAACCTAGAGGAAGGCTGGCTGTCAAGTGCAGCTGCCGGAACACACCAACTTGGCACTTGGCTTGGCTTAGCTTGGCGACAGATTTTCAACTTGAGAGTGCTACTAGCTAGCCAGTCGGACTTTGAAAAAGCCCTACCACCAGCATGCAGTGGTTAGGGTTTGACAAATTATTGGTGTTCCTTATCGTTACATTCCATAAAAGACATAGAAGTGAGAATACATGGAGGATTCGGAAATTATATAGAAAGAGTTTTTATCAACCCACGTTTCATAGAAAAACTCACAGACAAAGAAAAACGATTACAAAAGATCTGAAAAGCAGAAAGGCGAAAAATGACTTTCACATAATAAAATGCGGTAAACAATATGAAACTAAAAATTTACATGATAATATGTAGTAGGTAAGACCATAATAAAAGCATATTTGTTTGCAAACACATTGTTATATTGTCTCAATACAGAACAAATACAGACGAAAAGACGTTAATAAGTCATGTCATCCATTGTTACTATCTAAAAGAGGTATTAATAAACTAATTTACAAGACAATACGGAACCTTAAATACATAATGATATCATTTATTTCCTGTATAATGTTACCGATAAACTAGGAATGAAGTCATAATTACAAATTATGTATTATTGTATAGGTACTAAAACGAAAACATGATAACATAGAGAGCCCAATCATTTTAATTCGGTGTAATTTGTTAATCTTATGGTTTTTAGTCCTTAGTCTTGTTTTGTTTTGTTTTATAATTGTGTAATTGTAATAACCGAACCGAAGAAATTTTGAAGCTATGATGGCTCAGTTGGTAGTGTGTTCAGACGCAACGTCGAAGGACGTAGGTTCGAATCCTAGCAACTGAGTCGGAGCTTTCGGTGAAAAAAAACATCGGTATGAAACCATAGCATGGCTGTAGGGCTTTTACTATGTCCGCATTGCTAGCTACCACCCTCAATTTGAAAATCTGTCGCCAAGCATCTATTGGTGTGCTCCAATAGCTGCACTTGAGAGCCAGTCTCCCTCTAGGTTTAGCGTGACTACTAATATTATTATAAACCACATCATCATTTAACATCAGATGAGATTATGGTCAAACTCTAACCTATAAAGTATAATAAAATATATAAAAATAACCTTGTCGATGTACTATTCGTTCGTTTTGAAGTTATGCATTACACTTATAATGAAGATACAGTTCGTAAAGAATAAATACTTTTTAGGAGGAAATGTAATTAATTCTTGGGCTTCGTTATCATCATATCTAATAACATATAAAGGCTATTTCAAACGTTGTGTAATGACAATTGTTGTTGAACCAACTCCGAAAAAGGAGGATCTGTATGTTCGTGTGCATGTATGTTTGCATGTTCACGATTTTCTTAAAAACTAGTGATCCGTTAGATACTTATTTTGTCAAGGAACGTTTTAATATGTAATATATTAGGATCTGATGAAGATCTTCGGAGATAGATAAAATAAACTCTTCAATACTCAACGAGTACTTACTTAGACTTGTGGTTACTGTAATCGAATATCTATGTATTGTTTTTACCATTCCATAACACAACATCATGCTTATACGGTTTTAGGGGATACACAGATATAACACGGATTTTTCGGAATTTAAATGAAATTTTCATAATATCTGGCCGTATTAAATTGTTGTATTGATTCGTAGGATCATATTGTATATGTCACTTACTATTGAGAAATTGAATAAAGAAATATAAATATAAGTAACTACATATAAAAAATCATAAATAATATATATATAAGATTAGTATAAGGTTTATTAATAATAATTAAATAAACTTGCATGTGTTGCTCTGTAAACAAAGAATATTTATTTACAATATATTACATTACACAAATCAATACTATATTATACAATTTAACAATAAAAACATACCTGTAAACAAAGAAACGACATTTACAAGTTTATATTACAATATTTTTTACTTTCTACTATTTTCTTTTATGTGCTTCGACATGACATATATAATTTTTAATTACTCATAAATTATTTATTAAATAGTTTTCAAACCAGTATGACGAAACTGCAAAGAGTATTAAAGAAATATACTTTCTTTACATATATATGAAGATGAAGTAAAAATTAGCGTTTCTTATGGACAAGGAAAACCGAAAAATAAATTTAATCAATCTATGTATGTTCCATTATTATCTATGCATATTCTCCACTTTATAGGTAGTTAATTCCATGGCTAAAACACTTGTGGCAGCCAGAATCGATAAATTCTTAGAAAGCTGTTTGGGCTGCTTCATCGGCATTGAATTTCTCTTAGCAAAAAATTGTTCTTCTGCTGAATAAAAAATAATAAAGTCTATTGAAAAGTATGATGCCTAGCATTGTTCTGAAGCAGTAGTGGGCTAGAGAGATATTCTATTCTAGGTGGTTTAACGACTAGCTTTTCCATCATGGTTTTGCAATTGTCGACAACACAAATCTGTTGTAATCGTCTGGCCAGGTCTTAGGAAGTTACAGTGTATGACACCAGGTCTGGTGCATTAAATACTTACCTGTAACTTTTTCCGAGCCAACTTTTGCTTGCGACAGGATTTGACCGGTTTTTATGGGTTCAACCACTATGATGAGCGTTGTACATTATCGTGAAGGACCCATTTTTCTCACAAGTAATGATACGACTCAAAATTCTCTCGTTATTGTTACGATTGAGATCGCATCGAACGCAGAACTTTATGCATGTTTAATTTTTATAAATGTTTTATTACTCATATTGAAGCCTATTGTTAACATTGGCGTGGTTTGCGATGGATTCGCTTCCACTATCACCTTTAGTTCTTCATAGTTAACTAGGGTCTCTGGCCGTCCACGAGGTTTGTTCCGTAGGTTAAAATTGACAGAACGAAAACGTACCATGGTTTCTTTTACACTAGCTTTTCCATACACATCTTTAATCTTTCGAGCTGTTTCTGCAGCACGGATGCCACGGTGGACTTTGTAATCTTAAATTACGTGATATTTTAAGTTTTCCATTCTGTGAAAAGAACGATGTTAAAAAAAAATCAAATAGTGGAAACACAAATGAATCAGTAAATTTGAAACACACAAACTTGAACATAAATATTTAATAGGTAATATTTGAATTATGTAATTGGATCTTTAATTATAACAAAGTGTTATGGAAAATGAAGCGAATGAAATATTATTTTACACTTTTGAGTTCGTTTTGTTTGTAGGTGTATCGTTTTTCTTTGAAAAAAATTTTTACTGCTTAATGATTTTACGCTGAAAAAATTATCAAGATAATGCCCAGATTTTCTTATACTATTTTCTAGGTTAAGGGTAACACCAAATCAATATTTCACTTTGTGCCATAAACGATCGGTGAAAATAATTCATGATTACTATGTTGAATAGAACCAATAAGTAATTATTATTATTATATTCTCCTATGAAATTGAACTCCTTTGAAATTGTCTGGAAATATACCCTGCAATAAAAAAAGTTTCATTTTTATTGTAGCAGGTTTAAGTGACGGCAAGTATGTAGTTAACGTTCCAAACCGTCGGCAGCCATCGAGAGACTTTCAATCCATCGATAGTTGTCGTTACTATGCTGGCCTGTAATCTTTCTGGTAGCTAGATAACTGGATAAACTGGCTAATACCGTAATACGACAATCCAAAAGATAATTACTATGTCGGGTTTGTTACCACGCGCAGAAGGAGACTACGATTTGGTATGTAATCGTACAAAATCCCATGTTCTACCATCCCGCAATGTGAATATAATTATAATATAGAAAGTAAAGCTATTTTCTTAGCTGTAGCATTATAATTCTGGTATAAATCTGTATTAGTACCAGAAATAATAATTTGGGTAAATCTGATATAATACAAATTTGACTTTGGGAACCTCATGGTTTAAATGAATTTCTTAATTCAGAGAAAGATCATAGCCATTTTGCATTCTTTTTTAATTTTGAAAGTAACACAACATGTTTTTGAGAACGCACTTGTATTCATTGTTTTAATGTTTTCGCAATAACAGAATTTTTTAAGAACAAAGCATCTTATATTGATTTAGCTGCAATGCAGTCGGCCAAGTTTCCTATAAAATGGATGCATTGGGCCACAATTTCAGAAGAGACCAAGACCTTAGCAAGATGTTGAAGTTGTTGGTATTTGTATCCATTTCGGCCAAGCTGATGGCATTTGCTTGGGCAAGTGAACAAGAAGTTGCTTGCACCAAACAGACCACAATTTCTACCTATAATGATATTCTTGTACCTCTGCTGAGAACTATTTATCGTAAGTATTGTTTTATTTTATTTTTTTAATTATATACTTAACAATGACTTTGTAGACTACTTTTAATTAGCCGAGTGTGTTGTATTAACCACTTTTATATTAATAAAAACCTACCTTACCTTATCTTTATTACCGATATATATGTCTGTGTGGATGAGTAGTTTCATGTTGTATATGTATTCATCTTATCTATTCAGTGCTCCATTTATATATTTCTATTTTATCCTTTTTTTTTCTTGCTTATATTTGCACTACTTATAATAATAACTTTTGTTTATGATCAAAATTCTGTTGGTTAACCGAAAAAAAAATGCCTTGACGCATTAAAGTTGCTACTGGACAAACTAAAAATTCATAAGTTTGATAATTTTTTCGTCAAATCATATTATTAAAAGATTGCAGTTTTCATATTCCATTAACTTTCAAAATTATGATTGAATGTTTAACCATATATCCGAAAAGGGGCGAACCAGCCAAAAAATATGTCAATAATATACAGAGACTTTTGCACCACTACCAGGGTATATTACTTTCAGCATTTTAGCAGAAGTAACGGCTATTCGTGAGATCATTTTATACAAGACATATTTTATATCAGACAATAGAATTTGCATCCTTTTAATAGTAGTGGATTTACATTTACATTGTGGGAGATCGCATTATCCAAAGCTTTTTGAGATATTGAAGTCATCATCTACTTACCCTTATCTCACCTAAGTAGGATTGGCTCAAGATGTTTCTCATATTTTCTCACTTTTTTAGATATTGAAATATTCTGTAATACTTATAAGAAGAAGATTATATCTGAGATAAATTATTTTTTCATATATTTAACGCTATATTTTTTAATTATAATTGTATACGAACCTCTAAGCAAAGTCCTATTCGCGAGCAGAGGCCTATGACTTAATTATCATGCTATGTCAATCTATAACGTAATGGGAATGTCAAACATTGAATATGGTATAATTTTATGTTATCTCTCTATGTTGTTATACTAAATAATATTTATCACCTGTTTAAGTTTTACAGTGTTTACATAATACATTCATAGAAAATAAATTAAAATTAATAAATGTACGCGAATTAAAAAAAAAGGAAATATTGGTGATACTCCACTGCTCTTCTTTCTTTCTTTACATATAAATTTAAAATAATTTTATTAATTCTATCATATACTCAATTTTGCTCGCAATATCTAGATTTGGAAAATAAAATACAGCCCACGTTACTCGCTATTAATGTAAATTTCTAAAGCTGAATGAATTTATAAAATCGGTTGAATAATTTATGTCGATAAAATAAAAACAATAAAAAAACAAACTTTTGTCGTTAGAGTATTATTTTAGATATTTTGAACATGACTCTTATTATGTTAATCTGCATATACAATATGTGAATGCTTGTAATGAAGATTGCGATTATTTATATATTCATTTGTCTAAAATATTCATTCTTTTTATTTACAATATCTTGATAGCATTCTTTCTCTTAACTTGGATTGACATAACATATTTTTCTCTACATCCGTCTATTAACCCTCATCTTATTACTCGGGTTTTTCTATACTGATATCATTCTTCACAGAAACCAATCATAATTTCTTTGATTTTTCTAAATCTAATTCCGTCCGCTTTAATGGTTAACAGTTTTCCATTCACAAAATATCTATCTACATTCACATACCCCCCGATTACACTAACCTAATAATCCACGAGCTTCAGTGTCACTACTGCTACTGTAATCATACTTCCTATGATATATTTTTACAATATATTATACTGACAATACACATCTATCTAATATTCGCATACCTGCAACATGAAATCTTCTTTCACTCGCCTCTTTTGACAGATCCGTGTGTTATAATGGTGTGGGTAAATCGTGGATAAACAATTACTAAAGTATATGTATTTAACAAATACCTATAAATATTATAAAATGAAATCAAACAAAGTGAAAACCTATAACTTACCTATACTTATTATTATTTATCATAAATTATAGCCGGCATAGATGATGAAACAATTGATGGAGTTGCAAGATTTTACGCAGCCAACGACGGTGTTATGGGCATGTGCTTATATGTGAGTTGGATTTAAAGTATTCAATTATATATCTTTTATTCATAAAATTGTAAGTCCTTTAATAGTAGTTCACGAGACTCACACAGACTTTTACGTATAATAACTTCACTTGTAACATATAATTTTACATTTTTAATATCATTAGTATTATGACTCTATTCATCGCCAATTTCATGTTCGATTATGGGTTTCGACTCCTTTATCTTGCAATATACATTATTGTTATTCTCACGAATCACCGTTTATAGTTCGATAATAACTTTGAAGTGACATTTGTTTTTCTATAAATTTCATTTTTTTTTTCAGAATCAAATCCGCACAACTTGCAAGAATGATAATATTATATCCTCTACATATCCGTTTCTATTTCAATCATCACAGCTGGCATCATGCGCAGATGAATCAATGCGCAAGGAAATTTTGAACACGATGAATTTAAATAGTATGCTGGAGGTACATAAATATACAATTTTAACTACATAAGCCCCGACTACATTCATAAATGTCTTATATATGTGTATTAGAGAACCTTCTGAGGGAAATTTTTGTGTAATTACAATGAAATACTAATTTTAATAAAGCTTTTTCAATTTTTTTATTGCTCAATGCCCATAGCATTTAATATTTATAAAATTGTCTTTTTTTTTCAGACGGACAAGATGATGCCTTTTGAAACTAATTACTTTAGGATAGATGTCCCGAAAAACTATTCTTCAACAATAGATTATCTAATAATGGCTGACAATAAACACCAATTTACTGATGATTTTAATAATAGATATGCTTCATTGATCCGCGGTGAAACTCAAACTAAGGATTACGGAGACTTTTGTAGCACGGCTGATTATTTCAATGACTGGGTAATATTAATGATGTGTATTAATTAAATAACATTTTTGTATAAATAACATCTATACGACATACTGTACCATACTAGTTCTGTCTGATTTACTTTGTCATTTACTAATGATTTTATTCATACCAGCTTGCTCCGTGGTTAATAGGTAAGCTATAAACAATAATACACGTGTATATAATATTTACAGATGAAACTGGATGGTTGTAGCCTAGATCATGATTTCCTGAATTCTGAACGACCAGTTGATGACTCAGGTCTAATTATGGGCAGTAAGAATCATTTTACGGTAAGTATTAAATTATGTAGCTCATATGAACGAGTTTTAACTAGAAGCAAACGTTCATCGATGTTTTACCATATATTGAAGTTTTGACGCTTAGTATTTTTAGTACAAAACGTGCTTCGTTTTTTTTTTTTTTTTGTAAACTATGTATAATTTTTTTTCTCTTTAACTGAAACGATAATATGATTCTCAATTTGATATCATATAGATAATGTACAGTTTAAAATGAATATAGGCAGCGTAAGTAATGACTAATATTTTATTAATGTACATTAATTAGAGTTTTAGACTTAAAATCAACTTAAACCTATCTAACACTAGGAATTTACTTACATAGCATATGTGTCAAATTTGTTGAGCACGAAAATACTAAACCACCCGTTATTACGCTCAGATTTACGTTTATATTATAACTATATTAATTTTCTTATTGGAATTCACACAGGTATATTGGGACAAATCTTGTAAACCCTTAAAAACAGTGTCAATTGATTTCTGCGAGAGCGACGGTAACGTTGTTACAACTGACGCACTTTACTTCGAAGGATATGCAAAATATAATTATGACGAATATCTTAAAGCCCAGGTATTTGATTGATATATTTTTATTTATTATTTTATTTTCAAGCAATGATGGCTCAGTTGGCAGTGTGTTCGGACACAGCGTCGAAGGACGTAGGTTCGAATCCTAGCAATTGAGTCGAAGCTTTCGGTGAAGAAAAACTTCGTGATGGAACCATAGCATGTTGGTAGGGCTTTTTATATGTCCGCCTGGCTAGCTATCACCCTCAAGTTGAAAATCTGTCGTCAATCACCTGTTGATGTGTTCCGGCAGCAGCACTTCCTCAGTCTTCCTCTAGGTTTAGCGTGACTAACATCTTAGACTACATCATCATTTAACATCAGATGAGATTGTGATGAAACGATAACCTATAAAATATAAAAAAAAAACTTAATACTTTCTTGTTCATATAGATTTTTTTTTAATTTAAATTAACTGTTAATGCATTTTAATTCAAGGTCATAGAAATGCCACTGGCAGGAGATTATAAACTGCGCATATTAAGCCCGGACGACTACACCAAAATGGAAGAAACGTTATTCAGATTGCGTACTCCATGTACATATAGAAATACGTTTGTCGACGAACTTAAGGACAAATCTACTTTCCTTAAACTTACTATTCCAATTTCAACTGAAACTTGTGGAAGTGAAGATTATGTTACAGGCCTTAAGATGGTGAGTAAATGATATTCAATTTTGTTTAAGTACGAGTAAGAGAACAGTGTTTTACTCAATTTTACCTGAATAATATTTGACTTTAGTCATGCGGTCACATGGATTGTTGCAAAGTGATATTTGGATTTAAAAGTCAATTTAAGAATGTTGATAGTCATGTGCAACGTTTTCTCTATTTCAATAACGAATCACTAGAATAATAAAGTTAAAATAAAGAAAGAAAAAAAATTGCCATATGGAGATAATATTACAATAAAAGCTTTAAATATAAAAGGTAAATTTGTAACAAAAAGACCTGTCGCCTGTAACATTAGTTACAAAATGGCGCTGGTTTTCAAGCAGGTCTCAGAACTTTCCAGCAAGCATGTAAGTATACAGCACTCAATTTGTGCTTCTAAGTTTTAAGTACGAAAGAATAAGTTTTAATATATTCCTATGCATAAATAAAAAATGATTTTAAAAACATGATTGAAGAACCAACCAAAAATAATAAGAAACAAAGAAGTAGTCTTATCTTTTCTATTCTTCTTTTATAAAAGTGATGTAAAACTTGTTTAGATATATATTCATAAAACTAGTGATAAGTAAGATTTTCTATAGCAATAAAAATAATCAAATTCTATGTAGCTACCTATTGGCGGATTTGTGTATACTTCTAAATTTGATTTTATAGTCTAAACATTTCGTATGTATTTAATAAGCAATGTGTCGCGGTTAACTTATTTCAAACTAGTCCGGTGAAACTGTAGCGGCCTTAGCAAGCCAACAGTGTAGTCAGTCCGAAAAAAAAGCGGTTAACTTATAAATAGAAAGAGATGAATGAAATCATTTTCATTAACACTTGATATTGTTAAAATAACACCCTACATAAAACATGGCAATGGTATACACTAATGTTTTTTATTACAATTTCAGGTAAATATGTACACAGACGCTTTCCATCCAGAAGCTAACGTATTCAGCAGTGGATTCGAAGATGGTACAGGTGTTTATTTGGCTCATATGTTCCATAATATTCGTCTTACTATCGGAGATGTTCAAGATGAAGAAGGTTTGTGGAAATTTATATGTTTTTGACATTTGATTAGGTTCTACTGTTAATACTGGATTTGTGTTAAACGTAATAAATATGCTGTTACCATTTTACTTTTATAATAATAATACCAGTAAACATATTACTTCTTGTTGTTAAAACGACTAAATCAGTATATTTACTCTTTTGTTTTTCAATCGCTTAGTAGAGTAAGTATACAGCAGCGTCTTATCTTAAGAACAGTGAAATCAGAGGCGACCGCTCTATGATGTATATAACAAATCTTAAAATTTGTCTGCATATTTTTTTCTTATACCTGTATGTGAAGTGAATGCAGTATACCTATTACTGAAATAATGATATTAAAAAATAGCCAACAAGTGATAAATATAGAATGTTGTCAACATTTCGTGAAAATTATGTTTTCTACAGCAAACCCTTAAGGTAACTGATTGACAGTTGATAAAGTTCCTCATTGTATCAATGTTCGGTGATAGTTCACATTCCTACAACCTTACCAAATTGTTTGACCTTTTTATAAACTCCTAATTGAAAATAAAAACATAACATTTGTAAATAGGGATATTTAATATAACATTCGTAGATATTAATAATTGTTATTGTTCTATACATTACTGTACATTATTCAAGTAATTTCATTCTCTGTTTGACGTAATTTCGATATGTTTTAATTTCGTAAAGAAATAACCGTTCTTTAATAGTTAAGGGTTGGTACGTTATATTCACAATTCAGTAATACCTATTTATCCTTATACCATAATTAGCGATCTTGTGGTGTTTAACATTGATATGTTTGTGTGGCAATCTCTTTAGGTTTTATTTACTTCCAAATTTCTTTACTTAGCCCACAATATAGATACGCGAGATTTAAGACAGTTATGTGCGTCTGTCTCTGAATTAGGATTGATAAAAGACATCGCTCAAATAAATGCTTGGCGCTGTGACAATTTTGATTACTTTTTTGTAGAAATAAGACACTGTAGTAATTATGTACGGGACATCTATTTTAATTGATCTGATTTTAATTGAAACACTGGAAGACTTTAAATTGATATTGCTCGCGGTAAATGCAAAATGCTCGCGGTAAACACCTGGAATCTAAACAATTATACTACAAGACCGACACTACGTGCAAACGCAACTGGAATACATAGGGTTGGCCCGTACAAATTGTAATTGGATTTGAATGTTGTCTAATTTATCGAAGCTCGCCCATAATAATATATTGATTCTCATCATCTTTATATAAAGTACCGTCATAATAATATTATAATAATATTAAACACTTACAGAAACCGATTCTGCAGCCTGTGAAGACAGCAATACTTCTGGTAAAACTGTGCTTGTGGATAAACCCTATATATTCGAAATTATATGTTTTGCTAACACAAGAATGCTTGCTGGTGTGAAACAAGTAGCAAACTAGGTAATAAAAAGTTTTTTTTTGTATATATAACTATTATTTCGTATTTCGAATATATAACTTTATGTATTATAATTACGCGTTGACGACGTGCTCTCTTAAAGGCTGTGGTTAAAGATGGTGGCACGTTAAACATAGAAATGGGACTTGCTGTTAAATGTAGCTAGCGAAAAAAAAACGATAAGCAATTGATATTAAATTTCCAATACGAGAATGATTTTTTTATTTATACTCTACAGCGTTTGACCACAATCTCATCTAATTTTAAATAACGTTGTGGTCTAAGATGGTAAACACGCTAAGCCTAGAGTGAGACTGGTTCTCAAATGCGTCTGTCGGAACACGCAAACCGGTGCTTGACGACAGATTTACAACTGCAGGGTGGTATCTAGCCAGGCGGACTCACAAAAAGTCATATAATCTACAATTTTATTACAAAATTTTGTTCTGTTCAAATTACGATTAACGCACAGTAAAAAAAATCACATTATCAGTCCGTCACCACTAATCTTCTCACATAGTTAAAGGCTGTATGAGTTGGTTCAAGGTATTTTTCTTTAACGCTAAGTTTTCAACAAATTCGTTATTCCGTTTTATATATACCTTGCAAACATGGATTTGAATAATAGTTATATCGGCGATAACTAAAAAACATTAAATATGATAAATACAGCTTAAATTTATTCTACAAAATAATATTCTATAATTTAATTTTAGGCTAAATTTATTTCTCACACTTTTCGCGTAATTTCTTCTATATTATTTTGTAATAAAAATATTGGTTTATAATGCTCAATAATTATGATTCCACTGTTGAAACATCCAATGTTGTCTATGTTTGAATGCATATCATGGATATCAATATTTTATAAATTTAAAAAACAAAAATCTAGTAATTACTTCCAAATAACATGAGTCAAAAACAAAAATACTCTTTTCATTTAAATATCCGCTATTGAGATGGTTTATAATGAAATATATCTAAGTTTATATTATAAAAATGTTTTATGTTTCAGGCAAACGAAAAGAAATGTGTGAATTTAAGAAATGACGAAGAATCGAAGATAAACCGTTTTTATTATTTTTATATATGTATGTAATATACTTATTGGGCATTGTTATTTATTCTTTTATTTACCTTTCCAAACTACGGATCGTTGATACTCCATACATCTACCTAATCATCATGCCAGTATGTTTAGTCCTCCTTTGTTTTTTTAATTAATATTCTTATAGTATCATTTTACAAATGCATAATTCTTCATAGCGCCAGTTCCATGGAGTAGAATAACTTTTTTTATATAACTTTATTATACAGTAGACGGAAAACCTCTATAAATATCTAACGATTATTGATAGATTTTACAGGTTTTTGGTAATATATCTGATATGTATGCGAACGTAGGGATAAGTGAAACAGCCCGTAGACACACACATTGACTTCATTTGACAAGCGACATTACTTAAATGGGTGTGGATTCAACCACCTTCATATTATCAAGATAGTATATGACAAAATCCAAATATGCAATAAATTATATGTTAGACTAGATAATTATGTTGTTCTTTACAGTAAAATTTGGTACGGAGAAAAAAAATCGCTTAAGCCAGAAATAGGGTTGGTAATTTTATATCGCTTATTCTTCATTAGGATTAATTAGAACTGTAAGTGACTCGGTTTTCTTCTCTGTGTGTCTTATAGAAAACTCAGTCACTGTAAATGTCTTTGGAAATTGCATAAAAAAAGACCAATAACATTTCAGATTGACTAGAATAAGTGTTGTGCCGTAATACATCTATTTTCTATATTAATACTGCAGTGTTTAATTTCATAGCTACATACAAGAAACGTGATTTCTCAGTTTAAATACTTATTACTATAGCAGTCGTTGTTTGTAACAGTCAATTTTACCAAAATTTGTATATCTTCGAAGTCACAATCAACTAGCTGTCTTAAAAGTTTTCATCTTCAATATAAAGTTCATTTTCCAAAAACCTCCATTAATAAGCCCATCACATTTTTAATAAAAAAAAGTTTTTGGTACCAAGGTATGTAACAGAGGCAATAAAAAGGTATATACTTCACTAGATATATGAAATAGATATTAAGCCACAAATAAAAACATCAGGGCTAACTGAGCTCATCATCAAAAAATTGCCACACCTGAGAATTGATATGGGACCAACTTTTATGGGACAACAATACATCAAACCTACACATGTCTTAGTTCCATTTTTATGGCTTCAGTTATATCGTTAGTACATGAATTCGATCCAATTAAATATTTTCCCGTATGCATATACTGACTTAATTAAAAATGCGAATGTGCGTTTCTTTGTTACGTTTTCACGTCATGAAAGTTTACAAACACGTTGTCAGGGATACAGAAAAGGGGAATAACGGAAAAGAGAAAAGAGAAAAGGGCAAAAGAGCAATAACTAGTACAACTATTAGTACTTTAACGAGTCCGACATTTTGTGGCCATAACATAATTTTATTTGTGGCGTCTAAAGATAACACAAATAATGTGACATGCTTAGCAAATTAAATGATATATTCTATGAATTTTGAATCAAACCAACCAGATCTAACCAACAATTGTGGAACAGAGAATGAAACGAGTACAATTCACAGATAAATGTCGTAGATATATACAATTTAGAACTCTAGTCAAATTACACTGTTTACCTTGTGTATATTGCCGAAACGATCTACGTATCTCTTTTGAATCAACATATCAAAGACAGGCCGCAATGTGAATAGCGGAATTTTCCGGCTTTAGTGAATCCGAGTATTCGAGTGCCACTAACGAGGAAATACGAGGGGAATTGTTTTCTTTCGCCGTTTGGCAGGCTCGCGTATGTGCACAAAGACACATATTTATAATTTAATTTTACTGTGATTTTCTAATTATCTTCCTAAATATTCATATGTTTATGGTACAATAGGAAACCGCGTGATGCAGATTTTCAGGAAAGTTTTTACAAGGTTTCTGTGAAGATACAATAAAGTTTAATGAAAACTAAGTTACTCTAAGTGGGTTACTTATATTATGTATATTATATAGTATAATGTATATTATAATATACATTAAAGCTACGTATTATATAGTTTGAATACAATTAATTATAAGTAAAACTGTTGTCATGAAGTAATCCTAATCTATTATTTATAATTGAATATTTATCAGTTTTCTTATATATATAGCTATATATATATTTATATTTACTCCAAACTACTAAACTATCTCCAATTTCGCTCTTGTTAAAATAGATAGTGTTTACTATTTTACTGAAGCTACGTATTTTAACAAGGATTTGTTGAGGTTTTTTTTTATTTTTCAATTGTAATCTTATCATTTCTACTTTAACGTTAGCACACTTTTAGATTATTTCTGCTAAACCTTATAAGAAAGCGTAAATAATGTGTACTCTAAATATGTATTCATGGTTGTTTTCTATCAACCAGTAAAAATCTCGTTAAAATTTGTTAAATTATTTCGGCGATTAATCCAGACATACTACAGGCGCCTTAGAATTATTTATATGTATAGATTCTTCTTAGACCTGATAATAACTAACAGCTAATGTAATCGCTGTTGAAAATATATGTTTAGCTTACACTTATTCTAACAAATAGTGTCCAGTCCTTAGTCCATGGTAATAAGATAATAATTTTTTGAAGCACTGATAACTCAGTGGTTTGTGTGTACTGACACCACACCAATCGACTTACTGTCCTTGAGAATGGACTGAACGGAGCATGGTGGTAGGGTCTTGTCTACACCCACGAGGCTAGATACTGCCCTCAAGTTTAAAATTTGCCGCCAAGCACTCATAGGTGTGTTCCAGCAGCTATACTTGAGAGCCAGTCACCCTCTAGATTTAGCGTATTTACCATCTTAGAGCAAATTTTAATTTAACATCAGATGATAAACATGATATTTACAGTACGGTAATCAAAGGAAAATAACAAAAACATTAAAGTAAGACACACTCTGATTATGACTATATAAATAGCGACAATTGTATAAGGAAAGTTGGAAACCAGATAGTTATTTTCCTACACTAAATTAGCCTTTTACTCTTCGGTCAACGGAATACCTAGGTAATATATTAAATTACATAAAACGCGACATTTTCTCAAATAAACAGTGGTAAAGACATATCAGTCTATTCATAAAGTAGAGTTTTAATGTATTAATTGTTTTTAGTATTTTCTTTCTCTTTCGATTATACACACATCAAAAAAGTCTAAGCAACATGCGTGATATTACAAATTGTACCATTTATATTAATTAATTTCTAAGTATTTACTCAAACAAAGTGCGTAGGTAAGTAAACTTTTTTGTTATTGATGACATACTGGCTGGTTATAAAAAAAAAATTCGATTATGTTTTGTTTTTTCATAAAATTCAAATGACTGCGAATTTGTTTGAATTTAAGTGCGTTTTAATTGTTACGTTTAGTCTTGATTTTATAATTTTACCAAGCATTTAAATAAAGTTAGCGACAAAATTGAATTGTTAGATAATCTTTACGTCATGATGCGACGTCATTTGATGGCAGATGAAATGCAAAGAGCTGTAGGGATGTTGCAAGCGGGAAGTAATCAATCTCAGGTATCTCGACATTTTGGCATTCATATAAGTGTTATTTGTCGTCTTTGGCAGCGCTACAATAATACAGGAGAACCCGCTGAACAGCATCCAGGCCGTAAAAGGAGTACAACCACTCGGCAAGACCGGTACATACAACTGACTGCAAGACGCCAGCCGATGTTAACCGCTCGAGAGATAAGTTTGAGGCTACAAATTTCAAGTGGTGTTGATGTAAGTCCTCAAACTGTGCGAAATTGACTGCATGAGTACGGCCTACGAGCTCGACGCCCAATCAGGTGCCTACCGATACGTCACGAGAATCGCGCTCGTCGATATGAATGCATAACATGGACCCAGGAACAATGGGATAAAATTATGTTTTCCGATGAGTTGTGATTCGGGTTTAAGCCTGATACAAGAAGGGTGCGAGTGTATCGTCGGCCCGGAAATACTGAAAGGCTCAGGTGCGTTCAGGAAGTTCATCCATACAGCGGCTCAACAGTTATGTTATGGGCGGGTATTATGAAGAACAGGCGAACTGAGCTGGTTTTTGTAAATGGAAACATGAATGCTGAAAATTACATTAAGGATATTCTCAGACCTTATGTCTATCCATTTGCACAAACCTTTGGCTCCGATTTTAGGTTAATGCCTGACAATGCGCGTTCACATACAGCTCGGCGAACCAGTGAATACTTTGCAACGGAGAACATCCGGGCATTGCCCTGGCCTGCACAATCGCCAGATCTCAACCCCATTGAGCACGCATGGGACATGCTCCAGAGACGTGTTTTGAAGGACTTGGACGGAGTGACAACAACCGGACAGCTGAAGGATTTGCTACAATTCCATTGGGAGCGAATATCGCAAGATGACATAAACCGTCTCATTAATTCAATGAATAATCGTTGCCGACAAGTTCTGAATAGCAAAGGAGACCATACTTTGTATTAAATTGTTCTATTCTTTCACAATAAATACATTTTCTTTAGAAATTTCATTTTGTAAAAAAAAACGTTTAGTTTCTTATGTATCTTAGTTTCTACAGTATATTCTAATATTGTTCATTTCTGTTATTAAAAGAACTTATAAAGACAACAGCTGTTATTTTTACATCATAGAACCCTAAAGATATTATTTTAAAAATAAAATACAACGTTATAATGTGAAGAACCATCCTAAAATTTAAATTAGTACGAGTTGCTTAGACTTTTTTGATGAGTGTAGTTTGTTCTCGTCATTTATATTAATGACTTAAATTTGTAAAATCGTTAAATATTTAATTATATTAAAATTTTATATATTCTTATTGCATGCCGTGATTGTCTATAAATGTAACTATGTTTAAATTTAATTACAAAATTGTTACTACAAGTATATTAACTAACGCATTGTCATGTTCCTATGAACAGACAAAAGAGCTACTTACGATACTCTGTTAGCAACCATCCTATATACAAGTACACTCAATTACCTTCACACACGTATACTCATCATAACTATACATACACACACTTTATTACACATTTATGTACTTTTTAATTAATAAATATAACGATTTTTGTTTTTTCCTTCAAGTTTAATGTTCTTACTAATGTAAATGTTACAATGCGCCACCATTAGCTAAATCGACTAGATATTAGGCTTCCATGACACAGGCACTGCCTAATTTGGAGCCATTGTTAAGGCTAACATTTTGTAATTTTTTCTAGAAATAAAGATAATTGTATTTGTATATTGAGCATCAGGTCAGATTGTGATCAAACCTATAAAGTATTAAAAACAATACAGTTTTATTTCTTATCGCTTGTGTCTTAAATATTTATACTGTGTATATTAACATCTATAATATCCTGAAATATTGTAGGTGTTGCTGTAGGTGTACTACAGCATTTTGTACTTCCAGCAGGATATAAAACCACATTCCAGTAATTCTATTGTTTCGACATATTATAGTGTGTTTAGTATAGTAAAGCGTGTTTGTTACTGAAACATTTCTGTTCCCATTTACATGTTTAAAAATCATACGTGTATTTGGTGGGTGGATCATAATGTACGTTTTATTATATCCTAACTAATATTAAAAATGTGGATATGAGTCTGTTTATTTCTTACGCTTTCACGTCTTAACTACTCTACCTATCATCATGAAATTTTGTATTCACGTTGTAAGGGGTACTTAAGTTACCTTTAAAAAAAAAGGTGCCGTTCCTGAGAGACACGACATATACACTATAATCATGTGCTTGTTATACTTTTGTTTATATTCCAATCTTTCTGTTAATCGCTTGAACATTTGACGTTCTTAATTTCAACTATGTTGGAAATTGCAGTAAGAATAATGTGAGACAAAATATAATGGCTTTTCGAATCGTTTCACTAATATTGTCAAAAAATTACAATATTAAATATGGACGAATTTTTTCTCTTTGATATAAAACCTAGTTCTCTGTTCGTATTATCATAATAATTACTGTATAATTTAAAACGTAGGCGTAACACACCAATTAAGCTAATAAGTCTAATAATGGCGTCCACTTATAGGATTATTGTATCGATCCAATTCAATACATTTCATGCACCATTAGTCTGAAGTATTTCCATGATTTGGCTCATTTGCGTCCCAAAATTACGGGGAATACTCGCACGAATACTGGTAAATGCAACGTATGTTTTAGTTTAATTTTATTTCAGAACTAACAGTTCCCAAATACTCGTAGTTTGTTGCGCATATTTTACTACTTAGATTTACTACGCTAGTTGAGATGGTGGTTACTGTACAAAAACTAATAATTAAATACATTATTCCTTCTACAATAAAAAATCGATTATTGAACACACCTTTATTCTGATGTCGATTATTCATTCTTATTATTGACAATGACAATGGCTATCCCGTATTATCGCAACGTGCGAACAGACAAGATTTATACAACAATCAATCAGTGCGATAAGAAGAGTAGGTCATATCGCTTATACCCAAATTCGACATATAGCTGTTATTGTGAACGCTATATAAATAATAATGAAATTTTTAAATAAAGTATTAAAAGTGTAGTAAAACATGTGCAAGTTTCGACTACGAAATTTCTACAGTCACACTTTTTTCTGCTGCAAGGAAGTGGTATAACGCCACAAAAGAAGTATTCTAAATTAGTCCTCGGTAGTAACAATCTGTTGTGACTCACTGAATTTACGATTTTGGTCTTTTTCAGGCAGCTTATACCGAGAAATGGACTGTAAGGGTCACTGAGTACTTTGTATTTCTCTTGACCTTATCTTGGATGACAAACATTTGCAAACTGATCCAATATTAGACAATACCAACAAAATGTATCTAATAATTATAATCCTCAAGTAACCAAAAAAATTGTAGCTTCGATAAATAACAGGAATGATTAAAATAAAAACACGCCTTTACAAACCCTTAAGTTTGAAACCTGTTTGAATTTAATACTTATTATTATAATTTAAGCAAAACGTGTCTAAACAAATTTGATTTGAATAAAAAATAACACACTTTATCTTTAGCAACGCTATGACATCAATCTCTTTATCGCATCGAGTTTACAACTTACAAAACAAAATTAACGATTAAATACAGTTTCAAAACTAATACTTGAAATGTGTATTATAATTTTTTACTCGAATTATATATGTACTACTGGCAACCCTGTGACTTCAAGGGCACTTTATCTTTACTATTAATTCGATCATAAGAAAGGGTATAAGATTTTCTCTTCAGATTATAATGTATACATATTATTATTTGTATTTCTTTTCAATTGTTTTAATAGTAAAAACTGTATTGCGTTCTATATAAATAACGTAGATTATAATTATAAATGTAAGGAGCATGAAGTATGATGAATAGGTACATCGATTCATTGATGATGTAGATATAAAAACAATTAGCCATTTTTTATCGTTAACACAAAAGCTCGTCAATAGCTATTAAACAAAAAAAAGGAGGTTGACAAACTAAGAAGAAATGTTACTGAACTGATTATCTTATTCTATTTATATATATATATATATATAGAATACACATAAAAGATAAGCGATAAATTATATGTACTCAGCACACCGAGAAAGCTTTCAGATGGCAGATTTTTTTCACCGTACCTCACGTTCCTTTATCGTTATATTTTGACCAAATTAAACAATATCTTCGTTAAATCTACTCATTCCAATCATCATCATCAGCCTGTAAGAGACCCACTGCAGGGCCATAGGCCTCGTCACGAAGGAAGATATAGGCATAATCACCACGCCAGCTCATGACGTTTTGTTAATTTCAAACTCTGATTAAATCCACAGTTCTATATTTTTCCCATATACGGTGAAACTAAAAGAATATTTGTCAGATTCGGGTTTTAGATAGTGTTACCAATTTAAATTAGTAAATCTACGCGAATTCCGAGAAAATGCTTCGTGCATGCCGGGGTTCAAACCTCCGGACATAGTATTGATATTAGACGTATTATACTAGACCACTACAACTTTCTAATTTCAAATGTCTAATTCGAATGTCTATAGATAGATTACTGTTAAGTTTTATCAAAATTCGTTCAGTACTTTTTGCGTGTAAAAGTAACAAAAACATCCATCTATCCTTGCAAATTGTTAATGTTTATAATATAGGATAGGATATATTAAAGGATCATTAGTTTTGAAATAACTTAAGTAACGAAATAAATGACCTTTAAATTTTAATGTTTTGCTAAACAATTTTTATAGATGTATACGTGTTATGTATTTCTTAAAAAAAAAATGTTAGAAAAGTAATACACCCTTACTAATATTATAAATGCAAAAGTCAGCTTGTTTGTTACGCTTTCACATCTTAACTACTTAAACAATCATCCTGAAATTTTGCTTACACGTTCTCAAGGGTAAACGAAGGAATTAAATAGAACTAGGTTTTGCCCGCGGCTTCGTTCGTGTTAATGTAGATTAAGATGATCTTCTATAGCTAGAATCTAGTAAAAAGCTAGTTCAATTGTTATGAGCACGGCACTCAAAATATAATTCTTTATTCCTGTTGTTGTCTCAAATTTCAGAAGATCAAAGTATATATTTACACATATATTATTTAATCGTTTTTTTCGAATAAAAATATTTGTATTAAATTAGTTACTACATTTTTGTTATTTAATTAGTTATTTGGTTTAAGGTTCTTCAGATTTAAACTAGTTACTGCAATTTATGGACATATTAATATTTATCTCAAAGAAGACTGCAGTTACTGATATAATAAGATATATTAATCTGGAACGTCTCCTGTATTTAGCAAACTATTTACATTCTCAAAACACACGTGACTGCTCTATTACAGGTGATGTTGCGAACCTTGAACACGTTCCCTCAGCTGCGTACAAATGACATATATTGATATCAATTTTAATATATAAAATCGTATGTTGACGTTTGTACCAAGCGAAACGATACTCTGAAAGATGTTGTTATTCTCTGAGAACTGTGAATATGTCAGATTAATAATAATACTAGTATATAAAAACCACACTGCTGACCTAAAAGCCTTTTTCCATACGAATGCCATCATCTACGAATTGGCGGTTTTAAAAACACATAGACCTGCTATTCTATTTTTTATATATGGTGAGTACCTTTTTTTTTTTTTTTTTACGTGGGGAAAATCCGTAACGGATACCCACCCCGTCGGGCAGCGGGGGGTGGGTTATGTCCGAGTCCCACGGACTAAAAACCCCACGGTGCCTCTCACACCTATTTGGCCGGGGAGCAGGAACTGCCAATGGCATTACTTCTGCTCCCCGGCAGGTGTCGGCCCCTCATCAGGGGCCCCGTCTGCGGTCTGAGGGGTCAAGATGGTAGACCCCTCAGGAGGGGGCGGGTGTTAAACCCCCCTGACGAACTGTGGGAGTCGCTCGGCACAAGCGCCTCCACCACGCGGGCCTGTGCAGGTATAGGTGAGTATCTACTATAACAATATTTCTTAGGTTAAAATTTCTAGACTGTTTACTTATATCGCCAACTAATATAGTGTTACCATTATGAATCGTGAACGGACGTGAATTCCCAAAAATTTCACTGGTAGGTATCGAGATTCGTACCTGCGTCTTTTGATATTCGTCCAGCGAAACTACTCGACCATTCCGATCTACATTAGATACATAAAGAAAGACAAGAATAATTCGAATGATTAAATTCAACATCATACAAAACAATGTTTTTCTGCTATGTATATTTTACATTGTTACTAGAGTATCAATTCTATTTGAATAATGGACTCGTGAGTTTACTAATTTGATGATGCCCAGTGCGTTCGCTAATGCCTTTGACCTCGTATCGTTTATTAAAGAAACTCTTAATAAAGTCAATAATTCAATATCACAATTCTTTTGATATTGGTCCGAAGCAATCAATTTATGAAAATAGTCGCCGCCGTCTCTCGGGGAATAGATTAACATATTTTTTTCAAAATTGCCGAGGAATATTCAGATTCCCCTCCAATTTCACTTATCGAGGACTTTTTATTTAAATTTGCGTTTTATTGAACCTTGTCAACGATTTTTGTATGCAGACATATTATGAGTATTAGGTACGTAAAAATATCAAGTCTGTTGGAATCATAAATTGTTTTATATTAAGATTATTTAAAGAGTTTTTATTATTTTAAGAGTATTGTATAGATAACTAAGCTTTACGCTTAGTATATCCCAAATAAATTATACAAATTTTCATCTGTAATTAGATTTCCAAATGATATAAAACGCGAAAGACTACATATGTTTATAATAACTCCTTAGTAATCGGACTTTTTAGTTATTAATTTATTCATAACTATAGAAAAACAACAATCAACAGAAAAAAACAGATAAAAATGAGATATTACGTCGTAACGTCGTACGTAAAGCTTACACTAGTCGTAATATTAAAAAGTTAATTTATATAGAATAAAATATAGAATAAAAAACTAAATATTCGAAATAAATATTTAAACAAGAATAATTGAAATGAAAACGAATTAAACAATAGGAGCTAAAATGAAACCATGACAAAGAAAACAAAAGGTCAAACGTTAATCCATTAGATTAAAATGCTTATTACAATGTTGAAATATAAATAATATTGTTACCGAAATGAAGCGTACTTAAAATGTTTATTATAATATATTGAATGGTATCACATCTTGTAGTTTCTATTTATTTAACAAATTGGTATCCACGATTACGTTCCCGTGAAAATTGTTTTGTACTTTTACAACATACTTTATCTGGAATAATTTTACTACCTTTTATTCTTTCCATTGTAATTTTATTTCAGATCTTATCATTACTGTCAAGCATCTAGGAGAAAGCCATTTCAAAAAATCACTTAGGTTTCTAGTTATCATTAAAAGTATCATTGGAAACAGTTCAAGCAAAATAATTGTATTTACCCTTATATAAATATATAAACTAGCTATAGGGGAGCAATAAGCTTATTGATGTGACGTCATAAGTATCCAAGTGCTTTACTGATATATGTACTATCCGATTACTTATTTGATTTAATATGTCGTATAGTCTATATATATTATATTACTAATATTATTACTTTATAGATTTATCTATTATGTATTTACGCCATATTGTCAGTTTATCAAGTGCAAAGAAGCTTTGTAAATGTCATCACAGAAACAACTTTTTGTGGTAGCGTAATTTTATATTTTGTGATATTTTCTAAGATATTCTATGAAATTATATGCTGTAAAATGCAGTTTTGATTTACATTAAATCCCCACCACGATTAACACGTTTAATTATATAATGATAAATAATATATTGGTGACAATAAATAAAAGCCATTGTTATTTAATAATGTGTAAAAATTAAAAATGGTTCCTTTGGGTTATTCTTAGATGATCATTTTCTGTGGGCTTTTTTTGTGTGTATCGCAAAGTTTAGGCAGGATTAGCAATGTAAGCGCACGAAAACGTTTCGCACTACCTTTTACCTGTGGTTTCGTTCACGTTAAGTGTATTCTTTTCATTATAAATGATACTGTATGTCCTTTTTTGTACCTTTAACAATGTGTACGTGAAATGTCATCGTGATCGGTTGAATGCTTATGACAGGAAAGCGTAACAAACAAACTTATGTTCAGATATGTAATATTAGTAAGGATGTCAAGTACCGTTGCGTCGTTTAGTGTATAGGACATACAGACACACTCAAAAATCGATCATTTTTATAACAATTATTGATTAGACTGAATAATCTTATATTGCTTAGCTCTATATTGCTTTTCATACTTCTTATCCATTTCAATTATAATTATCATATAACTTGTATACATACCTTTAAACTAAAGCAGAAATAAAAACCACTAAATGTAATAAAACAATTAGTAAAATATTATTTACATCAACTTATTATGAATTACATACTCTTAAATAGCCATATGCAAGCAATATTATGAAACATACATATACAAATATATGAAATATACTTGATAATGATTATATTTAATAACAAATATTATTGGATTACTATAATTACTTGATAATTAACGTAGTTATCATTATTAATTCAAAGCCAATCTACATTTCGATATAATTAAGCTGAATTAAACTTCATTGGACTATTTACTTAGGCGCGATGAAAAATAATTGGCCTCAAATAAGAGGAACCGGCTTAATTGAATAATAAAATCTGTACGAAAAATGAAATATTTCTTGTAGCAACAGAATAGAGCGCAATAAAATGGATGTAATATTTTTGTGAAATTGGTTGATAGATAAATTCATATTATAAGAATCTAGCTTTCGCTCCCGGCTTCTCTCGCATTAATGTAGATCGGACCGCAACTTCGGTAACGGCACTTTTTTTAGGTGCTTTGTATACACTTTGTCAGGAGTACAGAAGAATACATAGGGTACCATTCATACCCATAAAAATACTGTTTCCGAGGGATAGAACAAATGTATAATAAAGCGAGAGAAGCTACGCATAATGTCTAGTATACATACATACATGTATACATATATAATTATATCAACGTTGTAGTTACAATTACGCTATGCTTCATTTGGAATGAAATATCTGTGTAAATTTATCTCCTCTCATTTATTTGGGCTCACTAAATACGTATTTAAAATTATTTCTATAAATTTATTTTCAATAAGTAATATCAGTTTACTTATTGTTTACTTATTATTTAACTCGTATGTTAATTAATTGTAATATAAATATAAAGTTTATGTTAGCAAATATATTAATACTAGAACTGTGCGAAATAAATGCTCGAATCGAATAATATGAACAAATCGAAGAATTCAAACTGTACGAATAATCGAATAATATATAATGTTATATAAATATAAAGTGATATATCTCCGTGAAACAGAATCATATCAAAAAAAAGCTATTTTAAATCTGGAAGTTTCTATTTTTTTAAATCTATTATTCAAAATACTTTTATTGAACACCTTTATTTTGCAATTCTGAAGAGAACCGTAATTTTTTAACTTATTTTTTGGCCCGAAATTAACTTATGTTAAAATGATCATGTCCAAAACACATTTTATTACTAAAATGGTATAGAAAAAGAAAAAAAGAAAAGGTAAATTTTTTTCCACGCTTTTGTTCAGGAGTGTGTAATAACAGTAGCTCACTTATGCTTTTATCAAAAGATATTAAAGTAAAAAATGTAGGTTCCTAAATGTTTTTGTTTCCTTTCTTAATTTGATCATTTCATACAAAGAGATGATAGCATTAAAAAAATATTCGTCAAATTTTTAATGTTTTTTAAGATCCATTAATTTTTTGTAATTATTTAATTTTTTAATAACTGCGGAAATTGCATTTTATGGTTACATACATACATTATGTAGCTGGAATTATTTGAATGTTCGAATTGAATTGTTCGGTTCGATTCGCTACCGAATTATTTGTTAATTCGAATATTCACACACCTCTAGTTAAAGTTGTAAATAGGTATACTATCAAAATACACTTAGGATACACCGAGTAAAAAAAAAGAATGATAAATTAAAATTCGCCACAGGCAAGGTAATTAATAGACTAATGAGAAGACAAGATTTGGGAAAACAAAAGAACATTAGATAACATTAAGAAATTAATTTATATTTAATTAAAAAAACACACAATAATTATATATTTTGTTATATTATAACAGACAGCGTATTTATTTTAATTAGAATATGCCATATAATAATAAAGTAAATAATAAATGAGAAACGAAGCGTTTTATAATACTATACAGAGATTTATAAACTTTAGTTTTACTTTTAAATTGGCTATACGATCAGTGTCTACAGTTGACTTTCGTTTACAATTTTTTTTCTAACAATATCACCTTATTGGAAGGAATAATTAAATCAAATATGAAAAAATCCAGTATTGAACGTTATTAATAATATGAAATTTGCCATAATTTCACGTATTTAATAATTTTTAATTCTGCTGAATTCATAGGCTGAAAGCCGTAGTTATTGACCAGCACTAATAAATAATTTTTATATAAATAAATTTATATTAAATCAATAAAATTCCAGACTTAATTAAATGTATTTATTACAAATACAATACGCTGTATCCAATATCTTATATTATGAATTTAATATGCATCAAAAAATATCAACGTCGAGATAAATTGCTACAATTCAGAAGCCTCTGAGTGCAGATACAGCTCGACAATTCCTTACATTTCGCTGATTTAACAAAACTACTCTATTGTGCTTTCTACTATTGTTGTATGTCTTCTTATTATTATACTAGCAGTGCCACGTGGTTTTTCTTGCTTATAAATTTTAAAATCTTTCATTACTGATAATGTAGTGAGGCAAATTTATACAAATTCCATATAAATCATAGCTATTGTGTAGGAAGACGACCAAGCACCTAAGTCGGTGGTTATGGTATCGCCTTAACAGAGGTAATTACAGTTTGGTTCTATACGGTCATGCTCTGGTCATTAAGCAGACAACTCGCCCTCGGCTCCCAACACCCCATGCTAAGCCACACGGTCCGCTCGCATTATTACACCGCACTTATTTAGCAAACTTTCTAACCTATACTCTAGTAATTGCTCAACTCATAAGGATCATAATATATTTTTAGATTCGATTTTTGGGTGAAGTATTTCATAGCTATATTTTTTTACATCTAAATAGGTGACTGGTAACTGATGCCACAAATACACTGCAGCTTTCCCGAGACCAATCCATGAAGGACTACTGATGAGTGATTATCGAAGCTATATCAGCTTAACATCGAATGACGACAATATGATTGGTACCACGCCGAGCTGTGTTTTTGTAATTCTTTCTTGTAACAAAGATATTGTCATGTACAGCACTGCCCAAATTTTTTTCCATAAGTTAAATAAATGTAAAAACTTATTTGACCAATTTTATATTTGAAATAAAACATTATTATATATAGTGTAATTGCTATCATAAAGATCGTTCGTCTTTCGTTGGACCGAATCTTATAAAGTAAATGGAATATAGTACATAATGTCATTTATATTTTCTACTGGTTTTGTCCGTGACTTCGTTTGCGTGTTTTTCAATAAATCCAACATAATTATAGGCTACAATCTTCTCCGGAACTCAAATTACCTTTACTCCAAACATAGTAATCGGATCAAAAATTATAATTGAACGTGCAACCATACGAACGGAGTTACTTTTATATTTATAATACTACGAACCGAATACAACTTCGATTAATAAAAATACTAAAAATCCAATACAATACTTAGTAATGGGATATAGTAAGAATATCATAATCTTCTCTATTAAAAAAACATTTACGCTACTTCCATACATGATTGTATCGGCACTAAGTTTTGTCTATGATCGCAATAAATTTAGATTTGATATGACATTATCGTCACGCGTTACAAACTATTGGACTACATAATGATTTACGCAGCACGATAACTGGACCCGCGGTTTTTATACACATAAAAGAAACTTATTTGGCATTTTTATCGAAATAAATTTTGAGGTTAGTTTATAGCGCGACAAGTTGCCAATACTTCGTCATGCTGGTATGGAATTAGCGTTAGTTGTGCCACATGTCATGGCGCTTGATAAAGCGGTTTTTAAGTTTATCATTCTCATATATACCTTCTATATAGGTTATAGATATATATTTTGTACTACAACTATAACGAATAGAGTTACATTTATAACACAAATAGGTAACGTAATTCCGAGGACACAGTAATGGGAGGGTAAATATCGCAATGCTCTTTTTTAATGAATAATAAATACCAAGCTTACTGCTTGTGCTACACCGCAAATATATACGAGTATAGTGTTTCCGTGCCCCCATAGAATATTTCATTTTCAGATTCAGTTGGAAATAAAATGCTTCGAATTGTTCTTCGTTGACACTGTCATTTTATAGTTCAGTTCATCGATCATTGTTTTTTACGATTCAGTCTAATAAATTTTAAATAGGCAACTATAAATATAATCTGCATAGACCATTTGAAAAATGTACTTAAATAATTTAATATAAGGTTTGGATTCGATTGGTATGTTGCCTGTACATGACTGCATATCTCCCACCATACAAATGGTAATAAGCCAATGTTAGTGACTCTGTTTTGTTTTTTGATATATTCCGAGATCAACCATATATCTAGCGACATTGAAGTTTACCGACTTAACAGCGGTGACTACTAAAGGATTGTAGGCTTCTTTATCATAGTTCAGTCACTCTGTCGTACTACATTAAAAAGGAACATTGCGGGGAACAAAATACGCTTGCTCTATTATTATGAAAATGAAAGTAACTTTGTCTGTATGTTTGTTATATTTCCACAACTAAAGAACTGACATGATCGCAATGGAATTGGCATAGAAGCGACCTGGGACTTGAATAAAAGATATCGGCTTCTTTCTAACTGAAATATATCGAAAAATAAGCAGAGTCACGCAAAGTCATGAGTATGAGCTAGTTTTCTTTAGGGACAATTAATAATGAATACAAATACGATACAATTCTAAGAAATTTATAGCAAAAAAAAGTCTGCTTTATACACAGACCAGAGTGCGAATACTCTTTTAGAAACTCGTTGCGTTTATTCAGTGGCGGTTCACAATGTTTGTTTACGTTAAATAAAACGTATACGTATACATTTTCAATGAGCATACAGTAGAAAACTGTAGAGTTTTGTGTTAATTGCACAGAAGCGTTTAATGAACACTTGTTCCGCGTGATTGCATTGTTAATTATTCATGTTAGTTTAATTTTGTGTAGACACCGTCCGCAAAGGATATAATGTCAGAGACATCGTGTATCGACTTCATATAGCCCGGTCAATATCAGCCTCTCTAACCGGTAATGTTATCTTTCATTTTTCTTTGTGTCATTTTGTTTATCTTGTTAACAAATTAACAGGAAGATACCCTTCTTAAATAACAAAAAAAGGGTGGAGGAATAATACCTGTCCAAAAATTTAGAAGGAGTGGACGTATTTCAAAATTGCTGATTACGAAAGCCTTGTTAAAAAATCGCATACTGGCGGAGGCTTCGAAGACGCAGTGGCCGTTTATTCTTCTTCTTCATGTTGAGGGGACCTATCTCCCATTAAATGATTCAGTGGATGGGAAGACAGTTGAAATTGTAACGAACTGACTTTGTCAGCGTGTGTTCCAGCATTTGCGTTAATTTTATCGCCGTCAGCATCGCTGTATACGCTTGCTCAATCTCTAGTCATCTCATTACGGTCGCGCCGTTATTGCAGCATTGAATTTTAATGCTTAAAAGCTTTACATGACCTTCTAGCTTCTCTTGGCACTTTGTATTTTCCAATAAAGCTAAGTCATACATTCTATCTATCATTCTATCGTTTGTATCTATATATGTAGTATTGCACAATGTCTTTCCACAATTTTTTAATCATTAGGAAGAAAGTGGATCTTGTAATTGACTAATATATTCGAATATCATAACAAACGTAATATAATTTTATAATATGCAAGAATACACCCATATCAATGTGTATACATACATCAATAGTAATTATTTCCTTTTAAATGTTTTAAATTATCTTAAGTTAATAATAAGTGTAGTTAAGTTTCTTGTGTTCGGGCATAAATTGGTTGGGGGGTAGGCATAATTATTGTACACATATAAGACGAAAACCGGTGATGATCGGCGCGGCGGCACAATATCCTGTTCTGTGTTTTAGTGTGTGCATTTTTGGAAAGCTGGTGCTCTCAACTATCGGCAACGGCGGCAAAGAAGACTTATCAGGTAAGTGATCCTTCATCCCGGTTGTAAAGAAATACTTTCGGCATATATTTTAAAGGGGTATCTACCTCCAGCCAATTTAATCTATACCAGTCCACTTTCATAGGTTAGGTACCCCGCCCTGTGTGGGTGTGGTGGTTGCCACCCCACCTTGTTTCTTATAACTTGTAATCCAATTTTAGTAGTCTTCAGCTTCAGCAATTTCAGCTTGATCTTATTGGGTATCAATTTAATTATCTTTTATTAACTTTGCATATATAGTATAAATTGTGTCAACCTAGAATGAGGTATCTGTCTATTGTCGGAGGGGATTTATACATTCTTAATAAAAAAAAAATGTCATTGATATTCATGTTTTACATGGTACTAACAGTTTAACTTTGATTTATTATAAAGTGAAAGTGTGATTATTAATTATAATGCAAAGCCAATTTTTTTTCAGTAATAATGTTTAATATTTAATGGTTTAAGTAACGTGTCAGAAGTATTATTGGTCTTGACATTTTTAATTGCCTTAATTTACTATTATTCTTATAACTTGTTTCATATAAAAAATACCTAGTGTAAAAAAACCTATTATTGTATTAAAATCTGGACAGAGCATGCATTATATATCTAGAATCATATGTATTAATTATATTATTTCTAGTTGTATACACACTAACAGACAGACAGAAAAAGGTTGCATTTTATAATACGTAGAATAAAACAAACGGAGTATTTGCAGAGCAAAACTTCGTATAAAAGTAATTGGATAAATAACACTTAAAGTTTAAGATAGAATATGGTACTGAAACCAAAGGCAGTCTGGTTATAAGTAATTCTTCTTGTATACTGTTACTGAAAGATACTACCGACTGCACCACTCTTTAGTTTACATATAAAGTATAGGCACAAATAACTTATTAATTATACTCACGCAATCAAATTTAAAGAATAATACTATTTTGTCCTTATTTTGTTTGTTCAGTTCTATTCTAATAGTTAAATTAATTAAACAGCTCATTGTCGTATATTCATTGTCATAAATGTATAAATAGACCGTGATAAAACATTTTCACGTTATATTCAGAGCTTTGAGATTTAATCGACTGTACATTGTGCGACAGAGCCGAGTCGAACCAATATTTATAGCTCGTTCATATACGCTATAAATAATAGCTTTGATAACTTAGATAATATTCTAAGGAAATTTTATATGTAGCATTGATTTAACCTACAACTATTTCATATTTTACTATTTTAATCTAAATATAGATTATATATAAATAAAGATTATAGAGAGGTCTTTTGGTCATGCTTGTGACATCAATTAGTGTCTATAAAAATGTGAATAAAGCATCATAAATCATTTCTGATTACCGCTTTTCGGTACCACTCATAATAGAAATAGTCTCAGTCTATATATGATAGAGAATAAATTACATAAAATAATCTTCACAGCTTATTTAAATAGTATGGCTGAAAACAAAAGTCTCACTTGCATCGTCGTTCCATAAAACCAGACAATTATTGTTATCTATATATATATATATAGTTCCTTTGAATTTCAATAACGTCATTACAATTGAATGTATCGGCTTAGGATGATGACCTTTAGATTTGGAATTTTTCGTAAATGTTTTTTGTGAATGTCGTTGACCTGTTGCCATTTTTTAAATACATGTTAAGGTTCAAGATGTATAAGTTAATTAAAAAATAAAAGTGAATTGAGTAACACAATATTAAACTGATTTATGGTACAGTTACCACAATAAACATCGGTGCCTGGTTATCAAATTATCTTCAAATCAAATGGGATTAACTAAGTTTCGATACATAAGCGGATTTATCTATGACTGAATATGATAAAATCGTATTGTCGGATTCACGGTGTGGTTAGAATCAATAATGGATTGCGCGGCTAAATGAAAAGCTTTGTGTGTGAACAACCAAGTAAACACAACATACTCTATTTACAAAATATATCTTCTTAGTTTCATAATCTTCATTATATTCGTCATTCTTTTTAAAGTTTATTTTTAACTCTTTTAAACTCACTGAACAAAAAAATAAATTTAGGATTATTCTCTCAAGGCCATATTATGTTCATGTCACTGTCGCTTCAATTTTTTTAATGCTATTTATTACGTGAAACATGCAAGTTATAGTGGCTTATCTACTTTCTGGCCTGAGTTTCAAGATAGTAATGGAATAAAATAACATCAGAAAACCTGTTCACAATATCCCACAAGTAGGAGTTAAAGGAACGAAATGTCGTTTAGATAAAACGTTTCTGTAAGAAGTCCTTGTTTCGAATACCTGCCCCATTTCGCCGGAATTGCTTCAACTTTGCGCTTTGCACTTTGCATTTTGTGAAGAGTCGAGAAACGCTTTTGTTCTATTCCTTTTAAAACGTGCTTAAATCGGTTAAGTCTTTGAACAACCTAATAGGATAAGTAAGAAATGATAAGTAAATAATTAACAAGAACAACAGATAATTAAGATATGATTTCACTGTCTATAAAATCAACAATTCGTTTTCTTGATCAGTGTTTATTGAGCTTTAGGAATTCATACTTATTTATACTATGCTCTGTATAATCATATCGTTTTATCTATAACATGACCACTTAATCATATCGATTTATCTCTAACAAGGATCAAGTACTTTTTAAATGTACCAAACATTTCCCAATTGCTTCCGACTGATTTGTCGACCCCTAAGGAAACTTCTGGTATGTTTATAAACGTTTAATTTTCTTTGTATTTAGTTTATAGGTCCACATTTTTTCATATAAAAATATATGATTATTAAACGGTCAAATTTTAAAGCAAGTAACTGTATTATTATTAGTATTACTAGCGATCGTGATAAAAATTCGACAATAATAACATATTGTTACCTGCATTTTTTTAACACCGTTTTATTAGTTTCGCCTGTATGTTTGTAACTGACTCTTTAGCCTTGAATTTGCCCTACTTTGAGCGATCAGTTTGAATGAAACTTGTCACTCATATCAAGTGAATTGAACAAAAAGCGAAAAATAAATTATAGTTTAAAAAAACTAATAAACAATTTTTTTTTAACTATAATGTTTTTTGCCTCCATAATAATTGTATTGAGCATTGTACAAAAATTGTTGATTGTATAACGTAAAGAGCATGAACTATAACGAGTAGAGACATATACAGAGAAACTTGTACTACTGGATGGTATGGAAAAAAATATTTTTAAAAGTTTTTTACTGATGACACTAAAGCTAACTATCTAGCTAGCTACTAGTAAAAAAATCGATTGCCAAAGACAGGAAAAATACTTGCGAAATGTTTTATCTCCACCTATTTATACACACTTTTTCAAGTTACTGTGTTTATATATTAGGTGAATATATAATACCTAATTGTCATAAACCATAAATAATATAATTTGTATTATCTTATTATGCCGCAGATTATATTCAATATAAAAATTATATAGAAATATGCCTAACTAAACATAATTATGTACCGATGTCATATAACGTATTTCAAAATTTTGATTGAAAGTCTCTATAACTATAGTAATGTAATTCACAGGGTCTATGAGAAAATAGCACAATATATTCAAAGGTTAAACGGACATGTACTTGGTTGTACCATTGATGTAAGCAAGAAGCACATAGGGGATCGTATTCTCAAGATATTTGTTTAGGACAACCACATTTTCCCGGGACGTCAAATATTTGAAACAGTTGATGGTAAAACGCTTCAGCTCGCTCGTTATCGAGTGCTAGTATCGATTTACAGTTTTCTTAAGAAAACTGGAATACATATAATGTTTTAAAATAATTATAGTTTATTTTGATATTAAAATTAAAATTGCCTTACAAATGTATACGTGACTTACACTAGATTCATTATCACGCATAGATTGATCCCCACTGTCTTAAATACCTACTGTATGCATATGAAGTATCATTACTGTATTCAAACTAAACTAAAAACGATTTTATTCAGTTTGAATAGTTTTTATTATTTACCTATATTACGTTACTTTTTAAATAAAAGCATATACAATTGTTTTAAAAATAAAATATTACAAGACCCAGTGGGAATTTTAATGATCATATTTCAAGAATACTTACATATCTAATTGACAGACAGACAGCAGATTATAACTTTTGTTTGTGAGGGCTAAAATCTGATAAATTGTACCAAAATGTATTTTTTTTCTTTTGAATAAATCTATTGAATGCTCAGTCACCTGCATGATTATATAAAATAAATAGCATACCGATGCAAAATTAGCAGTGTTCTAAATTAGTTTTATACAATTCCCTAGCACTTTTAGAAGTAGGGTCAATCAATAAGGAGTTATACCAACTAATGTGGAACGAACCAGAAGTATTGAGCCCAGATTAAGTACTGAGCCACTTTCACTATAAACATATTCTATGAAGATATATTGCACATCGTCGATGAGCCCGCAACTTTGGTAGAATGGTGATGGTATTTGACGCATCACAAACGTGGACTTTTTAGAGGGAATGTGTCCTGAACGTAAACTCATTCTCGTGATTGTATCCCAATAGCTAACAGTAATATCATTAATCCAGTGACTTTAGGATGAATCGTTTTGTACCTATTGTTTTTGATTTTATTTCAATGAAAATAGCATCTGTTTTTGACTATAGAACATATATGCAATAAAGTTAAGAATAGTACCGCCGGAAGATCCTTCTCTAGTTAAGAGGTCAGCTCATTCATGGGAATGGATGGGAATTCATATCTATATGAGATTGGATCCATTGCAAAACAATTACCTTATTATTTGTTTTCAGATCCAGTAATATTATTTCAAAATAATGTAAGCTATTGGTGTTCTTCGAAAAGTGGAGGTACGTAACATTTGTTAGAAAATGTGTCGGATTCTATGGGTGCAAGATTATTGTTGGAACCATTGTTCAAGCTCCGTTATAGTAACTCCGTTTTTGAGTTCCAAGATAATTTAGATTGTATAATATATCTATTGGATTTCGTTGTACAATTTTAGGACCAAGTGACAAGAATAATTACTCTGCTAAATTTGTAGGCAGAAGCGAAAGTAACTGAAATTCCAATGATTTTGCCAATAATGTAAGTTTTATATTTGAATATACTATTAGACAGTTATAAACGTAACAATCCTAATACATTTGTAGATAACTAGCTTCTGCCCACAGCTCCGCTCGCGTTAATGTAGATTTGACCTATTCATAATAAACAGTACTTTTTTATGTGTAAAAGGTACACCATTATACCCTTTTCTGTCATCATCTTCTTCTTCTTATACTTATTCCACCTAAGTAGGGTCGACACAACATGTTGTGATGTGTATGTTATCCTTTTCTGTGCCTCTGATAATATGTATGAAAATTTTTAAGGTAGTCAATTGACTCATCAAGTAGCTAAAACGTCACAAAGAAATTAACATTCAAATTTATAACATTAAGCAAGGATAAGTTTATAAAATAAATGCGGTGTATACATATTGTGTAATTTAAAGAAAAGGTCGAAGAAAAAGGAATATATAACTTAAATATTTATTATTTTAGTCCTAATAAATTCCTAGATAGACACTAAATCACTTTTATACTGAATTATACCCAGGTAACACATATAATGCGGGCGTGGTCCACGATACGACGGTGCGGGCGGCACGGCGTATAGTGACCGGGCTCTAATGGCGTCCATTACGTTGCTTGCCACCTGTGCTAATGGCTCAGAAATATTTAATTGATGAGCGCTGTACAGATTCCGTCGATTCACATTTTTCATCCGTTCGTTTGTGTTTATTCTTTGTGTGGTAACGTTGCTTGTGGCCACGTATTTTTCGCTGCTCTATACTTTAAGCTCATGAATCATGTCGCTACGTGATTTGATGACGTTCATTTGTAATGATACTAGTAATAAAACTTTTTTATAACTTATAATGAACATGTATACATTTATAACATTAGTATTGTATAGAGCAATTTAGACATTGTGAGTTAATATTTAAAATAAGACCTAATCATGTTTTTGAACTTTTTCCAAATGACCTTATTATAAAAGTATACTTCATGTTTAAATGTAAATATAAATTTACAACGTAAATGTGATACTAATAACCAGGTAAAAATATCAGGTGTATTTACAAACTAAAAATCAAGAACATGTCTAATCTTCTATACTGTATTTTATCACATTGAAACTGGTTATGCTGTTTCATTGGAACATGTTTTATCTGAATTCATTATGGGCTTTGTTACTTTTGTAAAATTTAATCGTTACTGCCTAGCCCTTATGGAAAACCGTAATGATGTGTACTTTGGAAGAGACACTCCAATTGTATTTATACGTATGCATAGACTATATAGATTGCCTAACGTACACCATTAACCATTAATGTTCACTAATAACGGATGCACAATTAAATAACCTAGTTTCAAAGGAAAGTTAAGGCATCTAAATGGATTTGTGCAAACACTGGAAAGAAACAAACACTTCTACGCAATTAATGTAACGTTGCAAAGTTTAAAATGTTATTAATAGTTAGATACTTGTTTCCCTTGTGATAAAAACTGGTGAGCTTGCAAGGCCTTAGAATACAATGCAAAAACGCAAATACTCCTAAATAGGTCTCAAATAACATTTTTTTTTTTCGATTATTATATGCTAATTAATTAATCTGATATGATATTAACGTAGAAGTAATGTGAAAAGACTCATTCTTATTTTATATAACATAGTACAAATTATTTTATTTCTAAGGGACAAATTATTTTGATTCAGTAGAAATATACTGATAACAAATTAAATTTATAACAGGCAAATATTAAAAAAAAAAATGTAGCAACAAAATATAAAACAAACACATTTAATAATAAGATAAGTCTACGTAAAATATTGCAATAACCACCTGTTGCGAGAAGTGAACATTTTCAAAAGGAAATACGTTCCAAAAACATTAGCATACTTCGCAACTCCGATCTTTAGTGCAGCATGAGTTAGTCATAAAAGTAAAACGATGGTTAACATCCCAATTTCACATTTTTTTTAATATTTCATAATTTTTTGTTTCTGATCATAAGCTCACCTAATGTTAAACGATAATGTAGTCTAAGATTGTTAAAATATTATACCCAAAATAGGTACGTACTACCTCTCAAGTGCAGATACTGGAACACATCTATACGTGCTTAGCGACAGATTCACAATGGCTGTAGCTAGTTAGCCGGGATAAGAAAAAAGCTTAACACCATACTAAAAAAGTTTCATCACAATGTTTTGCTTCACCGACAGCTCCAGCTCATTTGTAAGGCTTTGAACTTACGTTGATCGACGCGGTATTCAAACACGTTAACAACTGAAACATCATCGCGTACATTAAAGCACTGAAATATTAAGAAATGGTATTTAAACATGATATATTAAGAAATCAAAAACGCGTCTGTTGATAAGGCAGCGTTTATAAGTATTGTATTTTTTATTTCAACATTGTGTTCTATTTTAAAACGTATATCGTATACTTATTTCTGTATCCACTACCCAGTTTATATAGTTATCGAATAGATTTCATTAAAGGGAAGCGACTATCGGCATATCTATGGACACTTGGTCGCTACTAATTATTACATTGTAACTATCATTCAAAATTAAAAAAATAAACCATGCTACCTCTATTCAACCAAGACAATTCAATTCTAATATAATAATAAATTACATAGTTGGAATAACTAAAACAATATAACAAAAAAAAACTACAAAAGTAGAAACAATAACAGAAAAACTGGCAAACAATTTCAGTTGAGTATAATCCATTGAAACCAATTTAGATAACTCGTATAAAAAACTTGATCTAAAATCGATTGTTCCCGACTACGTGCTGGCCAATAAATAACCGCACTACGATAAAAACTGTACAAATCTCCACACACAAAGCTGGCCGACCGGTCTATGTTAAAAATAAAAATAATTAACACTACAACCCAGCTTGCGCTCGCTGCTGGTCAGCAAAACACTGACGGTTTTGGTTAATTTATTTTCAATAGTCTGTACTGTGCCTTTCTTTATAGGACAAACTTTTTGTTCAATTTACATCCTTCTTTACATAATATTATAGAAGACAACGATTTCCTGCGTGTCTATCTGTCCGTCATCAATCATAGGATTATTTTCTGTTCAGGTTTTAGTTTATATAATAATAATAAAAACCATTACATTAGGTAAAATGCTGAGAAAGCTACGAGATAAAGTAGAGATAAGGGCGACATAGAATGACTATTAGTAAATCCTCTTACTACATTTTACTTCAAGTATTAAATATTGACCAATATAATGGAAATTGCTAAAATAAAAATTACTTAACCGCTTAATTACCACTAATATTTCGCAAATGATACAAAAAAACAGTAAAAATAAAGTGTCTGTATGTAATATCAAAATAACGGTTTTTTCTGATTATGTCGAAAAGGACAGACGTTACTTAGAAAAATCCACTTTTAATTAATAATTTTATCGGTCTGTCTATCTGTCTGTTTCGGGTAATCTCCGAAACGGCGAGGCCGATTTTTACGGGACTTTTACAGACATATAGCTGACCTTATAAAAAGTATCTCAGGCTACTTTGTTTTAGACTACCCGTTACCCGCGGCTTCGTCCGCTTTAAAATCTACAAAATGTTTGGATCGCTCGTCATGGGATTTTTACTAACAAATAGCTGACTTTATATGGAGTAACTTAGCTTATTTTATACTAGTTGTAACCCGTTGTTCCACACGCGTTGGTTCGGCCTTATAAATAAATTTAATAGCTGCGCTCCAGATAATGAGATGTGTTACTGGCCTGCATCTCATTGATCGAATACGGAGTATGCAGACGCTTTAGTATCGCTGTCATTTCGACGAGTAAAGAAGAAAATTAATAATGTGACAGAAAATTACAATGAGAATTAATTTCTTGTCACCGCAACCACATAACCGCATTAATATTAAGAATTACTATGAACAAAATTAATGTCACCGCAACTATATACCGCAGATAAAATGTTTCCGCTTTACAATTAGAATTATAACAAATTATTGACACCGCTTACATATATCATACCGCTCATATATATATTTCGCTTTGGGCAACGCAAAATTTAAAGGAGAAAATTATACTCCTAACAACTGCAACATCAGTGTTTAATACGCAGTGGACGTCGAAACGCTTTCGCAAGAAAATCCGCTATTATCATTGCACCGCTTCTACAGATATCTTAAGAGTGAGATCCTGAGACGCCGCTGCTCCGTACTAGGTGCTGAGTTTGCAGGTTAGTGCACGCTTTTTATTTGGGGTCTTTGTTTTTATATTTATTTATAGGCAAGACCACATACCGCTTTACGCACTCGCTCTTCCTTTTCACACATTTTTTATACCTTTTATTTTTCACCGCATCCTTCCTGGTGGGACCTATTTACACGGTCCCATCAGCCCCTTCACGCGTATTTTCTTAATTGTATTAAAGAAATGTAAAATAGTTAGAAAAACAGAATTACAAAAATGCTCTTTCAAAAACATTTGTAAGTTGGACACGCACGCCACTTACTATAACATTTAAGGTGTACATTAAATACATAAATAGTGCCAAATGGTACTTGACATCAGTAACATATTTGGAACTTTAACCCACTATATAACTCTCTCAGTGCTCACCTACAATATGTAAGAAAGTAATGAAAATTACAACCTGTACAATATCTAACAGTATATCTAAAAAATGTTATTATGTACATATAATATGTCCATAACATAATTAATTTTTTACAACCATACAAAACGTTAACGCTAATCTGTTCTGCAAGAAATTTTATTATTGACCTCTTGAGATAATAATACGTTTATAATCTAATATCTTAAAAATACTCCCCTTCCAATAAAAAAATCCATATCGGTTTATAAATGATTAGTCCATTGAAAAGTTACATTTGGGGTTGCGTTTTTTACAGGACGCAATTTTATATTTTTGATGTGTAGGGGTTGTCAGTGTAAAGCTAAAATCAAGTTTGTGGGGTCGCCACCCTTGTCCCACGGCCGCCATCTTGAAAATAGGGGTTGAAATGGTTATTACGATATATCTCTTAAACTATTTATCTGATAAAAAAATTTGTCAACATTTTTTGTTGAAAATTTAATTCTCTAAAACTTTGGTCCAATACCTTTTTGTCGTAGAATTATAAATAAAAAAGTTATAAGCGAAAATATTCAGAAATTCGAGAAATAAATTTATATTTTTCGATATAACTTTTTTTTATCATTTTACGAAAAAATGATATCAGACCATTTTTGTAGATCGTTTTTTAAGGAATAACTTTTATAGGCAACATTTTTTAATTAAATCAATAGCTAAGGTTTTACAACGCTCCGAAGTGAGTATTATTTTTCAGTACTCTTAACTATACATATATTATACGTATGTACTAATAATTTGTCATCAGTTATTTTCTTTTTTTTTATTTTGTTATTATAATTTTTTTAATTATTAATTTTTCAATATTATTAATAATTAATTATTGACTCTTTTCCACTCCATTACAGAATTACAGAAATCAAATTCATCCGATTTATTCAATTAAATTTAATACAAATCCATTTCGATCATATTGTTACAATTTTAAAACAGTCTCAACAACTATTCCACAAACCAAATAAAATAACAAATAAAGACGTTTCAAATGCGTAGAATTGATAATAGTAACAAAACTATACCATTACAAAGATGGATTTCAATTCTTTGCAATACACGGTTCCCTAGCTTACTACAAAACAGTTGACCCGTGTATCGGTAATAATAACGGCGCAACACAATAGCCGTACGAAGCATAACCGAGACGATTTTGTTTAATCAACCAAGCGGAAGAAATCCTTAACTTGGATCTGCGCCCAGAGTAATTTGGAATGCAGCATTATATTATAATACGACAGCAATAGTTAATAGAGCAAATTTTATTATTAAAGTATTCTAGGATATCTGGTATTTGAACCAAATCAAACCAATCACTACAGAATAAGTAATTAAGTAAGATAAGTAAATCAAATAAGTACAGAAAAACAATTCCCATCACGGAATTCTCAGTTATTTTACAATAATTTGTAGTTTGGTTTGTTTTAATTTATTTATTTAAAAGAGTAGCCAGTGATGATAATATACGATTACATTTTATTAATTTACATTCTAATCTAGATACTCGTGAACGTTAAATTGTGCTGCCAATTACTAAAATTACCATAGACTTATTTTTATAAAATGGTAAGATACAGTTCGTGTCCAACTTTTTGGCCGCTATGAATACAGTTTTACATAGTACAATGAAGAGGGTTAATACAAAACAAAATCAAAATGTTATTATAGAAATTTAAAGTCGTTTCTATTACGTTGTCTCGATATTATACGTACAATATAATACGTTTTAATAAACTATGATTTAGATTTTTAGATATTTGCCAATGCTTTTGTCCGAAAAGTAAAATGTCCTTCAGACATAAGGTTATTTTGTATAAGATGTGTATTCGTCCTATTCTGACATATAGTTGTCCCGTTTCGCGCATATGTCAAGTTATAACTTCGAAAAGTTACAAAAACTACAGAATCGTTTTCTTCGTAGGGCAGTAGGTGCCCCTTGGTATATCCGGAGAGTCGACCTCCACAGGGACCTGGAGATGCCGTCTATCTGGGAGTATGTTAAGACACTCACTAGTAGCTATTTTGAGAAAGCCGCGAATCATCTCAGTCCATTAGTGGTATCCGCCGCGACTTACAACACCGTACCCGATGCACCGCGTTACAAAAGACGTCCGCGATATATTTTTACAGATTCTCCCAACAAAATAACGGTAGCTAACTTCCAATACCCTTCCGTCCCTCGAAACAAGGCGTGTGCGCTCCCACGTCCAAGTAATCACAGATCACGCCACCGCGGCTTGACTGTGAATTTTGTTCCAGCACACTCATCTATGCCCCCCTCGGCAGCGGCTCAAGCCGAGGTCAGATCCTCCGGAATGGAGCGCTCGAGCACGTTGCTTGCGCGACTATAGTGACACTGAATTAATTTTCAAACACTAGTTTTTACAACACAACACCGATCACCCCACACACACGTGCACATACACTCATGTAGGTACACATAGTGGCTGGGTTTGTTTTTTTTTTAATCTCTTTTTCGAACGGAGTTAGCTTATACTAACTTAGTAGTCAGATTCAAGATACATGTATGAGTCCGTGAAACATACATGCTTGGTACACGTGTATGTTTCACGAATTTATATATCTATGAAATAATAGTTAACTTAGTTTAGCTTAGCTTAGTCAGATCGGGAAATTCGGCGACAGTTCAAGCCGAGGCGCACTGAGTGCCCTTGCGCTGATCGCAAATTCGGGTGAGTGCCTTAAGCGCTCCCCTTAGTAGTCCGGTGGAACTGTAGCGGCCTTGCCAGGCTAACAGTGTAGGTCTTTTCGAAAACAAATATATATTTGCCAATTATATTAAGTAATATGGTAGTTTTTTTTTTTTTCGAACTGACCTACACTGTTCGCTTCGTCAGGCCTCTACAGTTGCACCGGACTACTAGAATATGGCAGTTTAATGAGCACGTTACTACTTTTGGAAGATTTTGTATATGAAATAAAGATATGACTGCGATTGTATAGTCTTGTAAACGCTTTAACAGGTAATTTATGAAAACTTGTGTAATTGAATAAAGCGTACATATACACACATACGAGATAAGGAAGTGGAAATAAGTTTGTACAAGAAAAATATTGAATCAAGGCTTTTTTAATTATTTATTTTATTGTACATACATACAAGATATATATTATATACATATACAATATTTGCAAAGTATTAGGATTAAAAATGAATATACGATAAAAAATATTATTGTAAATTAAATATATTGGTAGTAAATAAGTAAATTGTAATAAACATTTATTTATGAGGGGGCAACGCCTTTCATAAAAACATAATTTTTCGAAATGGATGAGTCTTCTAATAGTAACAAATATTAACAAGTGATAATAAAGAAAAAAAGAATCAACGAAAATAATTATTAACAAGAAAATAATAGAACGAAAATAGCAATCGCATGTAACTGATTACAAAATTATTCCACATGCGACTACTGCAACACTCACAATAGTACATACGTCGTCATAGGTGCATTAGGAACAAAGATTGAGCGTGAGCGAGCCTGCTCTGCCTTCATCTCAACCAAATCACAGATTGCTTCAATAAGTGATTTATGCGCCTAGTAAAGTATAAAATCACATAGTAATACAAACAAGTAAGTAAGTTATGTCTGTCACAATTTCGCTAATGTCATGTGGCTTGACAATAGAATAACTTCTATTCTTCTCGATGACTGGGTTGTTTTCCGAACCGGTGGTAACTTTGACGTTCATAAGCGCCTTCTCAGGACCTAAACTGAATAAAGTATTTTTGATTTTGATTTTGAACTAATGACAGTTGACAGGCTCAAAAAGCCAAGCAAGCTAGGGCCTTTACACTAAAAAAAGATAGTTGACATTTGTAAGTTGAATGACGTACCGTATATTTTTGGTTTTGTTTCATAGCAGTATTTTTTTATTGATTTTTAATATTATAAAAATATACTAATTTACGACTTCAATAACTAGCGTTACATCCAATACTATAGCAATGTCTCATCAAACAGGAATTCAAGGTAAGGTTTATAACCAAAAATCGTAGAAATGTAACGACTTGGTATTTGTATTGATATATTTTTATATTGTCATAAAATTTCGACAATTTCAATATTAACTAAATTATAGGAAATAATTAAAAGCAACGTAATGAGTGCTAAAATTAGTTGAATACTTCAACTAGTATATTTGAACAAATATTATTGGGTTTTACCTACACATAAAAACAAAAATGTATACTATGTTAGTGAAGGGTACGTAGATATGTATAGAGGCTAGCTTCTTCAAAGACACAAAGTTCACATTATATTTAAATAATTCATTATCAACCACAAAATTTCAAGACTTAATTTATTAAAATATAATTATTACATTCTATGAAGTATATCACTAGATGATATTTACCAATTTATGTGGATACTTCTTATGTCAAAAAAATGAATGTTTGTCGCATCTTCTAAATTTACATCACATTGGACATGGGAGAAATGTATTACTGAAAATTAGTGACAAAAAACCCTCAAATAAGGAAAACATTACTGTGAACTATTATTTTACTTTAATTATTATTATAATTTTAAAACAGTGGTTAATATATAATAACATATTATTATTAGAATATTTATATGTCATGATTCTTTTAGTATCATGTGAATATGAGCGTAACAAAAATTACACTAAAATGCTGTGTGTAACTTCAGGTAACTTCATGAGTGTAGTTGTAGTAAACAATAAGTAGAAGTCAACAAATGAAATGTATTGCATTGGTAGTACTTTTACTATAATATTTGTGCATACTATATTGTCTTGTAGTACATTTATAATAACATGATTTCTGTTGAGTTACTAATATTTTAACATTTTTAATATCATAAATATTCTATTATCATGCTTAGAATACTGTAAGCTAGTCTAAATTAGTAGGCCTTCCTATATATACACTGATCTGTCATTAAAAATGATCATAAATACACATAATGCTAGCATAGCTACATCTCATATAAAACACAATAATGATATTATTCTCCAAATAGTAGTAAAAACTATGTTAATCTATTATATATAGCTATATTCAATTTAATCTATGTCTTGTTTAATCACTCGTATTTTTTGTTTTAGCGTAAATTGCTACTTTCATTTTTTTTTTGTTTTATGATACATTTGCATTCCTTTAATGTTACTTGGTTAAGTACCACTCATGAGATAAAAAAATGTACCACCAACCACCTCATAGATGTTCCTGCAGTTTTACTTGATCGTCGTCAGTCTTCATCTAGTCTAGATTCCCCTCTTGAGTTGAACATTTTTCATCAAGGCCCTATGAATGTTGTCAGACAGCCTACACTTGTTAGATCTTCTACGCTTATCTACGTTTTAGGTGTTACCATCTTATGACATATCATTTATTATGAAAAACACCAGAATCTATAAAAAATAAACATACATGACCTGATGAAGAATATTACTAATGATGATTGCTTATTTAAATTAATAATTTGTTTTTTAATTAACAGCAAATGCAGAACTGAAGAAGTACATTAGCAAATGTCGTGATGGTAAAATACGTGTGCTGAAAGTTACAATTGAAAATGGTAAACTAATTTATATTTTCTTTCCATATGAAAAACATGGATACAATATATTTTCTTGTTTTTATGTTATAGAACAACTACAGGTGGCCAAATATTATCAGACTAAACATTCATGGGAGCAAGATTTTGATAAATATGTACCAAGCTTAGTTATTGATGAACAACCATGCTACATTTTGTATAGGTATTTTTTTTTTATTCCTACATGTATAAATAACATAAAATCTTGTAAACATTCTTATCATAAACCTTTAAGATTTTTTATATTAATGGTACAGGTTTGACTCAAAGAATTCACTTGGACACGAATGGTTGTTCCTTAGCTGGTCACCAGACAGTGCTCCTGTTAGGCAAAAGATGTTGTATGCATCTACAAAGGCTACTCTTAAACAGGAGTTTGGTTCTGCGCATATTAAGGATGAAATGCATGCCACTGTGAAGGTAAGTTTCTTTTATAATCTTATATTGTAAAATTACTAAGGTAATACTGAAGTGCAACTTCTCATGGGAGGGTTTTAAAATTCTGTTTCGCAACCATTTTGTGTGACAAAAAGTGGTAGGGGTAAACACTTTCTCAGGTAGACTGTCGAAAACGCAGGTCCTCAACTGTTCACGAAAATTAAGCACGGTTGGGCACAATTAGTACTTGTATTTGTGACCCCTGGGAATATCTCATGATGTTGCCTTTTTGTTGTACTTTTTATAAAGAAGTTTTCACTTCTTTTGTGTAATCATAATCACACACATACTTTTTTTATGATGTTTTCATTAATTACAGCACTTGTCCAATGCAAACTTAGAATGATATTAAGGTTGGCCCTTGTTTAAAAAGCTGTGAAAACTTTTTGTAAAGAGAGTAACTAAACACTTCATCTGTCAGGACAGCTATTTTTTATCAGCCAATTTTCAGCTGACATTCAGCATATTATTAACCAGAATGATAAAATAGCTGACACTTTGTTGTGCATGGAAACAATTAAAAAAAAAAACATTATTTCACTGAATTACAGGAAGAAGTGTGTCTCGCTGGATACAAAGCACATCTGAGTGGAATCGGTGCTCCAGCACCACTCACTGACAGGGAGGAAGCTTTAAAGGAACTACAAGAAAGTGAACACAATACAAACTATGGCACTGATTCTAGGTAAGTTTGAATAACAAATAAAGCTTAATGTACAATTTTTATATTAAAGTCGTAATTGCCTGCAAATTACATACATGAATAACAATACTTACTCAAAGACTCTTAGCTTTCTATAAGTGTAAGGATTTTCAAAATCAGATCAGTACAAAAATGCAATCTGTGACTTGTAGTGTGGCAATGATAATAATTGATATTGATCTTTGCGGACATAGTTTGGTCTCTGAATAGGAGTTACTTTTATGTTATGTGCATAATTGTTAGTTCTGTGTCTGTGTGATAAATCTCTATGTATATATATCAGCAGTTCAGTTAAAATAATACCAACTATACTCACTTTGGAATGAAATAGTTATGTGTAAAATTGTGTATTTATGTTCATTTGTGTTTGTTATTAAAAATATTTTATATTCAATTTAGTAATTATAAAAAATTACCAATATTTATTTTGATAATGAATCCCATAATCTTATTACTTATGTAACTTATTACTATCATTTTTGTATACATCATTTTGAATACTATATTGAATACTTACATTTGTTATATTACTACATCATATATTAATATATTCAGTTTCATAAATGTCAAGGTTTTCATTTGATGGTACTTTAAAAATAGATAAGTTCTAATAGTTGTAAATATATTATAATAGTCTCATTATTTTGTAGATAGATGAGGCCTTATAGACTGTTAATTTGTTTTTCAGACAATCCACAATGGGCGGAGTATCATTCCCAATAACCGATTCAGCTAAACACGGTATTCTTGATCTCCAGAGAGGTACCTACAACTACTTACAATTTAAAATAGGTATGTTTTTGTTAATTCATAATGATACAGCAAGTATTTTTTTTTCACATGAACTTAAGTGGTGACAGCAGCATACTCGTACAACTCAAAATGGTCCACAGTACTAACTGTGACAAGATAAAAATTGGTTGTTACTCCTTAGGACAAGAATGAAATCACTCTTGTGACTTTGCTTATTACAAACCACACTCTTCAGACTGGAATACATGATAATTCATTACAAAGAATAAACCTTGCACTTCTACTTGTAAAATGTTTACAAAAGGTATTAAATAATCTATTGTTGTCATTGTCAGATATAGAACAAGAAGAAATCGATTTGTCAAAAGCAGCTAGGATATCACTAATTGAGTTACCTCAACAAGTACCCACTGACCAAGCAAGATATCACCTTTTTATATTCACGCATACACACGAAGGAGACCACATGGACAGTATAGGTGAGAGATGTACTTTTTTTATGTATAATAAGGAGTTCCTTCAAATTTTATTCCATAATATATTATTTGAAGTGGAATGTTTAATTGACCCATTGCATTTAATTACATCGACATTACATACCGTCACTATAGAATTTGCTGTAACGCCATCTATCCGCTGTTTCTACGTACTAAATTGTTAGCAGTACCGCGTTAGTATCTTAAATGTTTGATATTTTTTATTACTATCTATTTTTTCTTTTTGTTAATTCTGAAAATTTAATAGTATGACTTCTAACTCATGTGACTTGATTTAAAATCATAAAATTGACGATTTTTATGTGTATAGTAATATTGTTAACCTAAAATAATATTATTATTTTAAATTTATTTATTTGGTTAAATTCCAGTAATATTTTTTTCAGTTCAGTTCTCTTAAATTAATATAGCGTTATAAAATGTATCCGATATCTATTCCAAATTTAATTTAATCAGTTGTTCAATTATGACTAACAACAAAAATTCAAATTAACTTGACATACGTAAAAAAAATCATAAAGATTACTGAAGGGGCTGATGGGACCGTGTAAATAGGTCCCACCAGATAGGATGCGGTGAAAATAAAAGTATGTAAAAAAATGCGAAAGGAACAGAGAGAGCGTAAAGCGGTATGTGGTCTTGCCTATAAATAAATATAATAACAAAGACCCCAAATAAAAAGCGTGCACTAACCTGCAAACTCAGCACCTAGTACGAAGCAGCGGCGTCTCAGGATCTCACTCTTAAGATATCTGTAGAAGCGGTGCAATGATAATAGCGGATTTTCTTGTGAAAGCGTTTCGACATCCACTGCGTATTAAACACTGATGTTGCAGTTCTTAGGAGTATAATTTTTCTCCTTTAAATCTTGCAATGTACAGCGAAGAATATATATGCGGTATAATATATATGAGCAGTGCCAATAATTATAGTTCTAATAATTCTGATAGTAAAGCGGAAACATGTATCTGCGGTATATAGCTGCGGTGACATTTATTTTTTCGTATTTCTAATTATATTGACATATTTAAAATTTTCTCCTTTTTTCGTCTAAATGACAGCGTTACAAAAGCGTCTGCATGCTCCATACTCGATCAATGAGATGCAGGCCAGAAACACATCTCATTATCTGGAGCGCAGTCATTATATTTATTTAAGGGCGATCCAATTACTTTACAGGTTTCTGTCAGATACTTAAATCAGCTAACCAACCATTTTGAAAAATCCCATAAAACTTCATAGAATTTGAAGTTTTTCTAAAGAAACTTCGTGTTGGTAGGAATTATATCAACCCAGTGCTGTATTTTATTAGTACAGTACAGTATAGTCCTCGCCAAAGTTTTTGATCGTTCTCTATAATCTAGATGCACATAACACAAAGTTAGGAATAAATAGTTATTATATCATAATATTGAGACAACTTAAGGATAATCAAATGTCAAATTCTAGATTCCTACAATAATACTTAAACTTTGATTTGTATTAATCTCTTGACTATATTACATGCAAGTCCAAATTTACGGTTGTATTCAGAATGGTCAAAAAGACTAACAAGGACTGTACTACAAATCATTTTGATAAGCAAGTACCATGATTGATGTTTTACTTAAAAATTTATCTAAGATTGTACGGTGTTTTATTACACATTTCAGTATTCATATATTCAATGCCTGGATATAGCTGCAGTATAAAAGAGCGAATGATGTACTCGAGTTGCAAAGGACAGTTTTTAGAAATTATTGAAAAAATGGGTGTTGAAGTTGCAAAAAGGGTAAATATTTTTTTGTTTATATTTAGTACCAACGGAATATTAAATTTTCAACTAAAATTTTTTTTTAAAAAAAAAAGGAACTAATGTTCAGATATTTGCGAATGTGATTTGTAATTTTTGCTTGTACTTAATATAGTAAATATGATTAACACGACCATTAAATCCCATAAATTTATTTTTAAGCTGTACCCTAATTGATTTCGATTGAGTTACGATTCAACTTTGTAACTTTTTAATAATGTTCCAACTGACTTAATTTTCATACATTTAATTCTATATAACTGGTTCCATGTAGATTGCTTATTACACTTAAATCTTAGACATGTAAGCTATCTCCTACTATACACCTAGTTAGGCAATAACCAAGAAACTAAGATGTAGCGATAACAGTTAAAGAATTGTATCTCAACCACCACATATATGGTGAGGACTTCGAACTGATAATTTGCTTTGTAAAGTCGCAATTCTAGATTAAATATGCTAATACCATGTGATTTTTTTTTCAACATGTTTTTTTTTTTATAATAATGAAATTGTTACCAAGCATGCAGACCAATTGTTGTTAAGTTATTAATGCCGCTTGTTGTTACTTTTGAGAATTGTGTCTGAAGGCTTCATGTGACTGCTGATGTACTCTATGATGTATTCACCATGATATAAATTACAATTATTTTGTTATGCTTGTGTAAAAAGATTTAAACTGATTTCAAAACCAACCAACTCAGCAAGACTCTAAACAGATGCTTACAAAATAACTTATAAACTAACATTATTTAGTTTGGGAAATATTTTGCTCTTCAGACATCCTTATATGGGACTGCATGACGTACTTTGTTATTATATATACAATCTCAACTAAGAAAACATCTTTGAAGAGTGAAGATGTGTATGATAAACATATTATAGACATCCACATATTTTTATATCCATATTTCCTCAACTGTTATAGTTTTATTAATGTGTCATTATTTGTGTGTAATTTCAAATAACAATATTTAGAGCATCATTTATTATCTATTGTTGTCTCATTCATCCATTTTCCTAGTCATTCTTTTTTTATGCTTTGCTATATTCAGTACATTTTCTATAACATTAAATAATTAACAATTTTGTTTTTAATTATTGCTAAAAATTGTTTCACTTGTCACACCAAATTTTAATTTTTTGACACCTAAGTTATAACTGCCTTAATATTAAAATAACCCAATAAATTATTGCCATGATAAAATAGCTGCAAATCATATTCGGTACTTGTTATCCGTATTAAACATAGATCTTAGAAATGCACATTGATTGTAGACGTTATTAAACGTTGTTAATAGTATGTATCTATATAATAATAATATTAATATTTTTGATAACAACAAGCTGATAATAATAGTTATGTTAATTTTCAGCTGGAAATCGATGACGGCAAAGAGCTAACAGAAGAATATCTCTATGATGAAATACATCCTAAACGTAATTTACATCGCCCTGCCTTCGCCAAACCTAAGGGTCCACCGAACAGAGGCGCAAAACGTATCACTAAGTCACAAAGTACACAGTAAAGTCATACGGTCCTCAAAAATTTGATATATATGTTTTTTTTTATTTGTAATAAAAAAAACTTGCTCAAATATAAGTTAGCTTCCCGTCCCGTAGACTTTGAGGTTATTATAATGCGCAATCCTAATAATTTGACGTAAACAAGTTCGTTTCTCCCCATAAAGACGTGACCGTAATTTAACAGCATATACAGATAATATATGTGACATACAAGTATAAAAATAATCTGCGTATAATGTTTCAAATTAATGTCAATGTCTACTAGGTCGGCATTTTATAGGTTATTATTGTATTTTGCCGTCTATGAAAAAACTATTATTATTGATCAATTCTACCTTGAGTTGGGATTTGATATCCTTTGATATCTTATCATTTTATTAATAAATAGTGAACTAAGCTCTCGTCGTAGCCAAAAATATCTTAAGATTTTTATAGTTTCCGTGAAATAATTTAGACGTCAGCTTTTTATGAGCTTTTCTCATTGAAGTATTATTAAAGTCATTACTATTATTAACAGAATTATTATTATAGATATGTTATTCAAATGTAATTATTTTGTGATTTTATATAATAATAATATATGATTATTATTATAGCTTTCGTTGTTCGGTATTATTGACTAAATACAATTTTTAACGTAAAATGTTCATGCGTAACAAAACCTTGTTTTCTCTTAAGAAAAGCAACTCGTAAATTTGAATATCCAAAATTTTCTCGGAGTTTTGACAACAAGAACAAGTGTCAAAATGAAAATATCCATTGGGGTTGCCACCCATATGTACTCAATAAAAAAATATTATTCGTTATTAAGGGTAATTATAACCTATTTTAAAAAGTTGACAGTAATTTAAGACGAAACTGCTATGTATGTAGGATTCAGAATATATATTACATATTCTGATATAAAATACTTTAAATGTGTAACGACAAGTAAAATTCATATGCTTAATATTAAAAAATGGCAGCTCTAGTGGATTGAGATTATTCGGAATGTATCACATCACTTAAAAACGTGACAAACATCATTAGTTACACACGATGATTTAAAAGTAATGGTCATTAACAACCAACTTACGTAATTTCACGTTGAAACTTAAGTTACATGAAAGTTAATCTCTCAAATTATATAACTAGATTTATGCATAACGATGTACTTTATTAATTATAATAATCTCTAGAATAACATAAATATGCGTACACTAAATCGACAATAAGTTATTTTATATGTTTGTGTGTAATTCAGCGTACAAAAATATTTTTCTTGCCATCGATCAAGAAGTTGTAATTAAGTAACAACATTTTAACATGCTGCACGGTTTATTTTTATGTTACTGTTGTATTATTAAGCTCATTATATAAGTTAAATAGCGAGAGCAAACACGTTATTTTTAATAACAGAAGCGTTTTGTCAGACGCGTGTAGCGTCTACCTATGCACAAAATGTACATATTTATAATATTTTTATATATAGATACTTATTAGTCACGCAGTGCAATGTATTTGTCAATAAAACGCTTTTATAAAAATGTTTATTTTTTTTATATCCATTTCGATTTTAAATTTGATGATATATCATGCCATAAATGGTAAACAGAGCAATTATCGAAAGGTTTTTCGAGAACGAAATAACTCAAAGTCCAATAAAACTGTGAAAGCCAGTCGCGTATAGTCCGTTGAAAAAAAAATAACATTCATAATAGCGATTTTTTTTTTGCAAATACTTTTTTTAAATTTTATAGATTTTAGCCATATATTTAGACCGTAGACGCTAAATTTATGGTTTTAGTATAATATTACAATTATACCTTATGTTTAATGATGAAGTCTAAAATGGTAAACACGCTAAAACTGGATGGAAGAGATCTAGCTTTTAAAAGTAACGGTTAGAAACACCTATAGGTACTTGGCAACAAATGTTCAAAGCAGTGTAGGAATTAGATGAGCGAGTTTAGAAAAAAGCCCTACCACCATGCCAAAGTCGATATCAGCTATAACAAATATTGATCACTAATCGTAATTTCTTCAAAGTTACTTAAAACCCAATAATCTATTATTTACCTCAACACGTGAATCTAAAACTATAGCACTAAATGGAAGATAAATAATTAATAAAAAGTTTGGAGAAATTCCTCTAGTATTAGAGTATACATATATAATACACATATATATACAATACAATAGTATAGTATTGGACTAATTTAAACTCATCTCAAAAATATTTTTTTGTACTGAAAGTAATAAAACATGTAATGTAAAAAAAAAGTGATTAAAACAAAATGTATTGTGACAGTTTGTACAATCTATTTTATCCCCACAATTTCATTAGATGCTTCAGATCAAAAATAACTGATTTTACTTAAATACATATTTATTAACAATAAATTAAGAAACAACAAATTTATTTCACATATTTACATTATCTATTAATTAAAAATCTGTTATTTTTTGTTCGCCCTTTTCTTCAACAAGTGTATCATGATGCCTTGTTAGGTTGTCGTTTTTTATTGTTGCAGCTTTTTCCTTAACTTGATTGTATTGGTCTTCTCTGTGAAAAAAAAAACAAATTATATCTATACCTTATTTATGATAAACTGGTTAAGAGACAAAATATGTATATTAAATATATTTATGAAATAATAAAAGTTATACAAAAAAAAAAACCGACTTAAATTCTCTTCTTCTTCTTTTCCGACTTCTTAAACTCGTATATCTTACTTATAATAAAACACTAAAGGGACGAAATCAATACATTAAGGATATTTGAGAAAAATACTCTGGGGACCTTTAGTATTGACGCAGAACACGTTTCCATGGTTTTTCATATTTTTATACTTGTATCAGTTTAATTGTAGGTATATGTATCACGCAGAAACTACTCAAACGATTATGGTAAAATTTGGTATGGTAATAATTTATGCACTATAGCAACATATAAGAAAACACATAAGATGTATAATATAAGTATACATTTATACATATGTAAATAATACAATTATTACATGAGTGCCCTATTTCTCCACGGCAAAAAAACACATCACTGCTGCGTAGACCTTTATAAAAATGTTAGTTTCTTAAAACTTTATGTTATTAAATAAGGACTAAATGTCTAAGAAGTAAAATAAACAAAAACAAATTATCTAAAGTTATCCAGTAATTTTTGCGAATTGCGCGCACGAAAGCAGACCTCTGTTATTTTATTTATAAAATCACTATCAAAAATACTTTATTTATTTTAGGCCCTGAGAAGGCACTTATAAACCTCAAAACTACTACTGGTTTGGAGACCAACCCAGTCATCGAGAAGATCAGGCATGAAACTTGATATAATATATTTTTACAAACATGCATAGTTATAGACATATATACATTTAAACATACATACAATCGTTTTCGGTTGATGCATAGACGGGCATCGTTACATATAAGATAAGAAGATGGAACATCAGCATGACAGTTTATTACATTCTAACAAAATTTAAATGCCATCATACTTAAAGATAACTAGGAGATGATTGCTTTGACAATTGTTTATTTAAATTAATTACATTATTTTTTACTGTAAATACTCCCTATAATTTCTTACCTTGCTTGTTTAACAGAATATAGAGCTCCCTGTATATCAGCCATTGAGAGACCAGTAACTTTGAGTAACATTAAAATAGACAATCCGGCCAAAGCACTCAAAACTGCACCTATATAAAATAAAATAAACTAAATTAAAAATAGCTTTTAAATCTGAATGAAAGATTGTAATTGTCTACTCTTTCTTAGTCTCTCTACACCTTATTATTTGATGTCAAAAAAATCCTGTACTAACATCACCTTCAGTTTTAGAAATAATTTATAACATAACAAATTTTAATGGAGACACATATATTAGCCCTGATTTTGACATTGAATGTGATATTGGAATTCATTATATTTACTTATGTTTACAATTTATCATCTTTTATAGCATAATAATTGAGAACATACCCAAACCAGCACCAACTAATGTCGCTGCAGCTCCCAAATTGGCTTTATATAAAGCTCCAGTAACAGTTCCAGCAGTAATGTAATCCACTAGAGAGTTATCACCACGGTAAACAGAAACTGTTGTTGCTATTAAGCTAAAATTAAATTATATATTACAGATAAAATTATAAAATATCTTCATCATAATCTCAAACACAGTTTATATTCTCATAAAGAAATTATAATAATTTATCAGTTATTAATATTTTAACATATTTTTTAAAAGAAAATATTTAATACCATTTCATTTCATAGTTATTTTAGAATAAACTAAGAAAATACATCTGTAAACTGCCTACTAAATAACTAGAATAAAAAATTGAAGGAAACCAACCTGAACATTCCTGTAAATACTCCCAATTTCCATCCCCATTTATATGCTCCCTTTGCAAATGCTACAGTTACATAGTCTTGTAATTTTTTCTGTAATTGAAACAAATTCTTTTTATACTTTATATTACATTTATTTGACTACAATTTCTCCTGATGATGATGTTGTCTAGGATGATATACATGTTAGGCTCTGAGGGGAACTGGTTCTCAATTTCAGCTGCAGGAACACAACAATACATGTTGGCAACAGTTTTTAACTTAAAAGTGGCAGTTAGCCAGGCTTAGAAAATACCCTATCACCATGCTATAGCTAATATAGATATATATAATAAATAGGTCATAAATGTATTTAAATAACACACTACCAAATAGTCTTATGACTATAGACCACATAAAGACTAATCTCAGCCTAAGTCCACAATTTAAATTTATAATCGCAACCTTAGCATTCTCTTCGCTTGTGATGACCTAGGTTGAAGTCCTCAAATTTGACAACTTAACAAAAAACTTTATTATGAGAATAAAAAAAGAATGGCAAACTAGTAATGTAACAGTGGCATTTCTATACTCTTTAAATTAACAATATTAAAAACAATCATTTCTTTATAATCAGGACAGAGATATACCAATTTATTTGAATTAATTAAAAATAAAAATCCTGGACTTGTCCAAACTTTTTATAATAAAAAAATAAACATTAACTTATTATTTATATACCTTAGCTTCCACAGTTGATTTGAATATTGTAGCTTGATTATTTTCTATGAAATAAAGGTAGGCATCTCGTGAGTGAATAAAACCACCGAAACAGGCACCAATGAATGCACCACATATTGAAGATTGCACTACACTATGTAACTCGACCGAAATTTCTTCATATTCACTGCAAATATGATGTCTTGGATGTTTAATCATAAGCATTACTCTGGTTATATTTTATTATGACTGTGTGGTAATTTGTGAAAAGGATGAATTAGAAACGAAAACGCTAGACTTTATACAATGAACGATTATAAAACTTTTATTTAGGTTATGTTATTTCTGTACTTACTTTTTCTTGTACATGGCTTTAACTGCGTCCCAGCCACTATTAGGATCTTTGATTAAAGGCACGTTGATTATATCATTATCGTTTTCATTCCTCGTACGGAAAATTGGAATAATAAAATTTGGGCTTAATCTCACAACTGTTCGCAACATATTTAAAAACCGTCATTTATTCATAAATAATCATCACTTATGTTAAGTGCCTATGTAAGTAAAGAGACAAAAATATATACTGCACCTTATAATTATTTTAGTTCCAGTAAATTTGAAACTGTCATTCCTACTCTACTTTGTCACAATAACAATGTTTTTATAACTAGGGAAGGAATCGAATGTAATTACTACATCGATATTTTAGTATAACTATCCTTTTTATTATTAATATTATTAAATTAAAACATCGATGTTAAGTCTGTAGAAACATCGTAAATTAACAAAAGTTGAGACAGTCAGCGATTGCCGACAGAAACGAAAACTCAAAATAATGAAATAACTGTAAACTAAGAATAGGCTAATTTTTTAAAGCAATTATAGTCTGATTTATTTAAATTTCATGATTTGTAAATTCATATACACACATACCTTGTTTATTTTCAGTTTTAAGCTGAAACAAGCTTCAAGGTTTATTTGGCGTGCAATTTTTGTTTTAAATTAACAGTTAATACTGAACGATTTCTCATAAAGTGCTAAAAGAAGTATAACTTAAAAAAATATAGATATACACATATACCTATTTATATATATCTTCTATAACTATCTTCAATACCAAAAAAAAACAGAGATCCCTTAAGAGGTAATTTTAATGAATATTATACAACTGAGGAACAGCATTCTATCAACAAAGTTGTGAACCTGTGTGTATCTGAATACTTTTTTTTTTTTTCGAACTAACCTACACTGCTAGCCTAGCAAGGCCTCTACAGTTCCACCGGACTACTAAGGGGAGCGCTTAAGGCACTCACTCGAGTTGTTTAGGCGAACAACGCAAGGGCACTCGGTGCGCCTAGGTTTGAACTGTCGCCGAATTTCCCGATCTGACTAAGCTAAGCTAAGCTATCTATCCATTTCATATACATATGAGTTCGTGAAAAGTGCATGTGTGACCATGCACGTTTCACGAACGTATATGTGTATTTTGCATCTGACTACTATGTTGTGTGACCTATTTCAGTCCGAAAAGGGCAAAAAAACAGCCCACCACTATGTGTACCTAGGTGTGCACGTGTGTGGGGTGATCTGGGTAAATGAAAAACAAGCGTGAGTCACTGTATTCGAGCGAGTAACATGCTCGAGGGCTCCACACCGAGGGACAAACCTAGGCTCGAGTTGTTACAAGAAAAATCGCGACGAGTGTGCGGGATCGTATCTTCACCCCGACGAGTGTGCGGGATCGTATCTTCACCCCCCGCTCACGGCGGCGTGAGTAGAGAGAGTCGCGGGCGTGGGCGCAAACATGCATCTTTTAAGAGGACATCGAGCGAAAAATAAAGAACAATGGCGCGGTGCCAACTTAACTATACAATTACGTACGAGTTCCTAATGTGTCGATTTAATGTAAATGAACATGCGGGTTCGAACTAATATTTTGATTAACGCGAATTTATTTATGCGCGGCACGGGTTAGTTGTTGTAACGTAGTCGCAACGACCGGGAAAGCTGAGATCGCGTTTAAGAGCCCGAGCTCAGACGTACTATTGACGAGCGCGTTGAACGCGAGTATTTCTTGTACATCGTGTACTAAAAGTAGTTCAGCTATCCAGTCGATACCGGGGGTCGATACTGAAGACGCGGTAGGTGGCGCAGGAGTGGACTGAGCCTTCTGAGGCTGGGGCTTGGCTTTAGGAGCCATGGGAGTTGGCGGGGAAGGCCTTACGCGCAAAGAGAGCGCGCTCGGCGCGGGTGCGGGTGCTGCCGGTGCACTGGAAGTGCCCGGCAGGTCAGGGAAAGCCTTCTGGCTTTGTATGGGCGGAGGTAGAGGCGGTTGCGTCCGAGACGGCGGGACGTGCTCCCTGGACCGGGTCACATGTCCGCCGCGGCGGGGACGGGTCGTGCGAGGCGCGCGGGGACATCCGCGATAGTTCGCGGTATGAATACTACAAACAAATAGATATATACTCAATCGCAAACAGATTTTTTTATTGTAAGGCTATCAGATGCAGGTGCTTTAAGCCTAATTGTACAGATATGCTAAACACTCTTTCAGGTGGCATATACTACAAGCAAAGATGTACAAGATACCTTAAAAAAGTATCGGAAGTATAAAATAGCAGATACTATTAAAAGAAATATTTGGAATATCAGGTAGACGATACTTTTGAAAATGGTATTTGTCTATAACTGTTTTAACTATTTTTAATGGTATCAGATTGATAGTCTGAATGTATATCAGCGAATATTGCGGCTACTTTATCATATGTGTGAATCTATTTGAATCTTTGCAAAAGGTGACATGAGATGACCAATGCATTTATCGAAGTTTGAAATGGCCAATACATCGTAGGCTGGCATGGTGACTAGACCCATACCATTCTTTGGGAAGAGGCCTATGGCACTGCAATGGGCCTTTTACATGCTGATGTCAGTAAAAGAGTAGTCGTGTAGTAATCAAAATTCTACCATAATAAGAAGTACAAACTATTTTCTTTATGTGTCAATATACTTATTATCTGTATTGAGTATTGTACAAATTTTGTACATTGTAGACGTTAGAAGCGTGAAGTATGACGAGTAAAGCCTTATACTGAATCGCTTCGATTCGTCGATGGTATGGAAAGATTGATATTTGATTGACTAACGGATAGAATATGCAAGTCAAACGCATATATTAGCATCGTAATAATACTGAAATTGTCGACTAACATTCAACGGATGATCGGTAACAGAAAAGTTTCATTGTGAAGAATTTGTATTACAGAATAAACAACAAGTTTTTTATAATCATAGTCGTAGTCAAAGCAACGGGTTCAACTGTCCACTTATTAAGTTATGAGTAAGCAACTCGGTCGGAGATTTCTTGCAACGAAGTGTAAAACACTTTCAAGTGTTTTGTCACTTTTTATAGTTAATTTTTTTATGAATTAAGTTTTAACGTGTTCACGTTTTTAATGATTTCAAGTTTTAGCGTTTGACCACAATCTTATCTGATGTTGATGATGTGGCCTAAAGTAGTAACACACTATGTCTAGAGTAACTGGCTCTCTAGTGTAGCTTACGGAAGACATTTACAAGTGCTTGGCAACAGGTACCTACTCAACTTTAGGGTTGATAGCTGACCAGGATGGCATTAGATAAAGCGCCATCACGGTGCTGTAGGTTTAATCACAATCAGTGTTATCACCAAATGCAGCGGCTTAATACGGGGATGTCTATCATTGTGTCTGAGACACTAAATATACTACAGTATCTGCAAGGTGCTTTTAGTATTTTATTTTATATATTTACCGTTTGACCATAACCTCTCGAGATGTTAGGTGATGATATGAACTAAGGTGACCTAAAATCCATAAAGAGACGGCTGTCAAGTTATACACCTACAAGTATTTGGTGACGGTTTCCCAACTTGAGTGAACATGGGTTTTCAGGTAGGCAATACAAAATCCTACCATCGTTCTATAACTCTCTCGCGATGTTTTCCTTCGCTTAAAGCTAAGGCCCGTTGTAGTAGTAACTAGTTATCAAACTATCGACATTTAGGACATCGATAGGAAGGACAATAAATGTTAAAATGCCGGTATTTCATTAATACACACAAACTCCCACTATAGTTAATATTTCTAACAGTTTAAAGAAGTCCCCACAAATAGGCAACCCTACTTATCATAATGCTCCCAGTCGATGCAGGTAAATATCCTATCTGTAATTGTTATTACTAAATAGGATTATTATGTGATATAAAATAAAAACACATTTTCAACTATATTTTATTACAAAATCACAAAGAATAAATCTAGAGTTCATAGGGTAGTCACTTACATAATAATAATGTATATATTATAATTCATACAACTGCAGTAAAATAAATAGATAGTGTGCTTCTGGTCACTAGTGATGGACCTTTAGCGTTCTAATAAAATCAATTTTCACAGATAATTATCGAAATATGTTTTGTTTCATTTTAAAGCTAGCTTTCCTTTTCTTCATATTATTTTTACATAATAAGTTTAGTGAAATTTATGTATTGTTATGTCCCTGTTATTATCCAACTTTTTGGTCTTCAGTATTTTGAATTTAAAGTTATTCTCCAATTATTACAGTCGTTTTATTACAACATAAAAAAAAATGCGTCAAACAAAAAATATGTTCCGTCACTCGAACGATTATTTTTTTACATCTATTTAACTATTTTTAACTTTACACACAACCCTTTAATTTGCACACCATTATTTAATTATGTTTTAATGCAATTATTAAAATAATATTTAGATATGATAAAATTAAGAATATACTAATACTCTCTAATAAGGTTTTCCGATAAGTAGGTAAGGTAAATACTAGAGCGACTACTGAAATTAAAGTAGGATATTCTTAATGATTATTATAATATTACCATAGGTATTATAAATTTAATTTGTAGATATTATCTTGTCGTGTATACTATTTACATCAATATAACACGAGTAGAACTGCCACTTTATAGACTTAGTTTAAGTAATGAAGTCGGTAATATATTTTGCATGATTATTAGGTGACCATGTCTATATTCCTTTTCTTTATCATATCACCCTATTAATTGGCAGTTGTACAATAATTTTCGCTAGTTCAACATTATTCCATCATACGGAATGATTCAGTTCTTTTCACACAACTGGAATAAGGGACGTGGCACGGACAAAAATATCCACCTCGGGCTATCAAATGCCTTGGGCAGAGATAAAATTTAATTCACATTATACCCTGTGCGTAGTATATTCCATTTGATAATATTACATCATAAAACATAATTATCATTGGCAATATGTTAAGTCCCTTACTCCGTTCACAATTTTACTAAATAACGTTTTTTTTTCTCTCTCAAATATAGCGAGATTGAGAAGTGAACCAATAAATCATAATTATTATTCACAAGTTTCATATGTATATGTATATATATACTCTGCAGCAAGGTTTAGTTTTATCAGAATATAGATAGAAGTTAAGATATACAAGTACGAATAATTCTAGAATACCAATTGTGTACTAATGTACATCATTTCATTATATTGATCCCCTTTAACATTTCTTTTTATTTACAAATATTTCATTAAACCATCGGGTGATTAAACAATTGATGAAAATATAACATTAAAAACCGAGTAGGGATGCAAATAAAACTGACGTCATTCATTATGGACCGTTAGTACCGATATTGTGGACACCGTTATTGTACTGTAGACAATTGGTAGAATGTTGATTACATCATATTATAGGAAACAGGTAGAAACGGAAAGGTGAAAAATAAAGAACAAAAACATTAATATGACAATAATTGTTTAATTATGAAATAAAAATAAGAATGAAATTAAACACACAAAGGCTTAATATTAAACATAAGAAATAGATGACGAATAATAACTTATACCGAAACAATGAAACTTTGAAAGTGTCGACGTTTCAAGGAGAAGAGAAATCAGGGAAAAGTTAAGCTAAATTGGAGGATATGAATAGTTTATAGTTTATGTATGCGCCTTAGCCAAATTTCTATTTATTGATATGTTGGCCTTTATTATTATAACAATCAAATACTAAATATAAAGTTTAGCTTATGTAATTAATATAAGAGATATATTGTATTACAAAGCGCAATAAAATTAAAGCACATATAGAATGATATGCAGAGATATGTTTTGAATGTGAAAGACATCACAAAGAAGACAAAGATGGAGCTGAAATAAAAGTGTGGTATTTACGATTCACAAAAATTAGACAATAATGGACCTTATATATATATACCTACGACATTTGAAAATAACTTTCACATCATTTATCAACGCATAAACTTTAACTAACAAATTGAAACAATGTTCACTTACAATGAATTAAACTGCATATATATTGCGCTTAATAAAACTCTCAAATATAATTTTTAATAACTGTAACATTTTTAATCAACTTTTCAATAAATGTTAAGATTACTTCAATTACGATTACCTAAAATAATGTGTGTATTGACTTTAAATTTGGCAACTCATCCTAAACACTGATCTAATTATTTTATTTTTATATTATCATTATATTATCTAATAATATTTAAAATACTTCTCTAAACACATAAACTCCTATAAATTATCTATTAGTCAATACCATTGTTAATGAGAAAGTTTTAGGCCTCAAAACGCTACACACATTACAAACGACAACTATAAATTGAGCATAAGCGATTAGACGTTATTATTCATAAAACAAACGAGCGACATATTATTACAAAGGAAACCAAAGTGTGTGTAGCGTTCTATGCTGAATAGAGTGGATATGTAATCTCTTTTTTTTTGGAATTTGTTTCAATTTAATGCGTAATAATACATATATATGTATATATATTGTTATATATAATATATTTTTTAAAACTTACAATCGCGATTACCTCCTTACAATACTCATCTTAAACAGACCACCACCAGACGCATACGAACACTACCAATCCATACCGTTTCAAAACGCAGGCACGGGGGCATCCTGCATCTTATAATAAAACATTTTCAAAAACGTGCAAAATATCACCACACCCTGGTCACCTAACATTATCTAAATTGAATAGCTACATTTCATGTTCCTTATCTATATAAACGTAGGTACTGATTAATACATTTTTTTTGTAAGATTAAATTTTTCTATTATTCCCTTATACAATAATGACAAACTAATTTTTTTTCCCCCAATTTTAATCATCTTACTAAGCTCTATATTTATTTCTTTAAATTATGATACGTGATGTTATACTATACATTTCATTAATAGTGTAAATATGTGACTTTTATAACGTGACTTTCACAATTTCTCTTTTCTTTTTTCTAAAATAAAATCTTCTGACTACACGATAGTTTGTGACAATGGGATATGTTAAAATTAATATAGATAAGATAAACTGATGTGGCGAATTCGTGCATAAGTATCTGTTTTTTTTTTTCTAATCTTTATCGCTTTGTGCCACATTAACCGATATCAGTATTCAATTATCCTCATCATATAATATACGATCCGTTTTACACTTACCCATAAATCTACATTAATAGTTTCACTATCCTATTTGAATACCGACACTGGCATTGTCGAGATATGTAATAGAAATGTCACTAACTACATGACTCCGTTCCATTCCTAGTTAGGTCGTTACAGTGACGATTCGTGATTCTCAAACGGTGAATCGAATCTCAAAGTCTTCATAAATTCATGTGTCCGCTTCACGCGATCTTTGCCTAATCACAAACACTGGACGTGTGAACTGAACACTTACTAATCTGGTCCAACTATTTAGGGAATATTCGTTTCGTTCGGTTTCTGTTAAACCAAAGTCTCCGCAAAGTCAACTCTTTACCAAGATTTCATGACAAAATTTAAGTATATTACAATTTTCGTAACGTACTTACCGATATAATTAATCTCATTTGCATTGGACTAGACGCATTTTTAAAATTAATTTAAGAAGGCAAAGACGTATGAAATCCAATTGCGAGATTAGTGAAGTCCGAAAATTGAAAATCTTATGTGTATTAGAAACCATTGCTGTCTAAATAAGACGACGATACACCGAGGAAAGTAGTTATTTAACTAAAATACTGTATAGTGAAGTTATTGTGACCTAGTGGTAAATACTGTTCATTGAATGTGCAATTAGAATAAAATCAGATCTGGCTAATACTTTCTAGACAAACGTCGTCAGTTCACCCGCGTCAGTGTGCACAATACGTTTATAACCATAACGAAAATTATTCTAGAAGAAATACGTCATAACGTACTGAACACACGGCGAGGCATCGGACGTCCCTCGACGTGAGGTCGAAATAAATAATTATCTATAATTAACCGCTTAATGAACGTATGCACGAGCATTTATAATATGTTGTAGCTACCATTATTAATATAAATTAACATCGAAATAAATGCATCATGTCACTATTATGTCGCTGAACATAACCTTTTTAAATAGTGATATAAAACTAGATGCTTAGTAATAGGATTTGTGATTACGCTAACTAAATCGTCAAATAACTATGACAATAGTGAAGAGAATAACGTTCTTCAAAATAACGAAACAGATATGGAAGCATATAATAATAGGGCACCGGACGAACGGCGCCTAAAGATGGCTTACCACTAAAATATAACATACCGTGTAAATTATATCTATATCTAATATTGCACACACATACACATTTCTGAATATAATGCTTAAGAATGATTTAAAAAAAGGAAGAATAAAAAATGTGTATGCGTACAAAACTATGTTCACTTACAATAAAATGCGATAATAATAAATTGTGCACGTTAAAATAGAGAATAAAATATATGTATATATATAAAATACAATTTAACGGTTATAACTGCAAACTATACGTAACCAAGGAATAATATCTCTGCAACAATGTATTGAATTCATTAAATAATTAAAATGAAGAATTTTTATATATATACTTTAGCCACAAAACAAACGAGGCAATGTCAAACATTGCAGTCGAATTATTTCAATATATAAAAGAATCACTGGGAATTACTTAGAGATGTATATACCAAATGAAATAGAAATCCTCTCATCTCACCTCACTAATATCAACAGTAAACACTATATTAACCAGTTATTATAGTCTGAACTCAAATACCTTGTATTACGATACTACAGCAATAGCTAAAAGTACATATTGATTAAGAAAATAGATACATGAAATACTCTTAAGACTGATATGAGTAAGCGTACTTTAATTTTTTTACTCAAGTATCTTCCCGATTCCCATGAGAGGTATGGTGTAATTGACAACAGCATCGATCTTGGTCTACGAATACGAGGTGTACCTGATCAATGCCCTTAAATAATAAACCGTTTAAAATTAAACTCAATAATAGACTGAAGTGCATCAAGTTTTGAAATTGTATTTCGAGGTGTGGATTCAATAACTATAGGTAACGCCGTTAAGAAAGGCGAATGAGAACAACTGTTTTGATATTTCATAAACGCTTTGAGAGTTTTGTTTCATTTAGATACTGGATTTGGAGAAAGACACTCTCAGATGATTGGACTCCGAGAGTTGGTAGTTATGCATCTTGATAAGCGCCGTCACTGCATCGTCAATAGACGGCAATTGCACCAACGCCATTTTCCGATCCTTCCTGGAATTCAAATTAATAATATTTAATAACCCAAACAGAATATCGTAGATAACATTTTCTTAAAAACTAACTAGTCTTTATGTTATGCTACTCCCATATCTGAGCGACGAAGCTTCGGTCACTTGTGCCGCTAAAAAGTAACCTCAAAATTAATTCCGATAAAGGCGTAGAATAACGTTTGCACACCATTGTCATTTCAATAGTAACTCGAAATTAGCATCTCGAAGTTCCTTTGATATGTGTAGAAACCGCGGCCCCAGTTATCGTGCTGCGTGTATCGTCACGCAGTCCGATAGTTCGTAACGCATAACGACCATATCTGCCCATATCTGCATTTAGTCTAACCTTAGACAAAACTTCGTGCCGATACACGCAGGTATGGGAGTACCATTAAATGAAGATATAACTTACGGGAAAAATTTGAAAGCTTTAATTGCAAATCCTCGTTTGGTGAACGCTTCCTTGATATCCTCTTCGGACACAGTCGCTCTGTGAAAATTAATTTTAGTTACAATAAGTATTGTTAACACGTAAAAATAAATTATTTCAAAAACTTATTCCAAAATACTTACGGAATGTTAGACAAATGTAAAGTAGCGCTCGGCGGGTAGATGTTTTGGTAATTTTTACTTCCGGGTTTCTTAAATCTATGAAGTGGACTTTGCGAGTAATCCCTAAAAGAAAAAAAAATTGATTTATGTGTTAAGAATAGCACACATCCATTGCTAGACATAGACTTCCCCCAAAGATTGCCAAATGACTGGTCTTACACTGTTAGTATTCAGTGCATTCTGACAACCTTAACCAGGTCGTCGTTCTACCTTTGACCACTGTCTCCATATTTAACTTCTATTGCGTGATTGCAGTTCGAGAACTTTTCGACCCCATCAGCCATCCATTCTATAAGCAATGTGCCCGGCCACTACCGGTTCTACATATGTTTAGAAATTTTGAGAGTTATATCGATAACTTTGCTTCTTCTGTGGATCGCCTCATTTCTGATGCAAACACGTAAAGAAACTTCAAGCGTAGTAGTCCTCTCCATTGTCTTTTAAGTGACATTGAGCTTTCTTATACGATCCATCATTTGGGACCAAATCTCTGACCTATAAGTCAATACTGGCAATGTGTTTTGTATTGAGAGATTGCAGTATCTTACAAGAGAAGATATTATATAATTTCACTAACACTATCCTTTCAAGTGTAATTCGACGATAAACCTCTTCTTACAGTTTCATTCTATTTCTTAAAGTTGAAGCAACCTAACTGAACAGTTTGTTCCCAGTAAAGAAATATTATTAACAGCTTCAGGTATAAAATCACCGGCCTTTGCCGACGACTTTGCTATAAGCAGTTAGGAACGACATGAGCTTAGTATAATTTTTGCACGATACAATTTTCTTTAATCCATATTTTGGATTATAGCAATTAACATGGAAATTATATTATACCAAAATAATTACCTAGTTAATCCAGCATCAGGCTGTCCTTCTTTAGGCAGTTGCACAGTTTGATGTTTGCTGAGCATAACCCGCATTGCTTTACCGAAAACACGCAGCTTATCCATATGGGTCATCGCTTAAAATTTATAATAGATAATTAATTTTATAGAAAATAAGTATTGGAAATTTCAGTAAAATAAGAAATGTATTCTTGAATTGTAATATGTGTAACTAAATATTTTACAGTTCACTACAATTGATGCTGAAATTCGTAATGCATACCTAAGTGGGCCTGGTGTGGCTCAGCCATTTGGATAAGGGCTGAATCCTTCTTGTTGTAGAGGATCTTTACGCGTTGCACATCGCCGTACACACCTTAATATAAAATTTAGTATTAAAATAAAACAATTGACAATATCCGGAATTCTATGTCTACATCGAACTGTATCATATATGTGCTGTATCATTTTTTTCTTATAAAATAAAATCGATTTCACGAACACAATTAGGATTACAATCGTCATCATTGTACAGACGTTACAAAGAACACTGAGAGGGAACTAAACTAATAGAACTACACTTAACACTGAAAATTTACTTATCATTTTAGTAAATGGTTGGGTAATATATTATACTAATTTTGTGAAATGGGACAGTTGAGAAACGATACAAGAAGAAAACAACTTCAAGCTCTAAATTGGTCACGTTAAGCTTTCGATTAATGCTTTAGCGGTTAACAGCGAGCCTATCTTTGGTTGAGTATGTGAACATTTTTATAAGAGAACGAAGATTCTATAACATCATATAAATGTGAATAATTAATAAGTGAGAACATGGTATATGCAAATCTTAACTATCCCTAAAAATAAAATTTATAAGTTAAATTTATGTTTGTAGGTTTGTTTGATGATATTAAGTATATGTTTGTTAAGAACAAGAACAATAAATTTTTTTTTTTCGAACTGACCACATTGTTGATGTTGCAAGGCCTCTACAGTTTAACCAGACAACAAATATGAATTGGCTTTATTCTGTTGTACTATAATTGGAATATTGTATTACTAACCGTCATAGAAGGACATAATAATAAAACAAAGACACACTGGATAAACAATAGATATTCTTAGCTACAACTAGGGTGGTTGTCTGAAACACAAATTGTCAATCGAGTTAATAAAGCGTATAAGATTCAAATAGTGTTATCAAGCGAAGCTTCGACGTAGAATCGACAGATGCGGTTATCAGAATAGAAATGGAGAATGTTAGCTGACAATTTGTTTTCCAGGCGACAGAGGTCAGGAGCAATATTAATGTTTTAATATAAAATACGGAATGTATGTGCACACGTACCGAAAAGGGTAAAGAGAGCGTCAGGCGTGACCATCTAAAACAATAGGAAAGAGAAAAGAGACAGTATTATAAATAGTCGTAAAAGATAATTATCTGACATTATAATATCTATAAATAAATTAGCAACTTATTTTTGAAGTGTTTAAGTAAAATATAATATAGGTATAAATAGCCTGTAACGCCGATAATATTATTAGTATTGTGTATGCATTAGTTAATGTTTATTCACTTTGTGATCCCATCATCGAATAGCGTCCGGTGTAGGCGTTACTGACTATCCTGTTAGCGTAATGTATTCCAATATAATATAGATAGACTAAAATCATTACGTGTCTTTTATAGGTTTGTAAACAGAACTAGACAGTCTGATTCACATAGTTTGATTTTTTATAATGACGATTCATTAATCCGTTATAATAATAACAAAAGATTCACCAAGTGGTGACAGTTACCTCTTCGTTTAAGTTTGACACGAGCAGGACTGTGGCCAACGGCAATGGTGGTGCAGTGAGAGCACGCAGCGCCGGGGACGCCGGTGTCAGAGTCAAAGCACCAAATGCGGGCAAACCAACTCCGCCAACACCCACGCCGTACGGCGATGCAAGGCCTGAACCCAGGCCTAAGAATTGTGGCGCTAGAACACCGCCACCTGTCCAAACAGCAATTAATTTCTATTTTACGTATCGTATCACACGTATCTCTTACAAATAAAATCATTTCATTTTACAATATGTTAAGAAAACTAATGATTTGCATCTTGTAAATAAATAAACAAAAAAACAAGAGATTTTAAATCTTCAACTTTAAACATATCAAACGGTTTACATCATTCTGGGTTGTTTCACAATAATATATAACTATAGCATATTCTAGTTGTAAAACAGTTATTTTATAGTATATTCAATAATACCGAAAGTAACAAAAACGGACAGTGCTGAAGTGATGCTTGGATATAACAATTATCTACGGTGCAATAAAGATTTATATGAGGATATTAACCAAAAAGTATTTAAGCTTTGAATCATGAATTGTAAATAATTAAAGGAGAATAATAACAAACGTGTAACTTAGAAATAGGTTCTCGTCGGAAAATACGAGTAGTCATTTCATTAAATTTAAAAATCCATTATACGTCACATATCAAAATTAGTGTTTTTACAAAAATTCAATAAATCAAACATGAGTTTTCTCAAATAATTGAATATGATAAACTACATAATAAAGCAATTTGAAAATATTTTTACTTTCGAAAACTAGCAACAGAACAAGAAAAGAAAATAAATTTATATACTATGTTACGCAAATAATTAAGTGCAAAATATTTGCTCTTAGGAAATCGGATCCTACAATCAATCCGGAAATTTGAATGTACTCCAGGAATAAGATTTTTTGGTAGTGAAGACAGTTTTTGCGCATACGTCGGATGCAAAACGAAACAGGGTATAGTTGAAGACGTAGCGCGGTGATCAAAGCGTCCAGGTGTCTGGAGTAGTAGAGGACTAACTCATCCTGGATGCGAGGGCCAAGGCGAGGCGTGCCCGCAGTGGCATCAACTCACTGGTCAACAGTTGATGAGCGTCACCGTCTCCGGATGGCAGCGTCGGGTTCGTGTAGTCGCGTGATTTATCATTGTTATATTTCACGTTGAGGCAGGTCATCTTTGAGTAGTCAATACGGAGCGTGCAACACCCGTTGTATATGTTTTGACCGTCCAGGGCCTGAGAACAAAACAAACGAAAATATTAAAAGTTACTTCATCGTTTTTTTTATTGAAACAACTTTTCTTGTTTCACATGAACAAAATTGATAAGGAAATTATAAATCCCATCAAAAAATATTTTCCGTGCTTGAAAAAGTTTTGTCTCTTCAACGAATGAGATCTTTCAAATTTTTACTGACATAAGATTTTGATTGCAAAAAGGGAATTTCATTTTCATACTTTCATTATAACACTTTGTAGTAAAAGAAACATGTAGGTAATAAAATCACGCTGCAATTACTTTTTAGTAACAACAAGGTAACGATGTACATGTATGTATGTGTCCGTAGCAAAGAAGAAAAAATCACGTTGTGAACGTGTCAAAATCGTTACGTCCCCGCAGCAACTGTTATTTGTTTACTCGCGACGCCTGCGGAAGGCTGATAACACTGTATCGCGATAGAAAAGAGAATTAATTAAAATGCACCAGTACTCAACCCATTCCGGTGAGCTTTATGCTGCTCGACGCCAGCGTGTACATAATATTCTTACAACAAAAAACACTATATGCCCATATTTTTTACAGAAACCATTGTGCAGATTAAACCTCACAATCACGAGTTACAAGCATTGCCATATATCATCGCTAGCTGATACCCGCGACTATGCCTGCGTCGTTTATAATAACATAATTATATTATTATGTACAGAGGAAAAACATAACATACATACATCACTCATTTTACTTATATAGAAGATATGATACTAGTAAATATTACAAAATTAATATTGGTTTATTATCGACACTGTAATTTTTATTAAGCCCGTCAATATGACTTCCGCGGTTAGAATTCTAAATCAAATTGATTAATTCAACCAATTAACAAAATAATTTTCCCTTCCGACAGGAAAACAGTTTCCGAAGAATGCAAACAATTTAAGGAATTAAAAGGCTCTGTCTATATTCAACATAAAACGACGTACAAAGCCTATCTACGTTCTTTGAGTTGACTTCCTAGTTCTAGATGAGATTTTCTAAATCATATTAGTACAATTACTATATAGTATTTTTATTCAATTAACAAAGTAACAAGGCGCATACGTGGTTACCGACAATTATTAAAATATTTATAATTTTCTATGCAATAAGAAAGAGAAAAAGTTCGTTGTTATGTAAAGCATTTTACTTCATTATTAAAGTAAATTGTACAGATTCGTATGTAAAAAAGTCATCTATTGAACGAATTGTGACAGCATCACGATGGTGTCCTTCGCCGTAATAGAAATGTTTTGGAAACTAGTACTTTATTACCTTTATACGAAAACTAAAATGTTTATATGCGATACTCGTTTAATTGTCTTCAAATTATTGATTCCTGAAATGCTATTATATCAAAATCCCTATTTACAATCCCATAAAAATATTTGTCCCGGGAAGAAGTAAAAGTTTCGATGTCAGAACGCGGAATATTGGCTGTAGATTTAATAAATTTCTATTCTATATGCAAATGCGACCCCCTGATGTGTAGACGTGAATAGATTGGCTCGTTTAAAGCTTAACTTATATGGAAATACGAAAGGCACGTAAGAAAGCGTGGAAGAAGATCACTTCGATACGTAATTAGTTTTATAGGCCGTCGCAAACCCGAATTCGATTTTGATTTCGAATGCACGTGAAAAGCGTAAGCGATGGGAATGAGTAATTAATTTACAATTCTAATATGTATTCTCTCCCTCGTGGAATAGACATCGTTAAATAAGTTTTGAAATTCAAATGAGAGCATAATCTGTATTTCCGATTTTGTTTCATTTTCGCAAATTTGCATTGATTGCTTCAGTAATGTTAAATCTATATGGTATAATCATTTTACACTTGTATATCGATAGGAAAACAAAACGAATAATGACAATTAGGAAGTAAAGATCCTTCTTAGAGAGCGCTAGTCGTGGATATTTTATAAAAAAGAATGGAATGAAAAATCACAAGAGGACGAGAAAGATTTTGAATTGCAGATTAATTTCTTACTTTTCTATAAGCTTTTTGGGGGCACTTTTGAATTTAAGTAGGCTTTATCGTGAGCAGTATTATTTAAAGACTACAATTTACTTTGTAAGGGATTTGTTTATTCAAATATTTTTTCAGAAAGAAATTATGGGTACTACATTTTTAATAGTCGTGTTGGTGTAGTGGATTGACCGGTGGAATATCAATCCGATGTACGCACGTTCGAAACCCAACGAATTTTTCGGAATTCGCATACATTGACTAATTGAAACTGGTAACACTATAGGCTGACGGTGAACGAAAACATCGTGAGGAAACCACAACCTGAGAAATGTTCTTGTAGTACCACCGTATATTGGACAAATATAGAACTGTGGATTACTCAGAGTTTGAAATCGCCAATACGTCATGGCCCTGTAGTGGGTCTCTTATGGGCTGATAATGATGACATTATTTATATTTTATCTGCATACAATCTAAGTAATAAAAATCGTATCAGTGAAAAAAAAAAAACAAAAAAAATATGGTTGCCTCTTTTTTAAATATAAGTTAGCGATAGTTTTGTTAACCAACAATAAGTGTAAATAAACATTCTAAATTACAGTAAACAGACCAAAAGAGCTGAAATGAGCCATCTCGGCATCAACGTAAGACGTAACAAGTGTCCTCCGTATCTCTTAATCACGTCTCCGGTAATTGTTTTATCTTTAGCTCGTTAGGACTCGTTTAAGCAAAGCCTTCTTAGTGAAGGATTAAATGCGGTCCGCCTTAATCCACCGCCCGTTACTAATTCTGACGGTTTTTCTACAGAAACCAGATAAACGTTCTCGTTGCGGGTTCCGGTCTCCTCGCGTTTAATATTTATAAGTGCTTACCTACTATTGTCGTTGCAAGGATTGCCGTATGAAGTTACAGAAATCTTGATGAAAATATTACAACTTAATAGGTTCGTATACATTTCCTCTCTAGTTTATCTGAGGTTCGAGCAAACAAGTGTTAGATCAAATGGAAACTGAATAGAGACAAATTCAGTAAACATTTCAATTGAGAGCACTTTAATTGATTGGTTAAGTAATGTAGCAGTGAACGAGCGAGCATTTGCTCGATTAGTCACGGATAAAAAGATAATTATCGAACAAGAGCGGTAAGCATCAGCCATTAAAAAAATATTACTGAGAAAGAGAGAGAGAGAGAGAAACAGCTTTTAACTGTCGACAACTATTTGACAAAACAGTATATTCCTGATATTAATTATTTCACATTTTGGCAGCCATATCGAAAAGCCTTTCAAAATGTTAATGGATTTAAAATGGCTGACGAAAATAAATAAATGGTAGTCACCACAACATTATGCATCGTACAGTAGTAGGTACTATATACAAACAGACGGGACAATCGGCAGTAAACACGAATGGTCTAAGGTAAGTAAGATGCCAAAATTAATTAATTCGTTGTAACAGATGAAATTTATTATAACTATGTCTGTATAAATTGAAAGATGCGTGATTTCTCCACTGTTGATTTTATTCACCTGGTTACAACATTTTCCATATCCTTTTTTTTAACAGACTATGCGCTGTTGGCCTGATATTCCTTCACAGCTTCACCGGACTAATGAGCCGAGCGTTTACGGCGCTCGACTGCTTGGTAACGATAAGCTCAAGGGTGCTAAAGTGGCCGAACCTCAGCTTAGGCTGTTGCCTTGAATGCAACAACGTGAATCTTACTAAACTAAACTAACTAAGCTAATCATAAATATACGAATTAGTGAAGCACATATGTGTACAAGTATGTGTGCCTCACAAACTCAATCATGTTTTCTATATCCTTCCTAATATTATAAATGGTAATATGAGTTGGTTCGTTATGCTTTCACGCTTTAACTATTCAATCGATCCAGAAAAATTATCTCATCTAAAAAAACAAGTACTGTACTCGTGGGATAGATCAAATCTACATTAACGCGAGCGAAGCTGCGAGCAAAAGCTAGTTAGAAGATATGAATGACATTCGAACGTATATAAACTTAACCTTATTCAATATTCATAAAATCTATATTTTTATGTTATATTGCATTTATGCATACATCATTATTATGTAATTGATATCAGTATATGTCGAATAGAAATAGAGTAATTATAATCCAACTAGTCCAAGAACCGCACCCACTTGCCACACTATGCGAATTTGCTCTGGAGGCGAACGCTAAATTGGCCTCAAATGTATATTGTGACTTCATGAATAATGAAGTTTACGTTTGTGACCAGGGAGGGTGTGAATCGGTTTTGTCTATGAACAATAATATTGTTCGGTTGTTAATAACATCGTTTTACCGACCCTAAACGTAGTGGGCGTGTAAATGTGTTCAAACCACGCTTGTCAATAAATAATTGTTTTAAAATACACCTATAAGAGTAATACGTAGTAGCGACGACAAACAAGCATTTTACAGAAAAAAATAATTATATAAAACTTTGTATATTTATATCTTAAGATGAAAGTATGGGCCGATGATATAACGCGAAAACTAAAAAGCGCCCCAGATTACTACACTATTTGTAGCGAGAAATTTCATATGAAGTTTTTATATTTAATTAACTTACATAATTGTTCTTTACATAAAAATTGCTGTAGCGTTTGTCGGTCGTTGCCTCAGTACAGACTGGGCTGGACTAGCTGGGATTTCCATAAGTGGTCTCACAAAACTAACCTATAGTGATCGGTAAAAAATTATCAACTCTATGCAGAATTTAACGCTTGTAACCGCAATCATAAAAATATATATCAAATGATTCAGCGTATAACGTTATATTATGATGATGTATATTATATTATATATGTATATTACCATATTTAAACATAACCCAATATTATACGGCGACAAAATACTGAATATTTTTGTAGGAGATAGATAGTCTCTGTAACATCTGGCACGATTCCGAAAATTCGTTTACTAATATTTACCTATATTACCATTAAATGCTACAAGCTATTTTTTATTCTTGCGATTTAACATTTATTTAAATGTTGTATTCCTGTTAATACGAACACAAAATTAGCGGTTGTTTCTAACATATAATATTTATGACAGTTCATAGGAAAGTTAAAACTAATAGCAAAAATAATATCTATTTGAATTCGTTCTACTAATAAAACATTTGTTATTACTATATAACAACCAATTTTTAAAAGTTACGTGAGATAGCTCAAGGCGCAAAAGTATAACATTTCTGACAGTAACATTGTTTAAGCACGCCTTTGTGTTGACACAAAGATCGCGGTTAACCCTCGCCGCAGTGCAAAGTGCAATTTTAAAATGTAAACAAAGCGCGCACGTCTTGAGTCCATAAACGCTTTCTTGGATTTTACCTTATTGAACCTGGAAGACAAAATAATCTTGCCCTATTTACTTCGGTTATATAAAAATATAAGTTTTGCTTTATTTGAAAATGACATGAAGTTATGCTCCGTTAACTCATGTTATATTTATTCAATAGTCAGACTACATTATTTTTAAGGATTGTAATATTTCTGGTTTATAGATATACTAACTAATGCCTGCGACTTGATGTTAGTGAAAATAGTACTATTTTTTGATGGGTAATAATTATCGTATTTAGATTAAGTGGTGATGTATTTTTTAAACTTCATAGATTAACGTTTGCCCACAATCTCATCTGATGTTAAAGGATGATGTGGTCTAAGATGGTAGTCACGCTAAAACTAAATGGCGGAGGAGACTGGCTCTCAAGTGCAGCTGCCGGAACACACCAACAGGTACTTGTCGACAAATTTCCAACTCTAGGGTGGTAGCTAGCCAGACGGACTTAGAAAAGCCATACCATCATGTATTTTATTATGTCAGTTGAAAGTTATTTTCATTTATCTAGATTAATTTTAGCATTACCAACATATTTCCGTTTTACATGGTATTCTAGTGTAATTGTGTGATAATAAGTCTATTTCATTTATGTCTGCATGATTACAAAATATATTTCTTTCGACGCAAACGGCATTTTATGAGCCTACAGTCGTAAAAGGATATAACAATAGTGGAAATTATTCGTCAACGGTAAACAACAAATAGTCTTGTTAATACGTATTGTCAGTGACAGCTTCTACTCGATTATAGATGTGACAACGTTGCGTGAATCACTCTGTTATCAATCATAACTCACTGATGGAACGGCAAAGACTGATTAACGGCGGCCAACTATCACGTCATAGCCAACTAATAACTAACGTAGACTGGTATACAGTGTAACATTTTAGTGTCTTCTTAGTTTTTTTTTATCAGTACATAATAATATACTTATTGCTGAATAAAATACAGAGACCATATTGTCGGTAACGTATCCACATATAACCAAAACAATATAGTTTCTTTTTTTTAGGTGAAAACTTCTTTAGGTGCGTTGAACACTTTTTTGGGGGAACGAAAATTATGGAACTCGAGTCATCGTCAACGAACGCTTTCCTTGAGCTATATGAATACTGTGTATATATGTGCACTTTTTGGGCGAACAAAAAGCGCGAAACTCACCTCATCGTCGCCGTACGCTTCCCAAGAGCTATATGTATACTGTGTATATATGTACGTAGTTTTCCATTGTTTTGAGTTTTCACTTCTGTCGTCAGTCCTTATGGAATGCTTCGACTTGTTTTAGATTTACATCTCCTTTTATAGTCGGTTAGATAACGAGCAAATACGAAAGAAAGTTATTGTATCTCTCAGTCGAATGACAAATTGATAAAGTACTACAGAGTTTTGTAGTTAGTTTGTTTAAGATACTACCAATGTGTGTCTGTTGTAATCATCTCTATAATGGAAACACAATTATGTAAATAAATCGCCGCCTTTTTTTTTATGTGATTGTAGGCAAACGAACAGACGGGTCACCTGATGGTAAGTAATCACCGCCGCCCATGGACACCCGCGACACGAGAGGTATCACAGATGCGTTGCCGGCCTTTGTTTTCTACTAAATAAGCATTTTGGATCAAAGCGTGTCACAATTTTCGTAATTAGTGGAAGTGCTAGTTCCAGTTTTAAACCTAAAATAGGTATTACACATATTAAACGACATACATGTACAGTGTCTCTATTTTATTTTTTGGTCAAGGTTAACGTAAATTGTTTTGTTAGTTAGTGCATAAATAACCTTCTCCGATATACATAAAGTAAAAAAAAAGAATTTTTGAAATGTAACTGGTAAGTTCAAACGTATTTATATGAATAATCTTTCCAGTTTTATAATGGTACATAATAGCAATGGCAACAAAAGTTATAATAGTAATAAATTAATACGACAGCATTACAATATATAATAAAAATAATATGTTATTTTACATTTTCAAAGGATTACATTATGTAAGTTAATATACCATCTCCTACGACATATAAAATCGGGCGCATTAAAATCATACATTTCGTGTCTACGCGCATAAGCCGCCCCCTGAAAAGATTTGATGGCGAGGTTAGAGATTTATGTCAAGGATCATAGAGGCCGGGATCGGGGGATTTCAGCGCTCCTAACATCCGACTGTGCCCTTTGTGGCTGGAGCACTATCCGGCTTCACTTCACTTTGTACCTCTTACTTGTGCTGCCACTTACATCGCGGGACGTTTTAATTCCATTTCGAGAAAAATCCGCGACCAGCCGAACCGATCCACTGAGTTTACGCGAGGACTCGAGAGGGCTAGGCAAGGTCAACTTACATTACGTTATAACGATAACGTGTAAATAATATTGTTTTTATACATATTAGGTTTACCGAAATACACACCATTTACTAACAGTAAATATAACTTTATGGACTTAATAATTTTGTGAGTAGTTTTTGTGACTTATATGATATTATGAGAAATGAAGATATTTGTTTTTGTTACAACTAATAAAAACGTACCTGATTATTCAAATAGTAAAAGTCAAACGTAGCTTGTGTTCGTAATTAATGCAAATGTTAAGCTTTAGATTAGCATAATACTTTTGTATAGTTTTTAAAAACCCATTAGTGGTGCGACAGATAAAGATTCGTTGCATAATTATGTTACTTGTAAAAATATCCATAAGTAATAAAAAATTAATTATATTTATAACATATGCGTTTTGACCAAATGTATTAAAAAGATCTTTATTATAAAGTAATAAATAATAATAAAATAGCATAAAGGGTTTTGGAGAAGAAATTACACGCTCGTTACCTCCTTGCATCTGAGTAGTGGTGTTACGATGTTAGATCTGTTAACGAGTGCCAGACTTATTACAGCCGCGTCATAGCCGACATAATACGACTGAGAAATACATTGTTATAGCACTAATAATACTCAATCTACGTTCACAACAAAATCTTGGAGTATTTATATTCTTATTTCTGTTGCTTTTTACATACAAATCTGTGATAATCAACTGCTTAACTGCTAGGTAGTAAACTTTTCGTCATATTCAGTCAGTAATAAACACTTATAACGACTATAAGGAATTAAATATATAAGTGCATATATAATTATAAGTGCTTTTTAAAATAAAAATAACTACTTTACTTAAAATTTATTAAAAAAGTATTATTTTTTTGTATTATATACCTAAGCCAACGTAGACGCAGATATAGAAAATTTTATTCTATCAGACTTTTACAGTGAGGACATGAATTAAAAAAACAATTTACCTAATGCTTGCCTAGCTAGCGCCCATATTCGAATTGAAAATCTTTTCCAAATACCAACCATATTTGTGTTTCAACAGCTCTAGTTGCAAACAATCATCCTCTAAGTTTAGCGTGGTACCATTTTAAGCCACTTCGTCATATAATATCAGGTGCGATTGTGATAATTTTATAGTTTAACATTTGTTAAACTTATATATATAATTCTTCTGTACGTGAATGTGGTATGTGACTGCACTCCAAATAAATGGCACGAAATTTTTTCTTGTGTGTCCAGATGGACGTTACGGTGGACGTTAATTCGCATTTCCGCTATGAATTGTTTGCTCGCTGTCAATCAATCAAATATGTTCAGATGGATTCAAGAATGGCTTAGATTTATAATCGAACCAGGTAGGTGGCGGTCTGATTGTAGATATTTTTAATTATCAGGGCAGGACAACGTCCGCCGCGCCCGCTAGTATACTATAAAATATATATTAAGATTATATTAATTGCTGCTACTAGCTACTAATAATATAATACAATATTGAAACATAATTTTAGCAATAACAAAAATATTGAAGCAGTTGCAATGTTCCGCAACTAGAAGTTGTGTCCTATTACGTCCAACTCTAATCATAGCCGTCGAGTTGATGGGACTTAGCGTTGCTAAGTTTTCACCACTCCGCTTGCCGGTGATATCTCAATTTCACGAAAGGTTTCCTGCTTCCGAACATTAATTTATTTGCCAAGGTATAAGCGGATAGCGTATGGAGCAATAAATAGCAAATCATCAATTCATTTCATTGCTAATTTCCCTTAGAGTACGCTTTTATTTTGTAACTTGTACCAGGCACATTAAGCTCCACAGGAATTGGGCGTAAAGAGCGACTAATTAGGACGAATAGTCGACTCGCTATTGTAGAATTCATTAACGAATTGTACCCCAGCCGCGACAATGGTATTACAGACAAATTCGACAAATGAATATAGTAACTAGTATACAGGAATTACGTTCACTAGTATTCTGTATACAGTTTGTTAGAGACTATAAAAAAACTGCGATACGTTTCATGACGTTATGCGAACAAAAAATCACAATAATTATATTCATAAACTGAGTTTGCGGAAGCCACAAAACGAAATTTAATTTGCCCTGAACGCTGCTGCATCAGAAATAAAGTTAAAACAGCCGTTGCAGTAGGCGGCAGTACGCCAAACTTCTAACGCAAATGAATAGCGAATGGGAAAAGTTTGGCCGAGAAAAATGATGTCCTACTCGGCGAGCCGAGCGCGGACTATTGTCGTGAGCTCGCGGCTGCCATGTTGTTTTCCGATATTATTGTTATTAAATATACATAAACGTTCTGTTGTTATCGAAGTTTTTTTTTTATTTTATAAACAGAGAATAAAAACTTTTTATAATGGAATACGATAGAAAGCAGATTATTGTAAGCACAATACACGTATTTATTTGCATTTTTTAAATTACTTACTCGTTATTATGAATATATATTTGTGTCTTATAAGACCGTAGTAAATTGTGCCCACGACTGCGATTCTATTTGCTATTATTGGTTATAGTCTGTACACTTATCTTTTTCATAGTAATCGGTTAAATGGTATAAAAATTGATACACTACAGTGTCATCTAGCAAAAGTTCCAAGAGATAGCATACACCGCTTTTCCATGACAAAAACATTTAGGTGTGCTAATTTTCATGAATAATATTTTTTCTAAAGAGGTGTTCTGAACCCTTACGATCAGTAGACGTGATCGTGGGCATCAGCAGGTCCAATAACCCGCTGCCTGTAAATCATATTACTCGTGAGAATATAATAATATTTGTACGATCATTCAAATATGAAGTATAATCAGTCAAAACGATATTTGAGAGATAAGATCAGGTCAGAGATAAGGATTCGTTTAGTTAAAACAACAATGTATTTATAAAAATACTTTTCATGGTCAGTATGAGACAGTTACTTAATCTATGGTATTTCAAATGGGAGATAGATAGACTAAGTCCTTTCATTTCTAGATAGTACGAAAGCGAATCATTAAAGTGAATGAAACGTGCGCCAATACAAACTTTGTTTTATGGTTTTACTTTGCAGACAGTTAAATAAAAACAAAAAAGTCTTTAGTACTTACTGTTTTTGCCGTTTGCGCCGATACGGTGTCTGGATACTGAATAAGGGCTTGGAATGAATCTGAAACAAAATACACTTTTGTATTAATACTACAAACTTAAAACATAAATTTTTAACAATAATAATGAAACGCGGCAACGCTTTAAATAGCTACATTTAAAATGTACTTATTTATTAAAAATACTCGAAAACTTTGTGGAATAATGAACAAATATACTATAATACATGCAATATACTAATGCTGGTTATATCAACAATATTCTGTTTTCACTAGGAACTCTAATAAGGTTATATTGACATTTTACACAGGGCAGCTATCTGATTCTGAACTCGAGTTTTTGGCGGGATCTTAGTCTGTCATGTAGTGGTTTTTATATTTTATTAAACTCTATATTTTGTGATATTGGTGGTGTTTTACGTAATATAGTTCGGTTATTATGCACAAGTGAAGTGGATGGGAAATAATACCACGGAGCATGCATTCTGAGATGCCGCCAAAACTCCATGGAAAGTTCTAACAAGGAAACCACCATCTTGTTAGAACATTATAATTATCACAAGACATTTACTTGGCAAAATCTTGTTACTTGACGCTGGCTAGTGCACAAACCGTGACGGAGCCAAAAAATAAAGAAGAAGATTCTGAACTCCACAAAAAATTGCACCCGAGTTATTTTCAACTATGTATTTTAACAAATAATTTAGGTATAGCCATATTCTCCTGGACAAATAAAGACTTGAAGAGCCCAAACGTGTTAATTTAATTATTTTTTCTTAGATTAATATAACAGATGGTACTAAAATATGTAGTAAATAACATATAATTGTTATATAATCGTTTATATTTATTTTAATTATTTAAACTGCTACTAAACTCCTAGTTCAAAATAATTTATGTAAGTGCCTATATTTATTCTCGCCAATAAATGGTATTATTATTATTCATTCACTCTATAGCTTGATATTTCTTCAAGTGATTTTAACGCTCCATAAGAAGCAATCTCAGGACATATATTTCAATAGTACCAGTAATAGCCCCAATTTAGTCGGTTGTTGAGTCTATTTACTGCAACAGGATAAGCGTTAAACCCTCTAATATAAAGTACGATCCCGACGATCATTGCCGACCTTTGGGTGAGAACATAAATTCACATTTTTAGGAAACATCTAGCGGGAAACGTGGTAACACCTGTGCTGGCCACATAAGGTACTATTAGACCGTGTCGCCGTGTCAACTTTCAACAGGGCTCTGATGTAAAAAGACTTTTCTCGAAAGGGATTTTATAATTTCAAGCACTTAAAAATAAAGTACTAGATTCGAGTACTTATAGTTTGTTCTCTTGTGAAACATTGTAATGTACTACTTGTGTAATCCTTACTAATGTCATAAATACAATGTTGTTTGTTACGCAATGTTGTACAATGTAAAATGTTGTTTGTTACGCTTTCACACCTTAATAAGTTCTGTGTCAAGCCAATTTTGCATGACATGTCACTCAGGCCATTTGATATTTTGTGTAAAAAACAATATATCATCATATAATATTAATTATTGTATAAACACTGTATTTTATATACATTGTATTTCATATAAATCTCATTACTTTAGTAGAAATGTATATTACAGAATTACATTTGTTATAAAATGTATATTTTTAACGCATTAAACAAACGGCTCGAAGATCAAGTTTCACGTGTACCGTCGATGGTATACGTGGCACAGAACATGTTAACTACTTAACCGATTATGATGTGTTTTTGCATACACGTTGTCAGGGGTACAGAAAAGAACATAAGATACCTTCAACCGGAAAAAATATTTTCACACGAAATAGGCCAAACTATCATTATCGGTATTTCATGTCTAGAGAAAAACCACAAAATAATAAAAGCAAAAACACTTACAAAAATAAATAAATTGCCTATAAAAAAATAAATCTAAAAGTATTATTCGTTTCCTTCCCCTCCCCAGCGCATGCGCCCCACACGGCTTACCCAATATCATACATCGTTGAACATGTAGTGCTTATTAAAATCTGAGTCTCTTAAAACTTTAATAACCTTTTATTAAATGACATATCGTGATATTTTTTTAGATGGGGACCAAAGTGTCTAAGAAATAAATTGAAAAGAAAATTATGAAAATCTACCGCTTATATTTGCGTTATTTGTGCAAAATGGAAGACCTCTATCATTAGTATATCATAAACCATAACTACTGTGAAATTGTACAGTAGAATAAAATATGGTTACGATTATATATATATAAACGCAATTATTTTGTGTTGAAAATTTAATTATAAATTTTTGGATTAAATAATTGTGATAAAAATAAAATATAACAAAAACATTAGCCTGTTACTTATTCGTACTCAGAGACCCGTTTATTTCACTTACTGTTAACAGTTTTCTTACACCTATAAAATATAGAAAGTAGAACCACTCAAGGCAAGAAAACGTCGGCGTAAATTAAAAGTAACGCACTGTCTCCTTCATACATAGTTAAATACTCTTTAAGGCCCCATATTTTCTTTGGGTGAGCCATTTGGGAACGTTAAATGGAATGCATAAAAGGCTTACGGCAAATTGGAGTTTTTATGTAATTACTTTGTGAATAAGCAAGAAGTGTTTTTTCTTATAGTAAATACAGAGTCTGTTTTTTTCGATAAAACTGTGACCACACTGTTCGAGATTGTATTAATTACGAGATAACATATATACAATTATTATTTATTTCATATTATGTTGAATTTAGAGGAACCAGAATATCTGATTTTTACATTTGTTTTTTTTATTGAAAAACACTTCGCTAATTTTAATAAATAAAGCTTCTATTGATATTAAGAAAAATGGCTACATATGAATATATTTCATATAATGTATGCAATATATTTTTAAACAGTTTATATTATTTTCAATAAGAATTGAATCATTTTTACGTATGCGTCAACAAAACAAATATGTATTTTCTAATCACCTTTCTAGTTTTATTAACAATATTTTATATCAAGAATTGTAATTATTATGGTCGTTATATCTATGTTGTTTTATTTCATTACTAGTTGATGCCTGCGATTTCGTTCTAGTGAATATGATATGGTTGTTTAATCCGAACCACATATTGTATCTGTATTAATTATGAGTTGTCTTGCATTTGATTAATAATAATTTTATTATTAGTATATAAGACCTATAAATCCTTGTAAAATAGTTATCTATCTAGTAAGTTATGTCCAAATCAGTTTATGTATCTTAATCGTTTTGGTGATTAGTCCCTGACAAACTGCAGAGAATTCAAGTTTATTTATATGCATAAATGATTAGCAATATATTATTTAATAACCAAACTTTATGATTTATGTATTTATACATTAATCAGTTCTCGTCTGTTTATCTAACTGAAATTTTCGAAATATTGTGGAGTTAACTCAATAACCTGCTCTGATTTAGCGCGAGATATTCAAATTTCAATCAATTCGCGGCGGGCGCGGCTCTTCATTACGTTCCATTAAAAATTCAACGAAACGAGCAATTACTTTCTAGAATATTTAAACGTCATTGCCTGCGTAAACACAAGATGGAAGTTATGGTGAGATTAAAATTTTGTAATCCGCATTTTGTTGTTTTAAATAGGTACGTTCCGGTGCTGGTCATAATAAATACCGTAAGGCCGCGTCGCCTCGCGTCCTCGGCTGGCTACAGTATAACTCGGTATTATTATTATGATTTCTGTCAAATTTTGCAGAATTGTAAATAAACTCAAAATAACAAATCTCCATATAGTCAACTCACTAATCGAATTAAAGAAGCAAATACGCTCCACAGGTCCCAGCACGTTTTCACCGTTACAGGCAATTAAAATATTTTTTATTTTGAACACGAAATTTTCGTGAACGATGATTTTGATATTCTAATCGGCCATTTATGATTACATTTTAGTTATGACTTCCTTGCATTCTCACTGATATAAGATATTTACTAACCCCTTGATAGTTTCTAATTTTGCATTACTAAATGCTTGAACGTTTCGTCTTAATCCTTACTTAGTTTAGATTTCTTTCTACATAAATAAAGAAAACGATAGGGGTCTGTCATTGTACGTACAATACAAAAAAACTACTTGATAGATTTTGATAATTTTTTAATTATTATTTTTTTATTTAAAAAAATATTACGACGTCTTTATCTAATATCAAGTTTTAAGAGACTACAATTTTTAGAAGCATTACGCGTTCAGCGATGTGTTTTCCTACCGTGAAAAATATGAGGCTAAAGCTGTAAGGTGTGCATGCGCAGAAGAGGAGAAGTAAACGGGTCACATTGCTTACAAAAAAAAATACAAGCAAAGTTTATATTTGCTCTGTACATAAATATATATAGTTCAGATAATAAATAACGCAGACAAAGCCGTAGGTATCAGGTAGTATTAAATGAAAAATAATATCTATCTTGCAAAATTAATACAAGATAGGCAAAACATTATTGAAACAGATAGGAAATATAAAGATCGAATAAAGCATAGAAGCTAAGATGACACGCAGCGACGCATCAAATCCTTAATTAAGGGAGTCCAACAACTATATAGACAAAACACCTACCACAAACAGGGTACGCATAATAATTGTAGCGGTCTGCTACACCTTAATAAAGCCAATCAGGGTAGCTGAGGGAGCGACGGGTGCGGGTACCACGAGGGGGTAGGATTACGGCGACTCCGCGCTCTTCATTGAGATTTGTTTCGGGATTAGGAGCGCGTTTGATGGCAAGCTCCATCAGGTTAGCCGAACTCTTATCAACATTCAACCGCTATTATAAACATTTTCTCCCCATATTCAATATTAACACAATCTGAACTTTAATACTCATCGAGTGAACTTTATAACCAGACTCTTCGAAGTAACATTCTTAAAACAACATAAATCAAAAGTTTTGTAACATTCAAGAACGATTAAATTTGTAAGAAATTTCGATGTACCAGTTTGCAATGACGATGAATGTATAAATATAAATAAAAGAGGCCAATTATAAGGATATTATTTACTTACGCCGAAAGACGTATTTTTATTCATGTATTTAAAATATATAAAAAAATTAGCATTAATAATTTTCATGATTGTACAATATGCCTTCATATTCATGTTGTTTCTATCTTAAAAAGTAATATTACTTGCATATGTACTCGTATACGGTGAACTAAACACATTACCGAGTACCATAGTAGATAATACAAAGCTATTTAATATTTAGCAAAAATATTTATAGTTACTATTGCGAAACATGCACAGCTATAAAAGGATACTTTCGCTATTAAATCTAATTTACCAGGTGCGTCGGCGTATTGGGAATATCGAAAACGAAAATGGGAACGATGTATGCGGTTTATTCACTCCCCAAGAGACAAGATAATTGAAATAAGGATTTATTCGTTTCGGATACACCTACACATGATCTATTTCGATCTAGATAGGAGTGTTTTGCGTCAAATGAATCCGATATAAACACCTAGAGCGCTTGATTGATCCGTATGTGAGCGTAGCGGGATATGCATATTGAATAGAATTATTTAGATTTTATCAGTGCCATACAAAATATTTGATTGTGTATTCAAATATTGTAGTATTGTCGAGAATAAAAACAAATTAACAAAAAATACACACCAGTCAACACTTCGACATGGTAATAAAATGAAAACATTTTTCAGGAAATACCATATTTTCCAGTTCGCTTGTTGTTTACAGAACAATTTACAAAAATTACAATACAAGCGCACCCATACCCAATGTTTCACGCTCGAATGAATATTCAGAAGGAAAGAATTTGAAATACGGGAAATAGTGTAGAGACAAAAGCATTTATAATTGGACAGTGATGAATACGGTAAAAAAACAAACAGCCGTTTGACATAGCGTAAGTGTACATACAGCAAGCGACGCGACGTTCGGAAATTGGAAACGTTGCATTAACGGAGACGCCGTCACGATACCGAAAAGTTATGAGCGCATCTGTACTGCTTACCATCGAGCCGCTTGCCCTCATCCAACAGAGTACATTGCTACTATATTCCAGAACAAAACCGATTAACTCGAATGGCAAATGCAAATGTGATTCCGTTTCGATAACAGTGTAAAATATTTTGTTTACTCTTCAAGAACAATAAGATTCTATTAGTCGTTTCTAATAAAACGAGTAACTGCAATCACAGTTTATTAGAATTTTATATGACATCTCTGAATAGTATTTTGATTCCGTTTAAAGTAATATTGTGAATTACTTGTGGATAAGAAAAAATAAAAATTGAAGATTAATTATATAGCGACAGTCTCTCTCATTCATATTTAAACCAAAAGAGCAAAACGGTGTTGAAACGTAAACGAGAATAGTAACGTGTCGATTTCGAGTGTAATTTGTCGAAGTTAATGGCTGCTATTTATTTTAAATAAAGTTGATTTGAGGTTGGAGTTAGATATAAGTACTATTTCTAGTATAATTAGCAGAGAGTGAGCAACCGCACGCAGCGTGCCCGCTGGCACAAGGGGAGCTTATCAAATATGTACCGTGCCTGCCTACCTCCTGTGTGTCGGATTTATTTAGGATATGCATGAGGGTACGATTTAAATTTTAAACGGATTGCGCCCTTGGTATCTGCCCTGTGTTCGTTTGGTAAATCTATCACGGTAACATGAAGTTGAAATTAAGTTTTAAGAGTCAATCCTATTTCTTAATAGTTATCGCCGGTATTATTTTGGCATTCATATTCACCAGCTCGACACAAAAAACTTATTAAAGATACAAAATAACAAATATAGGTATTACTATACTAAACCGCATAAATAGTACATAAAGCTTGCTAAATAGGTACTAATTACTATGATACAAATTTTTGTTATCACATTTTACATGAGTTTTTAATAATACTCACCACAAATGTCAAGACTCCTTGACAAGAATAACATTCTCGTTGCGTTTGTTCGTAATTTTTCTTTTCGGAAACGGTTTGGACGATTTCAATGGATTTTTTTCTAATGGTGACCCCATTAGTTAATTCTCAACTACAACAGGCTCCTGTATATTGCGCTGTTGTCGAGATCTAGACTTTTCTTTTAATTATACGACAATTTTTGGATTTCTCACATGAAAACACATAATTCCAAATTTTCACCCTCTCAATATTTTTTAACAGTCATAAGTAATTAAGATATTTGATGGAACAACTTCTGTCCAACGGGTCTACTAATATGGATATGACAGTTCTAACACAGAGAACTATCTGGATGTACTTCAAGTTTACGTAAACGTATTGTTTTATATATACTTACTATTTTTAGTAAAGGTGACTATCTTGAGCACTTTGCCGTATCTCTGGAAGATGGAATAGAGAACGTCGAGCACGATTGGGTACAACATGTGTTCTATTATCACGCGCAGTACTGTGTTAGGTCCACCCTATAACAATGAAAGGAAAGCTCTATTATTATTATTTATATACACATGAGTAACGGATAATCACAAATAAAAGTGTTCAGAAGTCTCTTCAAAGATGTGGGACTGAAATATGTATTCAACTTCATTGGTACCGTCATTTGTCACAGTAATCTCGTCCTTTTCTTTTGCAATATTAATTCCTGTATCAAGTTTGCTATCAATTAAAAGTTATCCAGAAACAAATTAACCAGCAACCTGTTTAGACATCTGCTAACTAAGCAACGTTTATTTCTAAAGGAGGAAATGTTTCCGACAATTAGAGTCCCAACAGACACTTATCTCGGAGTTGGTCGAGCTAAGATACAAGAAACTTGTCACGAATTGTATACTCGTATAGGATTGTGCACACCAGTTGAACAAAACAAAACCGTTCAACGTCTTATTGAACAAAACACTTGTGTTTTCTTTGATTTCAATAATAATGTATTTTTTTTATTCTACTACCCAATACCCACCGGTTTCGCTGTGCATTAAAATAACTATAGTCAATGGAATACTAAAATTAAGTAGCCTATAACAATCTATAAAACATTCTACGTGCAATGACCATAGTCATATCCTGATACTTTTGGTACTTTTGCTGTTATTGAGCGTCAAAAAAACTGATAAAACTATAAACTTGATAGTTTATAATGTTCATGGTAAATAGTGGTACGTCTAGGTTTATCGCGTTTTGAGTTCAATCAGTGTATATACTCAGAGGCTCTCATGAACATAACTACAGGCTTTTTGTTTACAAGCCATATTTTAGTCGCGTTACAAATAAAATAAAATACAACCCATGCTCGATAAATTAATATCCATAATAATACAGAAATAGCATCACATATCTTTATATGAACCCGATCTTCTGGATCTAAACATATTGACTTTAGCAACTGCAAGATCTTAAGTCTTAATCTCGAGGCGACAGTTCGACGATCCGTCTTCAATGTTTTAGGTACTCATTCCCATTTGCATGTAACATACCTTCTAGATCTAAGACAGACTCGAGCACCCCAACGGGAATATTCGAACATGTGTTTAATTGAACAAGCTCCTACAACGTTTAAGGCTTTTGTTATTACCTTGTATGATATTGTTAGTCTTAAAGTAATTAATGTTAATGCTTTCTTAAAGATAAGATTGAGGATAATTATTGAATTTTGATATATTATCTCATTTCAAATAGAAAAACTAGTTTAGTATTCACAGTCTTAGTGGATCTATAGTTATATTACTGTTATTTAGTTATATATATATATTTGGTGAGATCCGAAACAAATCTAAATATTTAAAATCTCTAACATATATTTTATCTGAATATTTATTATTTTACCTGTATTTCTGTTCCACCATTCGCGGGTGGTAGAGTGGCGCCAGCGCCAGCAACTAAAGCAGCCCCTGCACTGTTTGAAATAGCCTGTGCTGCTTGTAACGCTGCCTGCGCCGACGCCGACTGCAACAATTAATTTAAATAAAAAAACAAATTGACGTGGTTTATTCGACTGTCGTCACCATTATACCGGCAATAGCTATTTTATGGCCACATACGTAAAGTATTAGATATCCAGATATAGATTACATCAAAACATGATGTATGTATATAAAAGTACCCGAAAATAGTTCAGCGTATTCAGATACCAAGTCGACGTAAGATCGAATCTTGCATTGACCCGGAGCTTTTAACTTTTTATCCTTTATAAATTTACGTGTTTGATTGCAATCTCACCTGATGGTAAATGACGATGTAGTTTAAGATGATTGATACGCTATACGTATCAGCTAGAAGGGCACAAGTTCTCAAGTGCAGCTACTGGAACACATCTATAGGTATTTGTCGATAGATTTTCAATTTGAGGGTGGTAGCTAGTCAAGAGCTTAAAAAAAACCCTACCACCGTTCTATGGTTTCATTGCGACGTTTTCGTTCAACGAAAACTGCGACTTCTTCGCGAGTATTCGAACCGATTTCGATCGGATCGGTGAAAGAAAACATCCTGATGAAAGTATAGCAAAATTGTGTAGAACGTTTACTATAGCACGTTTGAGCCGAAAGTCTATCGCCAAGCATTTCTATATCTATAGCGTCTGCTGCATTTTAGAAACATTCCGTCTTTGTGATTTGCATGTAACACACCATATTCAAATTGACCATCAAGTGTGCTTGTCAGAAATGTATAAAATCTATAAAGTATGTAAAAAATAAAGGAAAGGGATTTCACAGCTTTCGAGAATTTTAATGACTAGTGGCACGCCGCTCTGTTCTTTGATTACCATTTTATAACCTTACCACTATTATAAATATTAACTGCATTTGGTACTCGTGCTATTTTCTAATCTTTTCTATAACACAATCAATAATAACTATCGAGCATTATATATTGACAAGTCGTCAGATTCCTGAATAAACAACACTTCTGTTATTAAAACTGCTGCTCAAGGAAATATTGAAAAACATAAATAATAAAAAAAAAAACAAAGTTTAGATACGTAAAATATAAACATGCTATTATACCAATCTTATTCAAATTGGTGATAATTTACAATACTAATAAACTAAAACTATAATAGTCAAAATTATAAACATGTTCGATTCAAATGATAATAAGTAGTATGACCTACTTACTGTTTCTAAGATACTAATTTAATATATTCTAATATGTTTGAAAGTACAGCTATTAAGGATAACAACCGTAAGTCTTGTGGGTATCTGGTACATAATATATTAAACGTGTAAAGTTTCAGGTCGCACCGAGGCTGTGAAGGTTTCACATCATACGATGAGCTCACCCACTGCTAAACTCCATAGGAAATGTAGATTAAAAAGTTTTACTCCTGTGTTCTTGGCTATCATACCTACATAGCTAAATGTTTACGATTATTGACTTTCGCAAGTTGTAAGTGAATGTATAAATAATAATCTAATATTACTTAAGGACCATTTAAGCAAGTACCTAATCGATTGTTTGGATTCACAAGTTGCTTCTGACATTTTTTTGTAATCTACGTAGAGAGAATGTTAGTAAGGAATAATTTACTATTTGAGCGCCTAGCTAGCTATCAATGTTAAGTTAAAAATGTATCAAAAAATATTTATCAATGTGTTTCGTCTACTATATCTGTGACTACTCCTCTTTAGCGTGTTTGATATACTACTCCATCATTGGAAATATTTATCATTGGACATCAGATGAGATTCTTGGGGGAACACTTACAGTAAATAAATTGCAGACTTTTTGAATATATCACTTATGTTTGTAAGAATAAACTATCAAAATTATTCTACTGATTTCAAATATGATTTTATTGATAGATTGATAATACGTTTTTTTTCTATAAATTATACTTTAAAATATAAAAGAGGTGTATACATAGTTATATACTTTGACTGTATTAGTATACTGTAGCCAATAAATAGTATTAGATAGGTTTATCAAATAAATAATTAAATCTGAATGAAAATACATTGAACGGAGTGCAATTAAGTACTTGATTGATATTGAGCTATTAAATAAAATTATAAAACTGTTGTATTTAATTTCCATATATAAATCGCCTAGTTCGCGGATAGGCTGACAAGTTATTTGAAAGACAATAAATTCAGTAATCCCCTTGTTTAGTCCGATACACACACTACAACTCCAATATCCGGACTAGAGCCGACTGCTACGATTTAGTATTTTTTTATAACGAGTATGAAACAACGCCATTGGTTCATAAAAGTCTTATGATTCACTAACATACTAATAGTTTTCATATGACAATGGAAGTTCAATCGTGTTAATGTATGTATGTCTATAAACAAGTAATTTAACCGAAACATAGGAACTTATTCATCTCCACACAAAAACATTCTCTCTTACAAAATATCCCGAACAATGCTCAGGTTATTCGAGTGACTGTTATCTTATACATACATGAACCACCTTCGAGTGAAGTCCGGCAGATAACATTGACTACATCAAACAAAGGGGGCTCCATAAACTTATTTTGTGTTGTAGGAACAATTCGCTACTTTGTCTCTAACATGGGGTGTACAGAGAGAGGTTCACGGAAAACATTTCAGCGAGTACTCTAGATAACATGTTAATAAATTAGTTAGCATAATGCTATTGTAAATGATGCGTCAATGCAATTAACGTACGAGATATAAAAATATATGCATACGCTTTTCGATATTACAAAATAATAATGACGATTACAATTTAGTATAAATATTGGAATGTAATTTCTCTGTCAATTACCTGTTATCGGTATAATACGAGTGCAGATTGATGACAAGGGAGTGAAATACTACCTATTTACGTTTACAGTTTACGATCGCAAGCGAGAGCTGGGCTTTGATCCTATATTTTCACATGGCTTTGTGCTCGCCGACGGCCTGACAAGCGAGCAGGCCAGACACAAAAATAGGGCTTTAACCGTGTCATGGTAAGCCTGTCGCCGACGGCAAAGGCTTCGGTACAAATTCACGTTGACTTGTTCCCCTTTGCTACTCTTTAACTTATATTTTTGTATATGTATATTCTCACTGCCTAACATACCGTACGTGTATATATGTAACATATAGTACAGTTCTTTTTTTTTTTTTTAATTATGTAAATTCTGGAGCGATAAATCAAATGTAAATTAACGTGAACGAAGTCGCGAGCAAAAGCTGGTTACAATATTAAATGTCATTATTACTGTAGAATATAAGCAAGGGTCATCTAGCAGCGAGTTATAATAATATGGATAACATAAAGACATGTTCTGCATGTACACAATTCTGTTTGGTACAAATTTTATTATAACTTCATTTATTGTGGAGTTTAAAGATAACTAAGTAGTAAAGTTATATAGAAAGCTATGGAAATGTACAATTTGTAAAAAACAAAAACGACATTATGATATTTTCGGTATATTTGCAAATAGGTGCTGTGAGAATTTTTGGTATGTCAAACTACAATGATATTTCAAAGGTCTCGGAAGTGAGGACGTGCAATCTTTCAACCCGACCACAGGCAGACGTTCAGGCGGCCACGACTCGACATAATAGCTCCGACCGCTATTGGGAAGTTCTATTCAACCACCACAAAAAAAAACCTCTCGCTTCGCATGATTGATCAAAGCTTTACGTTCAAATCGTGCTTTAAAATTTATCGAACAATTTAAAATTTTCCTACACAAGACGACGCGATCTGTCACAAATAATGTCGAATGTATTCAGTGGAATCACATATTCGACGTAATAATCTAACTAAAGCTTCTCTTTTCATGTGAATCGCGATAACAACGCTTTGTGTCTTTTCGTAGCAACTCCCTCGTTATAAGTTTTAATAGTGTGTGATACAAAGAGCTCCCGAATTGTGACGACAAAGTAAATCTTTTCAGAATAGCTAAGCATTTGTCACTATATGTATATACGAGAAGTTTCTTTCTCAAAAAATGACGTCTGAATTTTGAAGTAAGCTTTTAATATTCATTGTTATTATAAAAGCAACATGCAAGATTTTTTTGTATTGAAAAAAAGAAATAAACGCCGTCTTATATAAGTATTTCAATTTTTAAGGAAAATAAAATCTCGGTTATGTTAACAAGTAATAAAAACGAGAAGGTACTGTTTGCATCATTATGAGAAGCCACCGAATTTACCGCCGAAAGAAATAAAGATGACAGACAAATGTCAAAATATCATATCCATTAAGAAATTGAAAGTGCTTTATTTAACTCACAACAAAATATATTCTTACCAGCTGTACCCGTTGCTTCGCATCAGTTTTTTATACAATAATTATTGTTCAATTTCTTATGTATTTTCTATAATCATTCTTGAAAATATTTATAGTCTATTAATTTGTAAGTGACGTATAATATTTCGAGTGTATTAAATCTCATAAAAATGGTTCAAATTGTTCTTAAAAGTAAAACCCAAACATACAAACAATCAGATATAGAATTTCTTTTATAATTTGATCAGTGGCTTTTTAATGCATAAGCGTAATATAATGTATTCAAACAATTTACATACAGCAACTATTATTTTGTGACGACTAATTTAAAATTTGTGATATATTTCAATATAGGTATTCATTTAAATTATATATTGTAAGTGGTAATTTTGATATGCATTAAAAGCCTAATGTAACTAATATATTTATCTGGATAAAGATAAATACCATGTTGATCAAACGGTGGTGGTTTTCACATTCATAAGCTTATAAATTGAATAAACAGTTTTGAATTTGAGTTCTCTCTTTTTTTAAGTTAAAAATAAAATGCGATTATTATACTTACAAAGAGATTTTGCGGAAGAAATTATTGTGAAAAAGTTATCAAAAACGTGTTACGTAGTTTAGAAAAACTCGGAAAGGATTTATAATTATGTATATATCGACTTTGTCTTGAACTGTTAATTGATACCAAAAAAATGAAATAAAATGTCCTACACATTTTATTAGCAGACACATAAATATATTTTATTGTAGATAACTAACTTAATATGTTTAGAACGCTGTTTGAATTACAGCAAAATGTATATTATGTAATTATTCTCAATGTTCAAATATCTGTACATACCAACTTTCATGTGATAGGCTGAACGGAACACACAAGTTGATATACTATTGTGCTCTGCCAAGTTACGAGTTATAGCAAAATGGATAGGATAAAACTCTCCTTGAAAAAACCTTTAGTTGTGCCAATTTTCTTGATGAACGGTGAAACAGTATTGAAATTTATCAACCTTATTATATTATTTTTTTATATACAGACTAAGATTTACCTGCGGTTTTGCACGCGTTTTTTATGCAGTAATTATTTTCGACTCTTTCCATATCTACATACATAAAAGAATAATTGAATGACTGACGAAAAAGACAGTCTTACATAGAAACTTTCATATTGGTACTGGTTGAATTCCCAAAAATCCTTCCTTAGCGCTCACATACAGTGTAAAAGGAACCTGTATGCAACTTATCACTACCATATCCCAAGTAGTGTAGATCATGCGTTGATATGTCAATCACTTATTATTTTGTACACATAAATTGAGGTCGCTTAGCATTCATATAAAACTGAAAGAAAATATAATAACCAGTTCCATTGAATGCAATGCTTTCAGTGACTACTTTCATTTTATATGTCTGGATATTCGTAAAAAAGCGTTGTTACCGCTTGATTATTAGCGGCCACCGCAGCGTATGGAGTCTTGCAACGCTTGAAATATTACATAGGCATTTCCAACTTGATAATACTGTTATCGACAATATAATTTATAAACACAATGTACCTACAATTTCAAGAAAAAAAATGATGAAACAAGGATCCGATTCATACGGTTACAGCAATAAAAATCATTTAAATTCGTATCTCCCTAATATATTTTATAACTTAAAGCAATATGTTTCGACTGTCAAATATCCCCAAGATTCGAAATCTTTTACTACTTTGATAGGGATTACCCAACTTAAATAAAAGATATTTCTTATTTATATTCGGTAGAACTGATGAGACTTTGAACCGAAAAATAATATATAGATAAAAAGAAAAGTTCATACGTCAACAGTACAATGAAATAAAAATAAAATATGCCTATTAAATTCTGGTGAAATAAATAATGATATTTGATTCGATATAATTATTTCTATTATTACATGTAATATGTATAGCAATTGAAATAGATTTCAACCTTGAAACTTGGTAACGACGTAACTAGATTTCCGTGGATATCTTTACGAGTATATCTGATGTACCCTAAATTATTTACTGATCAATATTTACTAACATTACGTCTTGCGAGGAATATATCAAATTAGGGCAAATAGATAATAGACACCTAATTGTATCCGTTTTGAGTTTAATCATCATCACATTAATTAGCAAACGTATTGACATAAGCCTTTGTTTACGATGTTGACAACTTGATCAAACAATCTCTAACTATTTAACAGTTAACAATATGGCGGTCTCTATATTTGTGGTGGCTACTTAATCCATATAAATATAGAGTTATTTAAATAAGGGTGGGATTAAATACCTGAGGGTGGCACCTATTAAACTATTTCTCTAGAAATCAATATTCTTTTTTCTGAAATCTTATACGAGCTTTGTACGTTACATTAGAAGCATATGTCTGAACAAACTGTTTAACCCACCACTTGATGCTTCTAAGGTCAAATTCAGAATAAAAAATACTTTATTACATTTAGGTACTAAGAAGGCGCTTTTGAACGTCAAAACTACTACCGATTCGGAAAACAACTCGATGATCGAGAGGAACCGGCAAGAATCTCGATTGGGTTTATCTTTTTAACTCTAATCTTTTAAGGTATACCCACAATAATTAATTATATTATATTAGCTGTACCCGCGATTGTGGGCGTGTTATTAATATCTACTGTAATTATTACTATAAGTACTAATAAATAGCTGACATTTACAAAATATGTATTATGTAAATATTTTCAGTGCGATATTTTCAATGCAATTTGATGCGTTGCAGATAGGATTTAATTATTAGTTAAAGTAAAATGGATACCATATAAACTGATGCTATGGCAAATACTCTTAAAAGTTTCATTATGATAAATCAAGGGATGCTAGAGTTTATCGATCTCAGATATTCAAACATCTATTTCTATATACTAGTGGTCATCTCGTGATCGAAAATCGACCATAAAAAAGGAGATTTACATGTTAATGTAGATATTATTGCCTGTATTGAGTATTGTACAAATATTCAAGATAGTAAATAAATGGAGCAGTAAATATGCCGAATAAAGACTTATAAATAAAGGCTTCGACTCGATGGCATGGAAAAGACTATTTTCAATGTTGTTTTATTGATAAAAAATAAAAGCATCTTGAATATATGTACTAAATAAAAAAAAAGAAAATCGATTGAGAAATAGAGGATGAAGATGTACTTTACTGTTTTGGCTCTCCCTATTTATACATATATATAGATACTAATGGTAGTCCAGAGAAAGTCAACTGTAATTCTTTTTTTTTTAACTCTGAACGTTACAGAAGTTCTTTTATAAAATACTGTATGTATGTTTATAATTATTGCATGTTTTTTTTTCCGTTTTCTTCTATTACGTAATTTGAGATCGTATACAGACACGCCAGTCATTATACATTCATTTTCAATTTATTGAAATACATATTATATAATTTCAGTAATGATAATTTCTACTCCAAACGATGCGACTGTTTGACCACAGGGTAATATGTTTTTTACTTGGACGTGTTTGACATTCAGAATGAACGTAAACAATCACGGTCTTATTACAAAAATAAAAAGAACACGCATTTAACACGAGTTTTACTAAACAGTGCCTAAACTTTTAAACACATGTTTAAAATACTTTATTACAAAATAATGTCTAAGCGGTCTCTAGCTAAATATCTGGTTTTTGTTTTATATGCAATTAACACTGAATAGCATTCATTAAATTGAATCACATCGTTCAAAAACGTTCCAATTTACGAATAATATTTTTGTTCAGATCTTCAGTAAGAATATTTATTTATTTTAAGTGAAATTGGTTATAATTATTGTGACATTTGGTTTAAAGAAAATGATGCAATTATTAATTATTAAATTATTATAAAAATTATAAAAATTATTAAAATAAGCAATATTTAAGTTTAAAATAATACCCCAAAATGCGTTAAGTGGAACAACAGTATAATTTTAGAATAAATACATAGTGAAATGTCAATAATATCATATTGTAGTAGTTATCATTTACTTCAAAATTGTCTAATTTATCTACATCTTCCAAATTAATTATACACACGAAATCCATAATTTACTACGAAACGTCTTTTACCGGCAAATAAAATAAATCACAACAATAAAATGAGAACTGTGAACTTAGACAAGTGTTATGTAATGTTTAAATTCAAATTGTGTCTATTTCTAAACAAAGGATAGACATTCTTTTGTAATCAAACTTTTTTGAAACAAGTGTTCGACGCGTATTTAACTTTTTTGTAATAGCACGGTCAATGTTTTATTTAACACAAATATAAAAAAATTCTATCTGCATTCCTTCTCTATATGAATATGTTAAAATCCTAATCCAAATCTCACAGTCTCTCGTGTGCACAAATGTTTAAAAAAATTTTTTTTCTTCTCATCTCAAACAATATACTTATAAAAAAAATTAAGATAGTATATATTGTTTAGGGCAACTACTGTGGCACACAGTATCAATATCATTTCCTCAAGAATTGACAACATAATATCATTCACCAATATTTATCACCGTCCCAAGTCGACTCGCTTCCGTCGAATGGTATCTCTCCCAATTATTTTCCAAGTTAAATTTAGGTAAGAACAATTTCTTGATACTATCAACCATCAAAAAGGTTGAAGGTTTGTTTTTGATAGGTTTCGTGGATAACGAAACTAATTAAGCGTTTTAATTAATCCTCCTATTGGGTGTTTTGTTACCGAAAATATTGATTTCCTTCCTCGCGATGAGCTTGCGGGAAGAAACGTTCCTCCTAGTTATGAGATAAACTCACATAAAACATTAGTAGTTTCTTAGTTAACAGTATTATTTTTAATTGTGTCCACCTTGAAAAGATTACATAAAGTTATATTATTCTTACATTTCGATTAGTATTTAGATTCGTCCATAGCTCTTACTATTGGTTTTGATTTGGGCAGGACATCGTTTTTGGTGGTTGGTCGCACGTAAAAGCAGTTGTCCATAGGCGACGGTAACCATTTAACATCACATGGGCCGTCTGCCAGTTTGCTGCCCTTTGGCATAAAAAAAATCTACGGGTCGCCTTTAGGCATAGTGATAAAAGTTGACAGTACTTTTTTGGAAAAAGGTCATGCATAATTCTAAAACTGATTAGTAGAGAATATTGATAATTGGTTTACTATCATTTATATGGCATTGCAGGATACATTAACGATAAATGTCCTTATTACAATATCTTATCTTATTTTTTGGTATTTATTATGTTTTGTTTTATATGTATAATACATATATATATATATATTTTTCTTTTCTTCATTGTAATATTGTAACAATAAATCATATGTTTTTATTTAACTCATTCTCAATCTTACTTATTTCCAGGATATTTATTTATACCTTTGTTGTTTTGATTTTCATCTGTTTCTTACATGTCCTAAACAATTATCCCTAGGAACACAAACTTGCTGACAAATTTTAGTACCGAGAATTCATGGATCCTAGGAATTTGGCTTATTTACGCCTTCAAATTATTCATACAAAGTTTAGTGAGATTATTCAAAACCTCTTCTCTGTATATTAATTTATTAAACTTCTTTTCTTGTGTTTGTATATTGTGTCTATATATGTGTGTGTATATTGTGTAAAAATTTGTGATGTTCGCATATCCTACCTTTATAATTATGTTACCATTACACTAAATAAAATTCTCCGTTTGAATCAGATCTCTGTACAAAGTCTTTTTCAGTAATATATTCTACAGTCAATATCATTTCATACAACCAAATGCAATAACAATATGCTCTAAATTTCAGACGAGTAGGAAAACTAAAATAAATTTACTTGAAGGTAATCAAGAAACGTTGACACTAAAAGGGTTCCGTGTTATTTTGTATACCGAGAGAAGACGTTAATTTTATACCACCCCTTGAGAAAAACTCGCTAAAAATGGCTACTTAATTAATTAATGCTAAGATAAGTAGTATATTAGCATTATTAATGGGGACACGGTCGTTTTAACTATGAAAAAGTCATATACATTATATTAAAAATTTTACCAAGACAGTTTTAAAGTGTAATATTGTCTAATTCTTTAAACCCATTGGGTATTGCGAACAAATATCACAGTCGTTGATACTCTTGATACGATACCACGGTGGATAAGTATAGACTACTGTAACGGTTAAATAACTCAATCAAATCTGAACAAGGTCCTGCGCAACGTCCCGACGCGGCATGCGGGTTTATTGAATATTGTTATCTTAATTGTGGGTTCTTGATGTCCCTAACAAAGATTAAATTAACAGGTCGGCTGCAGGAAGGGGATTGTACCTATATTTCCCAATTGGTATAGCCGGCTTTAATGCTCGCTCGCATACCGCACGATAATCCGCTTGTTGTTGTAATAGGGCTAATTGAACTAAGTATGCGTTTTGTAATGTATACAAACGAAGTTAACTAGTAAACTTTACTTCAGTAGATTTATTGATCATTTAAAAGTGGTATTGTAAGCTTCGCTGAATCGAAATTGGCGTTAACATTAATCATAAGGAATGTGGAATGGAAAGCTTTTTTCTGTTTTTCCGCTTATTATTTAAAATTAATCATACATTTATCACTAACATTTGATTTATTGTCTCCTAATCTCACTGGTGGTCATCATCATCATGAGTCTGTAAGAGACCCTCTGTAGGGCGATAGGCCTTTTCCCTAAGGAAAGTATACGTATAATCACCACGCCAGCCCATGACGTATTGGCCGATTCAAACTCTGAGAAATCCACAGTTCTGTATTTTTCCCACATACTGTGGTACTACACACACATCTCTCAGGTTCAGGTTACCTCACGACGTTTTTCTTCACAGTCAACCAATAGTGTTATCAATTTATAAATTAGTAAATGCACGCGAATTCCGAAACATTCCTTGGTACATGCCAGGGTTAAAACCTGCAGACATCGTTTTGATATTCCACCGGTCAAACCACTAGCCGACCACGATTAATGTAATATTGGTTAAATGTCATAAACAAGATTCATATACATCATTGCATGTAAAATCATTCGCTAGTTAACTGAAACTAAGTCGTACCACAATATTGATTGTTCAGATTTATACTGAAAAATTAACACGATACAATGACCTAACTATATAAGCCCCGATAGCTAGTGAGCCTTACTTTCAGTTACTTGTGATAAATAATATATGTATAATGTACATATATAAATACTTACTGCATTGCTATGTGTTTGGTCAGTTTTGAGTTCTTTGTGGTTTGAAAACTGAACGTATACGGCGCGGCCGCGTAACTGCGCGACGCATCCTCCAAAGTACGCCACCATCGCCACCGCCGATATTTCCTCGGCCATTTCGAGGAATGCCTGTGAAGAAATATATTTATATACCAATACAATAAAGAACAAAATCGAGTATAAAGATGGATCTAATGGTCTCTATTTTACTATATATTGATGGAAGAGTAGTAATTGTGTAAGTCACGATAGTATATAAAAAATGTTTACTTATTTACATTTGTGTTTTTAAAATTAAGCACGGACTTGCCGCATAACAAATATTTACACTCCAGTAAAAGAATATAGACCATATACCATACCATATATACCACATATTTATATGTAAAAAAGAATATTATTATAAGAAAAAAAAATAAGACATTATAGCGATTATTGGAAAAATATATCAATGGCCTGAATTAAAAGTAAGCGATTACTTCTTTATTTATTTATTATTTCGTACATATAATTTCATAACTCATTTAACCACACATAATAAAATGTAATATTTCACACACACTTGATGCCAATTACAAAATAACCATTATTACATTTTATTTATTATAAGTGGGCATACATTTACGTATTCATATCTTTATTTACTGAATTAGTCCATTTTTCTTTGTTTCATAAGCATATAGTAAACTAAAATTGCACGAAAAGTTAAAACCAATGTTTTTTTTTTTCGAACTGACCTACACTGTTGACTTCGTCAGGCCTCTACAGTTCCACCGGACTACATAAGCGCATCATATTTGTAATTAATATATATACATATATATCTATATCTATGTAAACATATTGCCTTTGAAACTACATGTTAATCAATTGTTCAACAAAAGCGAGAGTGTAATGTGGCATACCCCAACAAGGTTCGTGTTTAGGCCTATAGAGTTCAATTAATCAGTCCCGGTCCATTCGACCATACATAACTCGGGCAAATAACACGAGATTCATACTCCACACGTTGACTGTATCAAATAAACATGTTATTACCTTAATGTTCATTTCAGAGGTAAATTTAATCGCAAATATCGTATGCGTATTTGCAACCACAGGATTTCTGTTTTTGTCATTGCATACGAATAATACAAATGCACGAAATGAATAGTCGTGTGTTTATGTAGATACCATACGAATTGCGTATTGGATAAACAATTCTTTGGACAAATAAAAAAGATCTTTCTCATGTTACATACGAAAGCTAGACAAGCGATACATCCAAATACTAGCTTTTGCTCGTGGTTTCGCTCGTGTTAGTGAATGATTATGTGTATCCTAAGGCGATAACAATGAGCTTTAAAAGAATAATAAAAGAAGTAATGTTTTGCCTTAAATCTTAGTAGTCGACAAGAAATAACTACCTACCTAAATATCTCAATAAAAGTGTCAATGAAAATGTTTTATCCCCTATTTTACATACAGGAAAAAAATTAGGCAAATGCTGAAATAGGTGTTTATTTATTTCTTTTAGGAAGTTAAGGTGTTGAATTTCAAGGCAATTTCAAAGGTGAATATTGTTTTTGGCCCCTATACAATTTTTGCATTGTACATACATGTGGGTTAAATTAAAAACAAAATCTCATCCAAGGAGTCTCTACCCCACAACATAAAAACGAATATGCGTGATTGGGCGTTGATGTGTCGTCACGACTACTACTAGTATTAAATAATGATTTCTTTGTGTAACATTCAGAAAATCTTTTCGTATTAAATAGAAACTAAATTAAGTATGCAGATAAAAATACTGCAATAAAACTCGATGCCATATTTCAAAGTTTCACTTTAAATGTTACGATAATAAAAAAATATACATCCGATCGAACGTTATAGGGGTTGGAAGCGACACAAATTAATAGTAGCGTACCTGTAACGATACGACCTATCGTAAAACAGTGTCAACGGCTCTTTCGCTTTAATCACCGAGAGTGGGCGATTGTCCGCACCCACTTACACCGATATTTACCCACCTCTCCAGTGAGATGCAGCTTTGTGAAAGCACCCTCATAGTGTCCAGTTACTATCGAATCAAAATTTTTCATCGTCTACTAACTCGTCAAAGGCTGTAACTAGGGCAGCTTTGTATTTTGTATTGGTAAGTTTATTAGTACACGTATATTATACTATCTATTTAATGTGCAATTTATTGTATTTATAGTATATAAATAGAATAAACTGTATCGCTGGTAATTAAAATATAGTAAGCACCGTGGTTATAACTTAACTATAACTAGTAAGTACTGAAAGTAAATATACCTCCTTTCAGGGTTTAATTAATTCATTGACCGTTTAAAAGTTGATTACGTTTGTAGAAATTATATATGTACCACATGCAGAAAACAAAGTGTTAAATTGCAAACGTAAAAATATAATTAGGAATCTCTTATTAATGATTGTATAATTTATCATGGTATCTTATTGTATTTTGGGGATATTCTACTTTTATTTCGAGAAAAGCAAATACCAGAACCCGAACTGGGTCAAATCAATTATAAAATCATGGACTATAGGGGGAAGCGAACGTTGCGGTCTCCATAGAATTTGTCAGATACTATTAACCGCTTGTTCACAGCAATATTTTCTAATGTATGACATTTATTTTCGAATGAATAATATTAATTTTATTTGCTTACAGTGCACTATCCAGTAGTTGATGCATTGTTATATGTACTCTGTTTTGATGCTAGAAATATATGACAAATTGTCAACTTTAAGTGCTATGAGTCTCACGCGGCTAGAAAAAGAATATTTAATGACAAAAAACAGGGCATAGTGATTGTAGCAGTACATAAATAGGGATTCGTTTTGTTTCTCATGCTAGGAATAATAGACTATTTGAGTCATGTGATGTCATATACGATATATATATGGGTATTTCTTAGACAGGTTAACATTGTCGTCTCGCTGCCCTGTTACCGTCCCTTAATAGGAATTTCTTTTTATTTTATTATATCTTGGTTGTAAACGAACTCATTTTTAATTTGTCACCAAGAAATCGTAAATTCCGCTTGCACGTGCTCCCGAAGGTGTTTCGACGTAAAACAAGCAGTAAAACCGGCTAGCAGTCTCCTTATAACCTGTCCGATGGTACTTGAGAGTCGCGTGATCATGTGAACATGTCTTTTGATGGATTACTAACTGTACTTTACGAACATGTTTCCTTATATGGCTACCGAGTTTCGTGATATTGGCAAACGAAGTAGCTAAAGTATCATACCCTTTTGAAGCATAAGTAAAAAAACCCTTGATATTTATACATTGATATTACATGGAAGCGTAGGGAAAACGTTAATTTAATTTACTCAATTCTTATAGCAATGGAGTAGTAGTATAATAGGATGGTATTTACTGCAGCTTGTAACGTTGTTGTGACAAGCTTTTCACAGTGTTATATTTTTTTAAATATATTATTATAGGAACTTCTTCTATGAAATATATATTTATTAATCCTTGTATAACTATAGGTATATAAATATAACTAACAACAGTGTCACCTTGCTCTACACCAGCAATAAGAGCAATATTTCTTAAAGAATAACAATACAAATAACTTATCACTACATATTATAAATCAACTAGCAGGCCCGGTGGACGTTGTCCTGCCCTGATAATAAAAAAATATATACTTATGTGCATCAAATGCTTAAGGTAACTAATGTTTTTGATTTCAACTACACTACATATTATAAAACAAAGTCGTCCGCCGCGTCTATCTATCTGTCTGTATGTTCGCGATATCCTCGAAAACTACTGAACGGATTGTAATTGATAGAGTAACACATGAGGAAGGTTTAGGTATATTATTTACCAAGGTTTTGTGTAAATTGGTTGCAATATAACAATCATTGTTGGAAGTGTTGGAAAAAGTCAAGTCGTTTGGAAGCTTTCATCGAAAATGCTGCGTAATTATTTTAAGATATAACAAAACAATGCATAGTGACAAATTCCTTATTTTGTAGATCTACAAAAAAGTCTGCGATGGCATACACCTATTTTTTAAGGATGGCTTACTATACCCATTTATCTACTTAAAAATGGTCAAATATAATGAGGTCATTGGAAGGCTATTTAGACGGATACAGTGTTAGCCTTTATCAAATTAAAGACATTTCATGCACATAAGTATATTTTTATATTATCAGGACAGGACAACGTCCGCCGAGCCTGTTATTATGAAAATAAGAAGTAATAGCGTAAAATGCATTAGAAACATAATATTCAAGATAGCGATATAAAGTGAAATTGTATTAGCTTCAATAGCTTCATTTCTATTAGCTTCAATTCCATCACACACAGGAATAAGGGGTAACGAGGAGGCTGACCGTTTGGCAAAATTAGCAATATCAAATGGTGTAGAAGTGTTAATTTGCAATAATTATTCATTATGTAATTACATGTAAAAGAAACTATTTATAATATGTGGAACGAATATTTTCATTAGAGATATAAAGAAAAGGGTATATGGTACAAAACGTTAAAAAGTAAGAATCCTCGAACACCATGGTTCTATGATATAATATTGAAGAAGTCCAGCGTAGTTTTCTTACTTAGGTTACGTTCTGGACATTTTCCGTCACAAAGTTTGAATATGTAACGAAAAAAAATCTTATGCCATTTTGTTCCACATGCGGAATAATAGTTGATATTCGCCCATTTTCTGACGGAATGTCTCAAGAGCAATAATATTAAAATCAGTTTAATAAAAAATGCAATTTCAATAAACTGGATGAGGGCATGTTCCATACCATTTTAACAAACTTACGGTGAAGCTGTAAAAACCTATTACGTCAACAGAGCATAGTAAGTTCGAAAAAAAAATCAGTTAAGGTTGCTAAAATGCTATGGTAAATGAGTGAAAGGTGATTTCATAAATGAAGATGTACGAAAGGTTTTAACTTAAAGAATAAAGTATTAAGAAAAATCAGACACTATTATATCTTTATAACATCTTCATTGGCAAAGTTTTATAAACCACTCAAACAAATCAATTAAATAGGCTCCGTATTCAAACTCGTGATAGAGTTAAAGTAAGATATTTATCTTGTCACTTATTCTAGTGGCCTGTTCAACTCAAATTGAAATTTATTTAAGACGTCAAGCGGCTTTAATTTCCGCCAAATATAATTTATAGATGCAATCTCACTTTCGGGTTCAATTCAAAAGTTATACAAATATAAAAATTATAGACACACCAATGAAAAGTCCGGCGTATAAATTATAAATTTTCTTCATTCAAATCATTACTCTGTTTTAAATATTATAAAAATCTATATGGAAACAATGACAGTTTGTAATATCATACTGATATAAATAGGAATATGTATAGTGTTTTGTAAAATGACGTATTTATACATTACGTAGGAAGTTACAAGCGTAGTGGAATCAGCTTAAAATACCACCGAGGTAATACCGCCATCTCACATTAAGTGTGGTAGCAGTACTGAGACTGCGGATTTTCGCTTTGAAGAATGTCTTGGCAACATTGATGAGCATACGAGGCGTTCTTACTTAATCTTTTAATCTCACAAATTATAAGTTACCAATCTCTATTCAGTTTGTTTAACATAGATGACATATAGCTGATTGCAGTGATCACTAAACATCAATTGTAGAAGGTCTCTATTTCATCGCCAATATCAAGCCTGTAAGAGACCCACTCCACGGCCACATAGGCCACTTTCCGAAGGAAGATATGGGCAAAATCACCACGCGAGCCCAAGACATATTTTAACCTCCAAATTTTAATATAAACGCTTAGAAATGTTCTCAAAATATACAGTTCTCAATATGTAAAATTTTTACGTTTTAGTTAGTACCAATAAGTAAGTTAACACGATTAAAATACATTTCTTTTCTAAATGCTTAAATACCACTTGAAACCATGTTCTCTTTTGTAATACAACGACTTCAGATGTATTATTTTATAACAGTCATTAAGTTTTCTTCCACTTTTGAAAATTAATACTACAACTTGAACTTTTTAGTGCAAGTGTTTAATCGTCTTTCTTAGTATTAAGTGTGATCGTCTGAAACAGTAAGTTTATCAATTCTGCGATGCATGTAGCCGTAGGTAAACTAACGTAAGACAACTAGATAAAGGCCGCTGCCGCAATGGTTACCGGTCTATTTGTGGACCGAAGCGGCCGCGCCACCCACTTGTTGTTTTCCGGCGGAGGCGAGCGCTCCGTCTATTGTGCGTACTCGTGTTACATGACCGAGTTAATTTATTAAATGAGGGTAGTGATCAGTTACAAGATAAAACTTAGCACTGTACTTCATTTTCTATCATATATGTTATCCATTTTCTATATTTTACTGTCTTAGTACAAATATTAATCAGTATTAGGTCCTTATATATGGAGTTACTGTATTACATATAAAAAATTAAACATTTTTTGGAAATGAAAAGTATACATTTAAGTAATAGAAGTACTGACCATTGTCATTAAAGTGCATTTTAATGGAAATTCATTGATACATCTATATAGATTTCCGTGAGACGTTTTCACGGCTTCATCAGATTTGAATTTTTTCCTATGTAAAAAGTTATTCGAATTACGAAAATATGGAGGTCAATTAGAGCCTGGTCTGATGGGTATGTTTTTGTCTGAAGAAGCTATTATGAACAGTACCTGCACATGCGCATCTTACACTCACGAGCAGATCCTTTTGACGCAATTTGCGTTTAGGACATTGTATGACTCATAAATGATCCACTTTTCATGACTACAAGTTAATACAAGTTTCACGTGAATTTCATCTTGTTGCTTACTACATTCATACGTCACACACTTTCCGAGCTTTCTTATTTTTACAATTTGGCGTAAATTAATCAGTATCGCTTTATGACACACTCTGAAGGTTGTAGCTAATTCCGACGTGGTTTGAGATGAATCTACTGATGGTCAGCAATGGGGTTCATTGTTGTGATTAAAATTTACAGAACGGAAGTGATAACGCTAAATACGCACAATAATTTCACTTGCGGAGTACCCGGTTCATTCTGTCTGGTCGTTAATATTGCGTGCCTGCCGTCTGTACATTGTTAGTGCCACGAAGTTAGGTACTCGTATTCGAAAATAACGCGCAATTTCAATTAATTTACGGACACGGAAACAAGAAAATAAAATAAAAATCGAATGATGAAAAACAATTCCGAATATTTGATTTGTTGCAATATAAAATATTTTAATACAATTAGTAAAAGAAAAAATATAACAAGAATAAATAAAAGCGTGAAGTAACCTATTCTACGTAAATAGTTAATTAGACGCCAGTCATCTAGAAGTATAACTATTTGCAAGACGTTTGTATTTGAAGAGATCGCTAACTGCACCGTACAATTTAGACTTTACTGCAGTTAACTCAGTACAGTTCAACTGCGCTCTGCAAAAACATAGTTTAACTTAAATGACGGCTGTCAACTTTGTTACTTTATGGTTTCTGTTTGTGAACATTGTTTTTACTATAAAACCGTTGAATACTCAGTCATCGTTACTATGTTTAAAATAACTCTTATGTGGTTCTTTTTTGTAACTGTTACTAGTATAATAAATATCTTTCTTCTATTAATTTTATAGTATTTAAATATAGAAATATGTGATAATTCATGGCGTTATTAAGATAAAGCAATAAACAAAAAATAAAGACATAAAAAGTGATATTTATACAAAATTTTATCAAATTCTTCATTTTAATAAATATTTAGTATACTCAATTATATCTCAATATTACTATTTTAGGTAGGGTATTCCATGCTGGTAGTTTTTATGGAGGTAGGATTTTATATACGCCATATCTCGCTAACTACCGCCCTCAAATTGAAAATCAAGCAAGTATAAGTGTCTTCCGGCAGCTGCACTTTAGAGCCAGTACTTCTAAGCGTAGAGTGTACTACCCTGGACCTCATTGTCATTTAACATCAGGTGAGATTGTGGTCAAATGCTATAAACCTGCAAAATATATAAAAAATAGCCTTACCTGATTTTTCCCTTTAAGGACGAGTACGTTTGTAACTCTACCGAACGGCAAGCCAAGCTGTATGATTTCAGCCTCCGTAGTCTCGTTGGGGATGTTCCGTATGTGGATGACCTTTGAAGGTTTACCCACATTCTGTTCCAATTTCACCTGTAAACAATTAGATTTATGACTAAATTTTAAAAATACTAACAACATAATATAATTTATGTATAAATTAATTCAGTTTTCAAGTAACAAAATAGGTTGGAACTTAAGAAATGATAGGTCTCCATTCGTATGTAACGTAAAATAAAATTCAAAAAAATATACTTTAATATTCTCTTTCAAGTCAAAGTAAAAATAGATTAATAAGCAAATTGTACCATTTTCACGCGAACACTACTTTGTGCTAAAAAATTATTATCAGGAAAGAAAATATAATGTAAACAGAATGTATATATAATAATTTAGGACATTTCGGAAACCTAATTATTTAAATTAATAAATTCAATATTTGGAGACAACGAAATACGCCAATACTAAACGCAGGGTATGAAATGACCGCCCTAATACACAATAAATAAACCAAGTATTGTGTACGAGGAAGAACCAGTTGGATAATTGAAAAGTCGATGTAGTATAATTGTCCGGGCTTATCGAGCCCAACCCCGATGTGGGCGCCATTGTTCACGGGAGAGCCTTTTGATTACGTCGGTGGGCCTGTGAACCGAGACCCGAATATATTGTAGCTTTGTATGACACTTCACTTTCTATTGAGGTAAAAAGAGCAACCTGCGCTGTGACGTTTTTATTTTTACAATAAATTAAATATAATATGTATAATCAATTGTTTCCATAAGAGTAATTTACCGAAACTTCGCTTTTGTACGCTCCTACATACAAATCTATATTTGAACAAGCAAAACGAATTCTGTCAAAGACGTCTCACATAATTATAGTGTCTGTATCTTTCTTAGCGTTAAATTACGATATAAAATATTAACACTAAAATATAGGCCAGCGCTAACTATTGACTAGTTATAATAAAATGGACAGCGTATAAACTTTCTCCGTGAAAATACACTTAGCTGTGCTGATTGGTTAAATTGTTTGGGTTTTATTAATGTGCTCATCAGCATCCACTTTTATATGCACTATTAGTATAGATAGAGAATGTGCGCTCGCCTAAATTATTTTTACTATCCAAATTGCTGCGTATTCATTTTATGAACACTATCAATATAGATATAAGATGTGCTCTCGCCTAAATTATTTTTACTATCCAGATGTCTGTATATTCATTTTATAAAAGTTGTATTTTGTCCCAAATAGACTAAATATTAATTAAGGCGAGTACATCCTCTGTTGTTATTGTATCTCATTCAAAACGATGAGTGAACTGATATTTACTAAATTGAGTGAAATAAATTTCTTACATTTAAAATATACAAAAAAATTAATTCGATTATTTATCAAAGAAATGTAGATAGCTGTACTTACTTAGCAATAACAGATACTATGCTTGAAGAAACCATATGATTTTGAAATTCTTAGACTATCTATCAATCCCTTTTTACGTTCTTTGGCGGGCAGTGAAGCGTGGAGGTGTAACAAATGAGACTAATACCTATTAGTTCGACGTTGTTAAGTTCAGACAAAGTGGGCGCCCGTTACAACTAAAGTGTAAAAGAAATCCGAAACATCTCGGGAAATATTATGTTACACAATACTATGTCAAAGAAAACCTGATTAATAAAAATTGAAAACATACTTTAATATTATTAGTTTATCGTAGTATAATTAAAATTTTTAAATTGGACCTTAATATTACGAGAATAAGAAATAAATAATAAGACTTTTCTTATAAACATTACGTTCCCTATTTTGTATCATTTATTTTCCTTGAATAAGATAAAAGAAATAAGCATTCAAACATTAAAGTACAAATAAATATTGTATTTATGAAAAAGCTAATCCGAATTAAACACAAATAATAGCTTCACATTCGTACTTATTAACAAACCGCTAACTAAAAGGAAATATTATATACAAACATGGTATTTTTAAACAATTCCGTTTCATTCGACATCAAAAGAATCAAATCCCCGTAAATAAACAAAATATATTTTTCCAAAGTGACTTGAAAAAGGAAGGAGGAATAAATCGCGGAACACACTCGCTCACCTCGGAGGTACATACCGATATTTTCTCTTCTTACGAAAGGAAACAACTGGCACGTATAACGTAGAGAAGGACATTACTTTCGCTGGGTCAGAAAATCTGCGAGGAACGATTTCCACATCAGGCAGTTTAAATCATCCGCTCCGTCTCACATTTCATCCATAAATATTAAATCTTGGCTTGGTTGTTGGGATAGAAAAAAGAGGTATCGTATGACATTTTCGTTCGAGGATTTCCCGGAATCGGTCAATTTTCCCGGTGATCGCCTCGGCCGTGTTTATTGAAACACTATTTCTCACTTGGCCGCTTCTGCCGTGCCCTGTCATTAGCTATATCGACTACTATCTATTTGATAGTCTCAGGGGCAACTGTTGATTGAAGTTTTGAAGTTTAAACTATACTTGTTATCTATAATATAAAAATGAATCGCTGAATGTGTTGCTAAGCGCAAATCTCGAGAACAGCTGAACCGATTTCGCTAATTATTTTTTTAGAGTATTCCTTGATGTACGAGGATGGATCTTACAGAGAGAAAAATAAAAAAATTGCCTGAAAAACTCTAAAAACACTTTCCTATACTCCCATACAAACGATTCGTAATAGTACTTAAAACTCAATTTGAACTTTAATACTATAGCATAAAGTTTAAGTGTTAGTGGAGAGGTTCCGGGAAGACAAAACAACTGAATGACGTTAGTATCGTATAAATATTAATGTCAATATTTATACGATCGTCCCGAATAGCAGAATAAGTATTAAAAAAATATTTAAAGAATCGACTGTTAGGCGTTATGAAGTTCGCCGGGTCAGCTAGTTATTTAATAGATTTTGTATGTTTTATATAGAAATAAAAATCAACTGCAAAATGTATGCAGGCGCATCACTTCAGAACATCTGCATCTATTTTGCTATTCCTTTTTTTATGGTATCTGTAATGTTAATGTAATCAGGAGAAGGTTTGTATGAAAGAAAATATTTGAAAAATCGTACAGAAAAATGAAAAATCCGAGTTAAAATATCTCTATACAAAAATTGTGCGTGATTGAGACAGAAGACAGTTGGAAGAACTTCAGAAATAATTACATAATTCAAAGACTGACATTCAGTTGTTCAATCGCCGTTTTATTACAGTATATTGTGGTAAAGGTAAGATTTCAGAGAAATTCTCATTTTCCCCGTTAGTACACCAATGTGAGACCGGGGAGGTAGCTAGTCTAATATGTGTATATTTTCAAATGTTTTTTTTTTTTTATAGTTATAGACTACTTGTATCGTTCTGCTTCTCTATGTACATATATATGTACGCCGCATAACAATGCGATACGATGCGATTGTATAACATTAGATTCTGCCGATAATTTAGCTTCTGTTACGAATGTACCGAAAAAAATACAAATCACGAAATGATGTATCACTTCTGGGACTTTTATCATATTAGGAAAACCAGATCAAACTCCGTTGGGTAGTTTTTGCGTGGTTCGCGTTTAAACAAGGAGGTCGGTATTATTTTTACAAGTCATTGCATCGTTATTTATTGCGTAATGTATACTTTATTAAGATCGTTGTTTCAAAAGTTTAACAATCTGTAGACTTTTATATTACACTGTTTATTAGTACAGAGGTATCACGTAAATGTTATGATATGATCCAACGAGATTTATAAATGGGCATCGCAAAAAGAAATGTTATTAACCAATGTTAATCATACTTATTTTCCTTTATTTTAGTATAAGTATCCAAGGAAATAATAACAAATGGTCTGATATTAGAAATGAAAGAACATTATTTATGTTTTGGCTTACAAGCTTCTTTCCTTTATACTGAGAATTAATTATCACGTACACGAATGGACACACAGTTTGTTTAGTTATTGACTTCTCATACTACTGCTATTGTGCTTGTGAAATTTCAATACGGTCTCATTTATCATTTATATATTAAACTATCCACATTATCAATATTGATATAAAATATACTCATACGCTCCTCAAAATTTGATTAATAAATCTATTACTTTAGAGCTGATGTGTACGTCTTTATATTTATCTGTACAATCATTGTGTACCCGTTTTGTAGAATGTATATTTTTACAAAACCTAAAGTAAGAACAGGCATTTGTTCAATTTACTTTCTTATTATTTATTTATATTTTATATGTATATATTTACTAACAGGCCCGGTGGACGTTGTCCTGCCCTGATAATAAACAATATTTACTTATGTGCATGAAATGTTTAAGGTAACTGATGTATTCAATTTTATAAAGATTAATACTCTATCCGTCTAAATAGCCTTCCAATTACCTCATAGTATGTGACCATGTTTTAAGAAGATAAATGGGTATAGTAAGCTATCCTATCTATAAAAGAGGAATATCTCACTATGCATTGTTTTGTTATATCTCAAAACAATTTGGCAGCGTTTTTGATGAAAGCTCCCAGGCCGTTTGACTTTTTCCAACACTTCCGACAATTATCGTTATATTTCAAACAATTTACACAAAAGCTTGACAAATTATATACCTAAACGTTCCTCATGTAATTACTCTATCTATTGGTGAAGACCACATTACAATCCGTTTAGTAGTTATACACATACGTTAACATACATACAGACAGACGCAGCGGACGACTTTGTTTTATAATGTGTAGTGATGTAATGATTTATTATGGCATTTATTTAAATACAAGTTCAAAACAACGTTGTTAATATATCAGAATATTCTTTTAATTCCGGTTCACCTAAACATCACAATTTACAGGGCAATACGAAAATAACGTTGACCACAAAAATATTTAGAATTCATCGACTGTTGTCGGTGTTATGGTGTTTTACAAACCTCTCTGGAGCTGGATTTGTTTTAGTTAATTCCGAAACATGACAAGATAAAATAGAGTTACAGAACATGTGCCGGTAATTGCGACTCAGTCGAACTCAAACGTTATATATTACGACTCTGTATTCATAAAAAAATGGATACCAATAAATCATTAGCATTAAATAGAGGAAAGAATATTTTTTCCATATTTAAAAACGCTATCCGAACCCTGGTACTAATAACAATTATAGCAATTTAGTGGTATCGGTGATGCAGTAACCCAACGATAGCTTCCAGAGTACAAGCAGTGGGTACAAGTTAGAAGCTTTATGATTTTTAAAACAAACGAAAATTAGTTGAAATAATATTTGTATTTATATTCTAATAATGTACACGTTAAAGAGTTCTGCAGTATTTATAGTAATTTTACTTATTTAGATATCTGTAATTATGCGTGGAATGGTGAACGTTCTCAATGTTACACATGTATTTTTCACGAATTCATATATGTATAAGATAGATAGCTTAGCTTAGTTAGATCGGGAAACTCGGCGATAGTTCAATAGGAGGCGTACCGTGTGCCCTTGTGCTAATCGCCTAAATAAATCGCGTGAGTGCCCTAATTGCTCCCTTTAGTAGTCCGGTGTAACTGTAGAGGCCTGGTGAGGCTACCAGTGTAGTCAGTTCGAAAAAAAAAAACACTTTTATGTATTCAGAGAGATTAGAAAATAATGTCGGAAAGGTTGATAGTGTTGTACAGAACAGACTTTGATATATGTTATAGGTTCTACAAACAAAGTTTAACTTGAATAAAATACGGCTCAAATACTACTATAAAAAAAACGAGGGATTGTGAGATATAAAGTAATACATATGATGTCGATTGTTACAGCAGTATATATATATATAGGAAAATGGCAAAAATTTCACTTATAGATATATTCCTTACATCAACCGTATCTAGTTTAATATATAATGATCTATAATGTATTTAAATTTGATTGAGTGATCCAAGAAAACAGTAAATAAATCGCATACGATATAAACATTTTATTATTTGCACCGCAACCCAAGAATTGCATCCAACGTTAAAATTTCAAGAGTATTATTACACCAGAAATCGCTGAAGCCCGATCCGACAGAACTTTTAATTGGTAGTCCAGCATATAACTGTTATAGCTTTGGCAACATCATTGATACGGTTTCAAAAATATTTCTAAAATATGCTTAGCTTTATATTTCATTATTATGTAGTTTTTAATAAACAGTTTTACATGAATATATTAAAAAAAATGACAGGATTATAAAAATTCAAACTATTGAATTAGATTGTACGTTTTTAACCATTACTTGAAAAAATATGTTTACCAATAGTTATATTTAAAATATATAATAGTTATATTATTTTTATGTATATAGCGAAAAAATGTTTTTAAAATTATTGTTACAAAATTATAATTTCAAAATTGGGATTTCATCACATTGCTTAGTTCTAATAAATGTATTGTACGTAAAGCTTAGCAAAACTTTTAATAAAGCTTCGTGGCCTGATCTCTCACGAAACATTACCCGTGGACTTTATTGCCCGTTTCCCCCATTACTACTTCCCTTCATTTATTTATCTTATTACCTGTAGACAACGATTATTTATGTTCTTATTCACAACTATCCTTAATATATTATTGTAATAAATATGTATGACACATTTATGAGGTAGGCTTTATTATTATATACATTTATTATATTTAAATTTAAATAGTTTGGTTTTCTGTGATTTTAAAAAAATGTTAAAGTTTTATGTATTACCTTTTCACAGAATCTTTAACAGTAATATTTTAATGAGTTTTAGTAGTTTCTTATCATCTCCTGTTACACATCGCGTGTATAATATATATACTTCGAAAGCAGATGAATGTAAATATAAATGTAAAAATGTAAAAAACAATACATATTTAGTATTTTAAACAAAATTTGCAGGAATATACAAATATAAAAATGTCTGACAGAATAACATTGAGTAAACCATTTAAGTTCCCGTTCCGAAATAGCTTTTAATAGGTCCTTTGCAAGTAATACATTGTACTAAGTTGTAAGATTCCACGTACAAAATGTTTTATATGGACTACAGCATACTACCTTACTAAGACTTTAACAAGATAGTACATAGATTTATCGAGTATTATTATAATATACTACAAACCCGTATTTGTAACTGGAAAGAACGCTTTGAACAATTTCAAATTTGTCTATATTTTGAAAACGACTTTTACGATCTTCATTTTTCAATAAAACTTTTCATAAAGTAAGTAAACTTGTCTCACGTTTGGAGAGTGTATTACTATTACAGTGCATAATAGAACTTACTTGGTTTAATCATTCAAAACACTGTTTACTTTTATGTACATCGATGTATTATTACTGAGATCTAAACATGAACCAAACATAATTGAATCACTATAGAAATAAAGTATGAACGAATAGGTAATAAATATCCAACCGACACTACCCAATACTCTAAATCACACGTTACACAAGTTTTTGGACGAACAGATAGTTCGTGTTCCCGTAGTAGGAAATCGTAAAATAAGATAGCCAAATAGTTTTACTACTCCTAAAACTAGCAGTAAAATCGTAAGTGCCCCAGCAATGAATATCTTTATGCGATTATTTGATTGATTACCAAATTCTCTTGGAAGAAAAGCGATGAAGTTAGGCGATAAGTTCATGTGTGTATTTATCCGAAGGGTTTTGTGTGCAAAATTATAGTTGTTTATGCAAACACGGTCAACTCAGTATACCTTATCGATGGTAATTGTTCCATTAGCATCCAAATTATGTGCTAACGAAGTTAGTATCGATTATGCTCTTCTGCCTATTTATAAATGGTGCTTTTATTACATAGTAGAAAATTTTTTTTCGTGGAATTAAAATCCTACCTGTTAAAATATAATTTTTGCCCACATTCAATTACATGCTTTCATTTGGATTTCGATGGATTTTTCGCTTGTAATCTTATTTGTTTTTATGGTACAGTAAAATTGAGTTATATTTACAGTATTCTATACAATATGTGTTATTTATTATATTACATACAAATTTGTTTTAAAATATTTATTCCTAATCACTACACTGTATTCTTACGATTGATGAATTTTCAAAATATATTACATTCTTTTATCAACAATGTCAAGTGTTTACTACTCAGAGCACGATTTCGGTCATTCCTTTTTATTATATTACTGGCTTCTGCTTGCGGCTTCGCTCTCATAAATATAGCTTTGACCTTGCCCACGGGAATAATATTTGTTTTCTGCTTAACGGTTACCCTATGTCCTTTCTTGTACCCTTGACAACGTGCATGCAAAACTTAGATTAGTTAAGACGTGAAAACGTAACAAAGATCAAACTATCCTTTGTATTTTATAATATTAGTAAGGAGATTTATTACATACAACAATAATATACTGCGGAGTCAATAAGGTTACATTATGATTCTTAAAATAATTGATAGTTGAATCATTACACCAGAATTTGTAGGCTTAAATGAATTTGTAACTTAATATTTCAACGTATTAACAAATAACAGTGCCATAGTGAATCAAAATCTAATAAAAAACTGCGAAGCAACTGTTCTATTGCTCTCTTCATCAATTATGGTTTTATAGCTGCGACTGTTTCGATGCGGCAATCTAGTAGTGGGTGATCGTAAAAAGAAAATAACATTTACCTTTTCCAATGAATAATAGAAAAGAAGCAAATAAGGTAAATTCTTTCCTAAATAAGATCAACACAGGTTCGATATATGTGCGTGAGGAGTCGTAACTTTGTAAGAGGATCATAAACCGGTCAGCTAATACAAAAGCGATCAATGTACAAGAAATAAATATTTGGACATTTTTGAAAATAAAAATACCTTTGACACTGAAAAACCTTATAATTAGTACAACAATTAAGCTCAATTCGGGGCTTTAATCTACCAACGATATTACATCGTCTGATGTAGGTATTATTATTCGGTGTATGGGTGTTTAGACGCATCGTATTATGAAATTAATCTACAAAGCAGATACATTCAGTTATTGAGTAATTGCAGCAATAGTTTTATTTACAAAGCGGAAGGACAACCATATTTTATTCTTAATTCGTTAAGGGTTGTGAAGTGCTGTTAAATATATAAAAAAAATAGGATACAATTTAAATATATTTGAGATTAAGAATGCTCTTTATCTGCCAGAAACGATTTATGATAAACGAACAATATTGTAAACAAATTCGAACTGTTTGATTGATCTTTAAGGTACAAAGCCTACAAACGTTTTTACGGGTTGACGTCAGAAAAATAAGGAAAAAGCTGGGAAACATAATTAATTACTTTATTTGGACATTAATGACCCAGTCAAAGAGGACGTGGGTTGATTAGTGTGTTTTCAACGAGTTCTTTCTCTCTGACATTATAATTAGTTCAATAATTTATACCGTATTATAAATTGAATAAACAACTAATGAAATTAACGCCAAATACAAGTTGCAATAATTTAATAAAAGTTGAATGGTGTGCGATTTATCATTTCTTTTATTGTTTTATTTTGTTATTATATATTTAATAAGCTGAAAATATTTTGTGTGTAATAAAGTAGATATTTGGAATTTCCCTTTAATATTTCCTCATCATGGAGTTTTGGGTGCGATTCAATGAGAGAACGTAAAAAAATACTTTTAAAAACGAGTCACCATTCTGCCGATAGGGTCCAAATGAATATTCAGAGCAACAAAGAAGGGGTGTTGCGCAAGGTATTATACTCCATGATTTTCACAGAAAAAAAAATTGCGACGGAATTGCAAAACCATAGAATGGCAAATAAATAAACAACACAGGGACACGGCCCTATTTAATTATGAATTAAGGCCAAGCTGTAACGAGATCACAATGTAATTAAGATTACTGCGGCGGGGTTTTTTCACTCCGGTCCTAACAAGTGAGAGTAAATGGTCGGGAAAAACGTTGTGAAACTAAAATATTATCCTTGTTTTGCTTGCGACGACCCAGGCTATAAATTTATTATAGGTTTTTGTTTATCTTAATTGAGACCATACAAAAAATAACAATATCGTAGTACCGGCAGCGTTACTAATCACTACGTATTATAAAACAAAGTCGTCCACCGCGGCTGTCTGTCTATATGCTCGCAATAAGCTCGTAAACTACTGTGGTGGCAATGCTGACGCGTTGTTTTCAGTATTGTGCAGCACGACGCATTGTCCATGGCCCCCCGTTTTAGTTTTAGTCGTTGTATAGATTCTGTCGCTAATCCACGTACTTTTGACTTTCTAAAATAATAAACAGTAAATAAGTGTACAGATTTCTTGAGTATCATTTCTTCACCCTACACTCGCACACAGCAAGAAGAAATTACATAACATAAAATAAATATAAATAAAACCCACATTCCTACAATTGGTGACCCCGACGTGATTTGAACACGCAACACACTACTGAACGGATTGTAATGCGGTGTTCATCAATAGATAGAGTAAATACACGAGGAAGGTTTAGGTATATAATTTGTCAAGGTTTTGTGTAAATTGGTTGAAATATAATAATAATTGTTGGAAGTGTTAGAAAAAATCAAGCCTTTTGGGAGATTTTAATCAAAAACGCTGTCTAATTCTTTTGAGATATAACAAAACAATGAATAGTGAGATATTCCTCTTTTATAGATCTACAAAAAAGTCAGCGATAGCATATACTTATCTTTTAAAGATAGCTTATTATACTCGTCTATCTTTTAAAAACATGGTCACATACAACGAGGTAATTGGAAGGCTATTTAGATGGACTCAGTATTAATCCTTATTAAATTAAATACATTAGTCACCTTAAGCATTTCATGCACATAAGTATATATTTTTAATATACCTGTTACTGAAAAATAATAAGAACTTAGATAAGCTAGTTAAAAAAATTTAAGTATTATTTAATGCAAAACGCCCTCTAGGATATAAACGCATTATAGGAACTTACATATACAAAAATAATATTAATTTATATATGTACGTAAATAACATAACTTTATCGCATGTAGATGAGTTCAAACCATTTTTCTGAAATATTGGCACATATTATTACAATTAAATAGCGTTTTTTGATCCGCTAATCTAATTTAATCATATCGATTTCTATTGAATCATTATTTTCTCTTTTTACGTGGCAACCGGTATAATATATTTTATATTCATTCTGACATAATGACCGGCGACGGCGGGGAAAATAAACTGCCTAAGGGAGAAAATAAGAAAATGGTATTTCTTTTCAACGATCCGTTTCTATTTAATTTACGTAAATGATACATAAATAGAGGTACGTAGGGTCATCATAACAATATTCTTGGAATCAATGGAGCGGCGTTTCAGGACTGGTGTTATTTATCTTAGGTACTTGAATTAATTATACCACAGCACTTAATGTTACCGTAATTTTCTAGGTACCTACTCTCAATGTTTCGAAGTCAGATTAAATTTGCCTATTTTAGTATTGTATTTCATTCTATTTTATTTATCAATTTTGTAAATATTAAAGTCACAATCTCACCTTATGTTAAATAATGACGTAGCTTAGGACGGCAAACAATTTAAGCCTAGAAGAATTGCTATCAAATGCAGCTGCCGGAACATACGTGTAGGTGCATAGCAACACATTTTCGTTTTTCGCTAGCTAGGTGAGCTTAGAAGAAACATTACCATTTTTCCTAAGTATTGCACCACATATAGGGATTTAAACCTATGAAGACCAACGCGGTATACGAATACGTTAACACAGTAATGTAAATTTCTCGTTATTCATAACTCATAAAATTCAGAACCGAACTAATACTTAATTATGCCCCGTAAGAGATTTCATAATTTATTGGAAATCTAGATAAAATTAATGGGTGTATTAAAATTAGAATGTGAATAGGAAGTAGAATGTAACTTTGTTTGTTTGTTACGTTTTGACGCCTTAACTACTCTAACCGTTCATCATAAATTTTCCTTACATGTTGGTCAGGAGTACAGTGATCGAGGATAATAGACATATGTATATCCTAAGGGGTAGACCAAATCTATAATTATATGTATATAATAATGTGGGTGAAACCATGAGTAAAAGCTAGTTTTAGGGCGTGTTACTTTGAATTTTTCATATAGTATCACTTTTCCAATTTCTAAAATTCAAAAAGTAAAAACATAATAATTTATAACTTTACATACAATTCTTTTCAAAGACTGTATTATAGTTAAAAACACTGTAATAAAAAAAGAAATAGGTATATGCCATATCTACGGGTTTAACAAAAAAACAAATGAAAAACAAATACAACGAGAAAAGCTTCCTACAATTGAAACGCGAAACATCGACACTATTTCAAGTTTTAATGGATGATGTAATCCATTTGGTGGTTAGCACGCGGGCAGCAGTGGTCTCCGCAAATAAAGAGCGTGTTTGCACAACGACAAACAAAGTGTGCATGCAAACTCTGCCCGTATTTATGTAAATACAGGGATGAAACACATGTTTTACGAAAGAACCGAATCTGTGACATTATTTATTTAAGTTTCTTTTGTGTATTGTGTCGATTGAACTCCGAATATTTTGTTATGCTTGATTTGTAGTTGAAATTAACAATATTGCATAGAAAAATTATTGTACAGAGTCGCTTAAAATAAATCCATATGTAATTAAAATGTATTTCCGAAACGTTTTAATAGAATATATATATAAAGAGTGTTAAACTCTATCTATTTACATAATGATATTAAATTATGAAAATTATTTGAAATGGTGGAAATATCCAAGTGAATACACTTAGCATGTTGAAACTGAATATCTAGCGGCTCCGAATTCAAGTCGAGCGTGCTTCGACTAAACTTAGTTATTATCTGTTTTGTGCTTCACTTTATACTGAATTAAATTTTTGTTCTCTTATTAAAAGAGCCTGAACAAACCTAATAGAAGCTAGTAGACTTTATACTATATATTTAATATACGGAATTAAGAATATTCGCCTTATACAATTGAAGACATATATCTTGAAACATCTATTAAATAATTGTTTGCTTAAATTACCTAAACAATATTCTTGACAATGTTTTTGGATTATTCTGAGCTTATGGCTACTTTGTTGTGCTACTGTACGAAAAGCACCTTTAAACTTTTTTTGTCGTAAAACAGCAGTGCTAGTGTTTTGTGTTCACAACACAATCTTCAAGAGTAGTAAATTATTGTGATAGCGGTACCTCTGAAATTGGCGTACCACATTACAATTGGTTATTTTAACGTCAGATGAGCTATGTGGTTGCTACTTCATACAATAAAAAAATGTAAATCCTTAAGCTAATTTTCATATTTGTTATATATACATAATATGTCCACAACTGATTGACTTTGAATTAATTGATGAATAATTACTATCAATTCAGATTGAATAATAAAAAAAATCATACAGCATTGAAAACTTGGGGTTAGAGTTTAATAAAATTTGACCCTCGAAACGGATGGAGCAGCCCCTTTATGGCACGTTGGCTTTTTATGACGGGCCTTTTATTTTAATACTTATTACGGTTTCGCGTTTCCGTCGTTTTATCGTTTTATCTCGATTAATCGTTTTTCGGTTAATTACACAATCCATGAACAAGCGCGGTTTTACAAAGGCTCCAAGTGGAAATTCCGATGTATTCTTATCTGTCTGTGTAATTGAAAGATATTGTTTAATGCCACTTTGAATATGTTACGATTGAGTCTTGGTATTGATATCCACTTCACAGCAGAATATAAATATTGAATTTGTATAATATTCGCGGAAAAATAATAATCGAGCTATTTCATATTTTCAGTGAAGTATACAGAGTACAATTTTTACCAAGTCTCTTGCAAGACCCAATGTTTTAATATAAAACCTTTTTTCATTTTTACGTTTCTAACGTTGGTAGCATTATAATATAGCGTAATACTAAAACAACAACCCAAAAGCCAATTAGAGACAATTTAAACAAGCTGTATTAAATCTCAATAAAACCCTTGACAGATAATTCGATACTGCTAACATTTTTGAGAAGGCTAGGTATACATGTACATTTCAGAAAGGTACATTAAAGATACTTGTTAATATCGCATAAAAATGTGCTATGAAAATTGTAAAAATAACGGTGTGTGTGATGTGATACCTTTTTCGCAGCTGAATCCTGGTTGTTGTTGTCGGCGTGGTGCGGAGCGGCGGGCGCCATGACGGTGACGCCACTCTGCGAAAGAAGCTCGTCCGAGCCTCTCTGTAACAAATTATACAACCATAAGTTAATTCAGTTTTACTTTATGAAAGACCATGAAGCATCAAAAAAATTGTACATGTATTTCGTCGCAAAGAAGCCGCCAATCATTTTATGTATATTTATTTTACTATTTATGTTCAATATCACATTATTTCACTTAGCCTTTTATGCTACTCACTACTGGTTATACACTTTTTATATCGATTACAGTTCAGACTACTCTCATCCACATATATTATATCATATTGATTCTTAAAAAATATTTTAAATTAATTACAATAATGTACTAGATCTATATACTTCAGCGATAATTGAGTAAGTGAACAATTTTATTTATAATAAAATATTTAGTCGATGTGAATTCTAAATTAAAAACAAACACATGTTACTAAACGCAACTGTTCAATTATTATCTAGTGCGTATTGTAGTACCTATGTATAAAAGTTTTTATAAGCCACTGTCTACACTGCAGAACCAGTTCGTCTATGCTTAGCGTGTTACCATCTTCGGCCATATCGTCACTTAACATCAGTTCAGATTATAGACAAAAGCTAAAACTATAAACTATGTGTAATAGAAAAAAATAACAAAATCGTAATTCACGAAAGCTGCCAATTGTCGACTGCTCGTATATATCAATGAGTTAATGCAATCTTTAAGAGTTTTAGCATACAATATAAAAATCACGATGAATGTACTACTAATTGGCCAACTAAAGCCATTTAGCTATATGTTAACGTATTTATTTTTATTGTATGCTACTTATGTAAAGTGTAACATTGTATATTCAAATAACTTGAAAAGTTTCAATTGCAATCTTACTACTAGGCGTCATAATAAAATTTAACCTCCTTGCAATCAGGTAACTTAGAGAAAGAAAAACAAAACATAATTTTGTAGACGCACACGTCACGCCACCCTTCGGATCAATCTCAATTTAAGACGGCGAAATGACAGACCTCAGCAGTTAAACGCACCGGGCGAACGTATAAATCACGGTACGTAATAAAGCAAATGTACAAATGACGCGTCGCGACACCGCGATTTTGTATCGCGAGTATATGGCGGCGACGCGGAGCTCGCACCTGCCATAGGTCGTATATCTATCACGTGTATCACTCACACGAGAGACTAAATAAAGCCGATCGAATCATTCACCCGAAAGATTCACTAGTTTTTTTTTTATACATCAACATGTCTTAAACGATCAACTCGATAAGTAATTAGTTATAAGATATCTCAAATATTAAAGAGTAGTGATACCGAATAATAGCATATTTTCGTATATGTTATGGTATGTATTCTACACAATATATGTATTCCTTTTCCGAAACGAACAAAAGACGTTGATAATCAATTTACATTTATAATGAAGTAACGTAATTAATGTTGTACGGAGAACTGTAAGCTTGTAGTTAATTAAAATGATTTGCTTTCCTTTTATTTATAGATATTAAAAAGCAGATACATCTTAGCGGCGGGTAACTTATTTCATAAAGCTTTAGCTGTAGAAAAACAGCCATTTACACAGAAATAAAACCGACATTCGCGAGATCCTATTCCCTGGGAGTAATTTCGTAGAGCGCGAGTAATAATTGCCTGAAATTAAATAACATTTTTCACAACAAAATAAAAACAGCACGGGTGGAAATTTCGCGGAAGAATGGCGGATATTTTTCGGTAAGAGGGGCGGTTATCGTTTCCATAAAAATTTTTCAACATAATGGACAATCGCTTTCGTAATGAAGACAGTGTTTGAATTAAAACAACCAAATGATCCAGTATCCTCTTTTTACATTATATTAATCTTGTGATATTTTCACATATACTGTTTTAGATTATAGTATTGTAATTTATGTAAGCACTGTTTAAAATGGAGGTTTACGCTTGAACTAAGTACTTAACATCAACCGATATAATATGGTGGAGCTACTGGATAATGTTTCAAAACTTCAAATAAAAATAAAACAGACCACAACAGTACATATGACGTGCAGTAAGTGTTTCAATTGTGACATGTGTCGTAATGTAACGAGACATATATAGAATACTTACATTTATCACGCTTCTGTACGTGTTGTATGTGACTAAACTCCTCCTAAACGGCTGGACCGATTTTGATGAAATTTTTTGTGTGTATTTAAGTAGGTCCTTGGATGATTTATACTGACAATTCGGCCTGATAGGGGCGGTGGTGTGATCTGAATCCAAGATATTTTTTTCTATTATCAGAGCAGGACAACGGGTGTCGGGTCCGCTAGTTTCTAGTATATTATGAATATATTACGTTAATAAATTAACTGAACGATTTATTGATAAAATGTAACTAGACTTTTACACTTTACATATATTTTATAGTGCAAGCTACATATATAGACATAATTATATTTATTTATGACGATTATTTATATAGTCATTATACTTTAATCGGTAATTGAGTAAGAGTTAACTTAGTACGTGTTTGAATGACGATTAAATCCTTCCATTAAATAAACACAGTAATAATTATAAAAGAAACATTTCAAGAATTTTTCAACAAACACATTGGTTGAAATTCAATCTCTAATATATATGTTATAACATTTAACAAAACGACAAGATAAGCGCATTTTACACTCCAGAGACGAAACCCCTAAAATATTAATCACCGAATTACAATATAATGACCGTAATAGTAATTATACGTGCGATTCACCTGAAACGATCTCCTAACATTTAAGTTGAGATTAATTGAGAATTTCCAAATATTGGAAAAATTTAATTCGATAAAAGAAATATTACAGTAGTTTAAAATATTATTACTCTGATAATGATTATTCTTTTAACATTCCTAAAGGCATTATCTTTTCGTTTGACAAATCGAATAAAATTATACCTTTATTTAAAACATTTTATTACAATTATATAGATTACCCACATTAACAGAAATATATATATATATATATATATTATTTTCGTAATGTATGTACGCGCGTCACTTCAGAATGGCTACACCTATTTTGCTAATGAGTTTTGTTGTGTTTTTTATTGTTAGTACAAGGTTTTTGTGAAAGAAAACCTTTGGAAAATCGGACGGAAAAGTGTAGTTTGGTTTCAAAATCCCATCAATAAAAATAGACGGACTTCACAGACCGATGAAAAGTTGTTATGTTATTTCATTACATAGTCATACTTTCACGGAAGAGCTTTTTGTTTAACAGATCCGTGAAAAACCGAGGCGAACAGCTAGTATCAAAATAAATTAAAAAACTTTTTTCATGACTCTATATACAATAACTATTAACATCTATGAAATCAATTTCATAAATTGATTCCTCAATACGAAAAAAAATACTGTATTTTCTCCAGAAAGATCGACGACCGTACCACACATATGTCATTTAAATGAATCATGATATGGGCCATCCCGCATCAAAATATTGGAAATAAAATATACATGAAAGGTTTACTTATAACAGACGAACGATCCGGGTCGCTTTTGAGATAGTAAGGACGCGGAATGATCTGTTTACGTGGTCAAAGAAAAGCAGCGAAGTCAATAGATAGTCCGAAATCAATGCCACTAATGTATTAGTGATATTAAAATGTACTTTGAACCAAACCACTATAAATATCAATATTTTTTATCAAGATTTTTTGCAGAAAAGGGGGAATTGATTGATAGTAATATGAACGAAAAGCATAATATTATTCCTATATAGATTTACTAGCTGGTACCCGCAGCTTCGCACGCCTTTTTTAAATTGTATTAAAATAATATGAAATAGTGAAAGATGCAGAATTACAGAAATGCTCTCTTAAAAACATTTATAGGTATGACACGCGCGCCACCTAGTGTGATATGTAACGTGTACGTTCAATATGTATTATATTATATAGAATTATATTATTTAGAATATTAATTTTTACCCCTTAGAAATTGATTTTTCAAAAAAGTAAAAGATGAGCAAACGTGAGCAAACTAAGTAGATTGAAATGCATCATTTTAAAATTTTCGATCTCTCAATTTTTCTTTTCCCTCCAATTTTTACCCCTTAAAATTGACTTTTTAAATAAGTAAAAAATATTCAAACGTCGGCGAAATATATAGATTCAAATACATCATTCCAATATTCTCGATTCCTCAATTTTTCTTCCCCCCTTTCCGTCCTGGTCAAAAAAGTAAAAGATGGGCAAACGTGGGCAAATTACATACTTCAAGAATCCACCGTAATATTTTCCATTTTATAAAGATTTTTCGGACGCTGGGCCACGCAATTTAAATCTTCATAACTTTTTCAAAGAGTTGGACAAAAAAAATTACAATGTGGACAAAAATGGGAAATCGATGGGCATACCGTGTACGAATTTTCAAATCGTTGCACGAAAAATGGGGGCCCATATCCCGGAGCTTTGGTTAATAAGTTATGTAGACGCGAGCGCGGTAAATAAAACAAAATGGCCTCCAAATTGACAGAAGACAAATTAAGTAAATTACATACAAATATATGAAATATAATTATATTAACTCTTGGAGTCCTGTACAGTGCACGCCTCACGCACATGCTTACAGTGAACAACATACTTTTGCTAAATTTCAGGCGGAAGAAGTCGTGGGTGACAGCTGGTCTAAAATAAAATAACCTAAGTTAATTTTTATAACTTCAGTTACCTGCTAGTGAAAGTCATGTGAAAATCGGTCCAATAGTTTTAGATATTCCACACTGATAAAATCGCGAGTAACAGCTAGTTGATAATAAAATAGCTCACGTTAGGTCTCATTACTTTAGTTATATGTCAGTGAAAGTCTTGTTAAAACTGGTCGAATTGTTTTAGAAATTTCACATTGAACAGGAAAAAATCACGGGTCACAGCTAGTCTAAAATAACATAGCCTCCAATTTCAGCTCTCTACCAGTAAAATTTCCGTCTAAAATAAAATAAAAAATAAATGATTTTTACTATAAGTAACTTGCTTATACAATTTCATATCCAGTCAGTAAAAAGTAGAAATTTTAATATTACATATAGACACTTCATTTTTATTATATCTATAGATTGCAAATATAAAATTCTAAATAATACTGACCTAAAATGTCATTTTTTAATGAAAACTTACTAATTCAATGAACACAAATTAAATAAAGGTGTGCAAATATGCGCATTAATCGATAACAAATCGAACCGAATAATAGTATACGACTTACGATTGAACATCCGAATAATTCAAACTATTCGGATTATTCAAATAGTTTAATTTATGCGTCAAATAAGCATTAACTATAGATTGTTACGAATTAACCAGTGACGTCATCACAGTCGACACCAGCCATTGAGTGCATTAAAAAATGCTGTATCTCTATTTCTGTCCAAAAAGTGGCGGGAAAAAGCAAAAATTTCAAATTCAAGAAATTAAACGTCATTTATTTTTATTTCAAAATGTCTTTTTTTATAATTTGACAATTTCCTTTATGAACTATGATCGATTTCTTAATTTATAAATGACCATATAAAATATTCCAATATAGTAAAAGCTATACGTTTGTACCTTATTAGTTGTTAACGAATTTAGGGCGCTAAAGTTTAAAACAATTTTTTTATGTATGATAAAAAATAAGAGCACAATGTTCTAGAAACCTGTTAAAATATGAAATTAGAAAATATTGATTTTATTTTAAATAAAGTAATTCGGCTATTTCTATCAACATTTTGTTATAATTGAAATTCTATAAAATTATTTAGATTTAAGGGAGAAAATATATTTTTAATAAATATTTTCACGAATAGGAATTTATTATTGTAGAACTGAATTGCATAGTAAATTAAAGTTCTTTTTCAAAACATTTCAGTTTTGATGCTTAAATGATAGCTTAATTTGAATTAATAAAATAGTGAAAAATGTTGTATCTTTTCCTATAACTATTAGAGTAATAATACTACCTTATTTTAAAAATATAGGAATAGATCGAATTTCAATTCAAAATTCGATTTTAACATAATTATTCGATACAGTTCGATTCGAGCGTTATTTGCACACCCCTAAAACTAAACATGTTACTACGGTTATAATATTATTGGTTACTATAACAACGGTTGCTTAATGTCAGGGGCCGTCCGTATCTGTAGGAGAATATGTAATTTTAGCTGAAAAATGTATTTAGGATAGGTTTTAACTCAAATCCGTTCTTAGTGAGCGTCTACGTTGCAAAAGGAATAACTATGGTTAATTTCAAGTCAATCGAACATACAGTTTTGGAGAAATCGTGATGAGTCAGTCAGTGGTATTCCGCTTATATATATATAGAAAAATATGTAATGTATGTCAAATTAATGTCACTAATATTTTAACACTATGAACAAAAAATAGGTTTTAATCAGTACAAGCTTTATACAATACGGAAAGAATATTAACTATACAACAACTCATAAGTTGCCGCAATAAATCCAAAGAGGAATAAATTTAAGACTAACACAATAATAGTACATGTCGCGGATGAACGGAAATAAAACCATCCCCCTCTAAAACTAGTCGTTCACCATTTTTATGAACATCATAAAAGGTGAACATCGGACTATCGATGTCATATGAAATGTATAAAGGCTCTACTTTCATTTGTACATCATTAACAAATGCTACTAATGTATACTTTTTACAAATTTTTTTTATTTGAAAATGATATCGTAAAAACACGTGTAACACTGGTGATTGGTGCTTATTACATTTTAATTTAAGACGAATTATTTCAGATTGGCAAACAAATGAACGAGGACACCTTTTATGCGAATCTTTTAAGGTTGTTGTAATATAAATTATAGTTTAAGCTTGATATTTCGAAATCTTTCTTTAAAATACACTCTTTTTTTCTGTACATTTAAATCTTATACAAAAAGTAAAGACCTTCCTTATGCTCAAATTGAGCCCAAATGACATTAAGCGTGCACTTGATTCGAGAAGTAATGATCAAACTAACAGATTGATCTCTACAATTCTTTGTCGAACTGACTCGACGATTCATCACAGTATCCCACGATACAATGTCATTAATAATTTGATAAGAAGGCTGGATATGGTAGAAAAGGTATGTCTCTCTATAAGTACTTTTAGAAGAAGAATATTTGTTTTATTTAGCTTTGGGTACTAATAATCCATGTTATACTGTCATTCAGGTCAACTTTTTTATATTAATTCTCAGATTTCACAAGGCAACATATTACAATTTATTTAACTATTTATATATTATGATTTTACATGATATATGATTGTACTTTGTACTTTAGCAAACTATAAGTCAATTATCTGGGCAACATAACAAAAATGAGATACAAAGAATTCTAATTCTTACTATCGCCATCATCAAAGAGCTGACGGATTTGGAGGAATCAAAACCACTCATAGATAGGAGGACTGTGAGTGGAGCTGTGACCAGCGTGATAGCTGTATCGAATATCTCAGCAGAATAAATAATCAAGGTATTTGAACTAGAAACCAAATTTGCTGCTATAATAATGACAGATTATGTAGAATACAGTTATTTATAAGGTAAGAAGCGACACCAAAAGTATTTACGCAAACTTAGGAAACATAAGGTTTATAGTGGAAATAAATGTAAGTAGTTATTGTAAATTCCCTTCCATATATTTATTACAAGCCAGTTCAATTTACAGAAGATAGTTACATTAAGTTAATAGCAGTTTTCATTTTTTTTTCAAATATATTATTCAAACAATACAATATAAACTACTGCCTTTTTAAACACTAAACAGACTCAAATGAATTGTCTATGAAATAATGTATAGATATACTTTACAAGCATAACAATGTTCGGTAACGAAAATGAAAGAAGAAAAACGAACATTTATGATGCGTATGAAAAATCGCTTCGGCATTTATGACGTCATTGTTCCAGGGAACGGGGTCTAATATGAAAAAAATATATATGAAAAGGGTCTTCAGTGGCAAAGCTATAACGAGTCTAATAATTTTTATTGCGATTTCACGAGCTTACAGTCTGATTTAACTCGCTGTGTGTAAATTATGTTTTAATTTAATAACCGACGTTGAAAACGAGCGTAAAATGTTTTTATGTGAGATAATATACTTTTCATTAGGAGTCATGCGTTACTCTCGCAGTTTTATATTCATGTTTTATGGGGTTAAGCAACACAGATGGATTGAATCGTTAGGAAAGTACACATAAAGATTTGGAATACACGGATTACTTCGTAAGACAATATATTATAAACAATATTACTCGGGTAATCGCTAACTACCAGATCGTTTCTTTTTACGACAAAAAATAAATGTCACTTCATCATCATCATCTTCTCACTCTTATCCCACCTAAGTAGGAGGGCTGACACAACACAACATGTTTGTCATGTTGTGATGTAAAATTTGGCTTGATTTTTACGATCGGTCGCCTGCTTGACATCAACCATCCTTGGGATTATTTTATATTAACACTACGAGCGTATAACTTCAACTTCCTAATTTCTTATGGATGACAAACGAATTTGAATCTTCGATAACAGGTAGCAAAGATTTAAACGACGCGCTTGTGTACGATGTATCCGTGTATTGCACCTCCACAGGCTCTGGTCCCAGGTTTGTCGTAGCCATGAGGATTTCTTCCACCAAATCTGATTCAGGAAGTTCATTGGCATTTTTTTCCTTATCTTGTCCTTTTTCGCCATTATTATTTAAGAATATATAGATATATTATAAAGCTAAATATGAGTTTTTTCTATTTTTTATTATAATTAATTATATATTAATTTGTAATTTGTATAAAATAACTTTGTATTATAATTGTCATCACTTGTGTGTTATTAATTAAAATGAAATTGATGTAATTTTATTAAACATAGAAAGCTGTAAAATTATTGAAAAAAAGTTCAGTGCAGTTTTATCTCAAAGTTAAAAGTACTTATGGAAAACGTATCTTACATAATATGTTTCAAGTGTCATAAGCAAATACTAAGTATCGTGTAGTCTCTTCGTATACTTTCCACATTCGTCTAAATCCTAATATCATCTTAGTGGAACGCCTTCACCTAAGATGTCGAAATTAACGATCTCGATAATATTTGTCGGCTCAACGCTGCCAGCTCCACTCGTAATTAATTGCATCAATTTGTTCTGCGCTTATAACGGACATTTGTCAAGCGCCCACCCGCGCTCGATGATTTTCGCACTAACTTCATAATCGATATTCGGAAATATCGATTAATTGCGGAAACACTTTGCCCCAACTTCGATATTAAGACCTCCAACAGTAATTAATAGGCCATCATAATATTTTACTCAAGTACCCATTGAAATATTTTCGAATAGAGATTAATTGGAACTTACATAAATGACCATGTTCAAAAATTTAAAGAGTCTATGTTAAATTAAAAAGTCAAGAGACGCAAAGTTAACAATTCTCATCACAACTATGATGCAAACCTCTTAGCCCCAGGACAATATAAGGAGACATTACTCGCTGTCACAAGTCTACTTTATAGGGAAAGTAGTCGCAGCAAGTTTGTGAGAACAAAGTTGTTGAGGGGGCCGTTTACTTTAGTAATGAATAGAGACGTCAGACGGTAACCGCTGTTCGAGTGCAAATCGCATACCATTTTAACTTCTTCACTATGTTAAACTGATATATTAATTTACCATGACGTTGTGATTTAACACTATATTTTATTAAGCTCTCGTATTACTTACTATAATCAGTTAATCATTACCTGTTAAAGTTACAAGACGGATTGCATCATTACGTCCCTTAACTTGAACGGAAAAGTCCTTCAATTTATGGCATTGTTAAGAACAAAACTAATCTGGTATTTGGGAAAGTTGTGCTATAAAAGTTTAACAAAAACAGCGAGAGAAACAAAGGCGACGTTTAAAGAGGGCATTCATTTGCATGCGAGACGATTTGAATAAATAGTGCAGTTCGTGCTGTCCTGTTTTATGAATTTCATTACTTCAAGAAAGAAAGGTTCATAGTTGACTACCATTTCCAGCTATAACACACTTGTAAATATATACCCAGGTATACAGGAGACGTATTTATTTTGGAGACCAGTCTCCAAAATATTTAGTTTAGTTTAATATTTTTTTAATTACATTTGTTTGTTTTGTTATGTATCACAACTTTGTAATAAGTAAATATTACCATAACGTAGTAAGTATGCATATTAATACATATAAAATCATATGTTTCGACTTTTATTTGATACTTACGAAGCTATGACATTAATGTTTGGTTTTATTTTATACAATTAAAGTATTACATAAAGATATATTCTACCTCCTTTTATTCGCGGTTTCACTCGAGTTAATGTAAATTCGACCTTGACCACTAACAGTACTTACCCTTTTATCCTTGATAACTCCTGTACAAACTTTCATGATGATCAATTGGGTAATTAAGGCGGGAAAGTAAATAAATAAACTCACAAACGTATTTACAATATTTATTATAAGATAAGATTTATTAAGATAGATAAGATTTATTATGATATGCAAATTTACTTAGTGAAAAAATAAAGAAGCTGACTTATCGATTACCGATCGATAGTTAAAGCATAATAATAACCTACTTTCCAAGTACAAGTCGATACTATAAGAATTGTACCTTAATACATTAAATAGTAAGTGTATGGATTAACACAGTGCAAGAATCATTAGTGTTCTTTGTATTATTATTGTTCTTAAAACAATCACTGGCATCCAAACATACTAAGGAAATAAAACATTTTATCTTTTTAACATCGGTTATAAAGAGACTTCTGATTTTTTAGCATGCAGAAGAGCCTTTGATTTCCAGAATTCTGTATTATATACACAAACAAGGTTTCCAAGACTGTATATATTAAATCCTCCCACAAGCTGTCGATATGTAGGTATGTCTTGAGAACATACCATTTTTGATGTCTAAAAACTTGTCGAGGATACGTGTCTTTTTTTTTTATTTCTATCATTAATAAAATTCTTATTAATGAATGTATAAGATAAAGTAAAAATACAGATTTAAATGTCTTTAACTATAGAAATTGTAAATTTTTATATAACAATTTATAGCTTTAATCCTCCCGACTTTAGTATTGATTTCAATAGTGTTTTTTTTACATAGGTAAATGTTCCATGTTTATGAAACATTATTAATAATATTTTAATGTTAAAAGTAAAATATTATCGCTGAATATACTTCTGGTTCTTATAATATGCCATAATTAATTTGGTTAAGTCAAATAAAATTGTTTGGTTTTATGATGAAACCACGATGTGAGTGACACTTTTATTTAGGATCGTAGGTATTTAACAGTAAAATTTTCGGAAAATTATTCGTTTGTAAAATGATGCACAATAATTATTTAAACATTGAATCATTTTGAATTGAGTCATGGGCACTACCATATTAGGCTTGGTAGCTCTGCCGAGCGCCTTTCACTTTACCCCTACTCCGCTGCCAGATGTAATGCGATATGCGATATAAGGGCGAAAAAATTTGAGGCAACACGATGTAAAAAATATTTTAAATGTTGCTGTTACTAAAAAACAAAATAATGCCCCAGGAACCATTCAAAAAAACTATCAAAAAATTGTCAAATATTAATTACACTGTATAATTATTAGTGTCGTATATGAAACACGAATCCGCTGAGTAAATCTATAAAAGGTACAATTGATATTTGTTGACTCAACGAAAAACAAATAGATTCTTTATGGCAATGTACGAAGGTAACAATTCACCCCTCAATGGGCCGTACGGAATCTAAAGCGATCGTAATTTTGTCGGGCAATATTCCGCCTTTTCATATTTTCCTTTTGCTTTCCAAATGTTATACCGTACCCAAAACAAGACAGCGATTTCGTTTGTTATTTCAAGCCCTCTCCTCTCACGCCTCTCCGATTTAGTATATCGACACGAAAGGCATCAGTTAAACAAACAGAGAAATCACTTCTATCTTTTTAGAATTATAATACTGTATTTTAAAACTTATATTGCGTTATTACTAAGACTAATTAGTGATCATTCATTGCTTGAAATTCGACCATAATGAGTGGTACTACGTTTTTTCTACACATAGTATTCTTTTTTTTCCATAAGGTAAAAACTGTATTGAGTATTGTACAATTACTATACATTGTAAACGTAAGAAGCAGCAAGTTTGACGGATAGAGACTTATTTTATAACTCTTGGACTCATTGATGGTATAGAAATAAAAACACTATTTGCAATTTTTTTTTATAACACTAAAGCTCGACATTAGTAGTTACTACATCAAAAAATCGGTTGACGAATAAAGGAGAAAAAAATATTGAACTGTTTCATCTTCGCCTAATTATACGTAGGAGAGAACTTATTATTTTTATAAGATTTCTTATATATCTATAAAGTGTTAGGTACTGCAAAAAATAAAATCAGCGACGCAACAAATAAGATTCCAAAGAAGAGTTAGTGATTAAAAATCACCGTCAACCTAATTTCATACCTAATCGCTTCATTATTTTACCATTAGCATATTTTATAATTTTTAGAGACTGTCCAATTTTAAAAGACCTCTACTTCTCACAAAAATTGTATGAAAGTTGATTGACAATAAAAAAAATATTATAAACTCCCAAACTACCTGAAAATGACTATACCTGACAGTTCTATAAAACAAACTTACAGTGTGCAAAATTTCATCTAATTCGTTTGAAAAGTAAAAATTGTTTTATTAGCTTAATGATTATAGTTCCAGGTTACAAAATGTAAAAGAATTATTGATAAAATTTTTAGCATATCTGTTTTAGAGTGAAACGTACAAAATGTCATCAATTTCGGTTAAGAATAACAAAAAAAAATCCAGTATTTAAAACTAAATTCGTCAATTCTATCATATCAATTGAGGAATGACAAGCTTCACGTGTACAAAATATAATAAAACTCTGTCAATGTTGATATATAAACAGACAGAACAGATTTGAACATCATACTGGTCATCAATAGTTATCTTACAGATTACACATTTAGTAAAATAGACTATAATAAAATGCTCTATTTTAATATGTATTACTATAACAGCATTATTGATGTGAAACATCTATAGCCGCATGTAAAGCCGATTGCTGACGTGGCGACGCGTACCATGGCGACACCTGTGTACGGTGTGGCGACAAGAATTGAGTTGTTACAGTTTGATTTTTTTTTTTGCATTTAATTAAAATATATGTTTATTACATAAACAGTCATCGCTTTCTGGAAAAAAAATCGTAATATTTTATTTTTACATTATGCCATATTTAGTTCCTGTAGTGATCTTTTCTTATATGCATATTACTTTTACAAAATTATTTCGAAGTATCACATCTGCCAGGCGTCCCATTACGGTTCATTTTTTTTATATTAACAATGCACTAATATACTAACTCCTAATTTTTTTTCTGACTATTTAATACACATACTATTTCAAAATGCGATATCGTTACAATATGTAGAAGTAACATACAAATTGTAAATAATATTTCTATATACTCGTAACTTTAAAATCGTATTGAAAACAATAACTCTTTTAAGTCTTCGCGTTCTGATATTCACGTTTCGATAGTTTAAAAGAAAACAGTCGGAGAGTTTCTGATATTTTGATAGTAACAATGCCAGTCGTATCGGAAACGCTATGAAGTATGTAAAACGTGGCAGCGTTTTAGTCGTTCCGTCTCGCAAGACTATATCAAAGCGGACACGGTTCACAGCTTATGCTGATACTGAGTCTTTGAAGAAACGCATCCGACACTATATTATGGATGCCATGTTTTACGTTACCTGTGAACGTTTTGTTGAACAACTTACATATAAGAATATTACAATATTCTCAGTAAATCTACTCAATATTTGTTTAAATCCAGTAGCTTTGATACAATCTTACATTACGTTTATACATAACTTTCGTTTTAGAAAAGTTAGTACTTGACTTCTCTTTATTTGCTACCACGATTCTTTTGTGTTCTAGTGTAGATTTAGCATTAAAAATTTAAAATATTGCACTATCTTAACACTATTATTACCTGATGTATTGATTAAATATTCTTATACAGACCAGATTACAATGCATAAATGCGTTTTATATTTAGCAAGTAAAGTAAAAGGGGACAGTTCAAAGGAAACGGTATGTTTACATTTGTTTCTAGAAGCAGCGGGTAACCTCAGATATTTAACCGCCACCGGCGTTCCGTAAAGATAAATAGAATCTGAAATATAAATAAGTTTTTCAGTGATATTCTATGATTCCTTTACTTAATAGAGTCTTATTAATTAATAGTAACAAAAAAGAAGAACGTAATTTGTCAATGGCGTCGTACCGGTATTATATTAAAATATATTTGAAAGTTGGACAAAAATATTTAACATAGAACTAAACAGAGATTAGTTATTATTATATTATTTTGTTAAATAAAGACTTTTTTTTTTTTTTATTACACTAGTTATTGTATTACATTTGTCTCGTCTAACTGCGTCAACTTTGTTGCAAATATGACGAAAAATAAAAATACTTTTTTATATTTGGTTAAATGTACTGGAATGAGCTCATTCTATATATAATATTCTAATTAATATTCATTTGTTTATTTTTTGCACGAAGATAAAAATATACATATTTAAAACCAAATTAAACAAGGAAAGATAAATATGAATAAAAATTTCTAATAATAGGTAGTAAAAATATATATTGCAAAAAAGTTTGAGAATCCTGCATCAGGCTGGATGAAAAATATGTAATTTGAACCTTTGTAATTTAATGTGATAATATTCGAATAATATTACAGAATTCTTTCTGTGTCTATTTCAATTTATTTTTGTCACGATGGCTCATTGATAGCATGCTCGAGAACTGCGTCGATCATAGTAGATTCGAATCCCTGTAAGAAATCGGAGTTTTCGGCGATGGAAAACATTGCGATGAAACTATAACATGGTAGTAGTGCTCATTTTAAATTGCCAAGCAATTAGTAAGTATGTTGTGGAGCTACACTTGAAAATCCGGCCTCCGCTAAGTTTAGCGTGCTTACCATCTTAGACAATACCATCATTTAATCAGAGGTGGGATTGTCAAATGTCAAAACTTACAAAGCTAAAAAAAAAAAAAATCCTACTATGAGTATAGTATGATGTTAGTTACACCTTTACTTTCTTACAATATGTTTTTTACAATTACAAATAATATATTTGGCCGGGTCTAGAACTAACTTTTTTATTCACTCGATGTTTCGGCCTAGTTACATAAGCCATGTTCGGCTCGTAACCACGACCTGTGTAAGTAGGCCAAAACGTAGATAATTAAAAAACTAGGGAAGACAATTCTAAATCCGATAAAATATTCAACATACTCGTATATCTATCTATATGGATAAAATGATAGAAGTCTGCGGTTGTGTGCGCATCAGTCAAAAATTACTGGATAAATTCGGATCAATTTCTTGTTATAGACCGTTGATTCTTATATAAAGAAAATATCACTAAATCTTTATTTAATATAAAGGTAATAGTTTTAAGAAACTACGAATTTTATAAAGTGGAGCAAACGGTATGTTGCACATGCGCACGAGAGGGGAAGTAATCGAATAACATTTTTCGCAAGGAAATTTTATAAGCAAACTATATTTTTGCTTTCAATCTGTTTTTTTCTCTGTACACAAAATATATTGTTAAGATAATAATAAAACGACTCAGATGAAATCGCGCTAATCAGCTAATTTATAATATGTTCACTTATCATGGAAGATAGTATTTAAGTGTATTGCCAGTTTCAAATTCGAACTAAAAATAATGAGGTATATGGTATTATAAAATTGTATTATTATATAAGCGTGAGTATAATGTATAATCAAGAAGGTGTTAGGGAACGGCTTATGTAGATTATCGGCTATTTAGAGTGTCCATACAGGTTGCGGTCCGATACGGCTATTGATTATATCCTCGAGCTGGTAATACAAGAGCTATTATACTGTTTCAAGCAGGAACATACGACGACATCGAAACATACAGGCGGATAATATATTGTTTAGGGTAATCTTGATACTAATAAATAAGTATAGGTAAAAAACAAGCACAATACAAAATTGTAACAAAAAACAGTAGCCTATATTACTAGGAAGGTAGTAATTATATGTAAAAAAATATATATTCGAACCGTTTCGGGGTTTTCATTATATAATGATATGTATGATATATCAAAATAAACTTATAAGAGATAAGCAATAAAGACAAATTTACAGTTAACCTTAAACTATAGCATACTAAAATAGAAATTAAATATAAAACGATACTTTTCATTCCCTTCAATGTTCCATTTCAGAGAGACCGATGAGTAATTTGACTAACTGCTTTATAGTATGGATTACAATTTAAAGTTACACCACTGTTTTGTCTATATGAATCCCAAGTGTTTCAGATGTACTTATCAAGACGTGAACGATATTCGCCAACGTTGTTCTAAATGTAGGTTTCTGGAAGTCCCTTCATGAGCTTGTGGTAATCATTGTGATCATATTGAGATAGTTAATTTATCGCTCATGTATTCACATATAAACATAGAAAATAATGTTTGAATTCAGTAATTTATTTATTTTAATCTTTGTCGTGTAGCGTTAATTATCACACCCAGTTGAAGATTTTAAATTTTGTACAATATTACTTTAAATTTGCTGTTAACACATCAGATCTTTTATGTTTGAAATTGTTGATTGATGTAACGAAGTTTCAATAAACAAAATTTTTCATTATTCGACATATTCAACAATACTCTTAATACAACACAATACGCGCGGCGTACTGATAATTCATTAATATTCCATTTTGTAGAATTTGATTTGACGACAGCTGTTATTAAACTTTTGAACTACCTCTTGGATATTAACTTTTTTCTTCCAAAAAAATGTATAGAAATAATAAGACAGCTTATGCAGCTTTGCAGTTTGATGGCATGTGTCATGCAATGTGCTCCCCCGCGATGTGATGAAGAAGTAGCAAGGTCAAACATTTTATTAAAACTGACTAATAAGTAACGAGCTTCTCCATCAAAGTGTTCAGTATAAATCTGCAATATCTGTCATGAACTACTACCTGTGAGGAGTCACAACGACACTACGCCACTATAAATAGGCCGTCAAGGTTCTAGAGGCAAGGTTTAATTTAAAGCGTCTGGATACTGAATTAGGGTTCATCTAACAGGATAAGTACTTACAGATTTCCAAAAGAATTCATTTTGAACCGCAATTATTCATTATAAATATATTATGTAAATTGTGAATCCATTGAGCAATAATATGCTGTGACGAGTGTATCGTACTGGAAATCATTTAGTATGTGTGACACGCTTCGCTTTTAACTTTTGTTAATTTAATGAAGATGCGTCGAAAACTGCACGTATATGGGGTAAAAATCGTAAGATTCCTCAACAATCATTAATTTGTTGTTGTCAAACCATATTCTTTGAAATTCAAAGATTCAAAATTTTACAGAATGTAAGCTTTGAAACCCAAAAACGTAACGTACGTTCGCTTCTAGTGTTCACTTCATATACGTCTTTGATGTTGCCTGCCGTACGTGAAGCGATGCTGACACAAAACTTGTATCTAAACATTACTTATATTTGTTGTGTACCTATAACTAACAAAAACTATTTAAATATTATGAAATCAAACGACTAATCAAGATACAAATGTGTGAATTTGTGAAAAAAACTAAATTATATTCAGTTCTTTTTTCAATTCTTACCCAAGCCCTAAATAAATAAATTTGAAATACTCAATATTACAAAAGACACACTCGCATAAGTGAAGACCTACCGACAGAACACGTTATTTTTGTTGGGAATTAAAAAAGTGTCAAAGAGTGAATCAATCCACAAAACAAGCACTCTAGTACCATCTACGAAATATTTTACATCAAAGGGTCATATTCCAGTGCCGATACTTTCAGTAGCTTTGACGTGACTAGGCCTCAAAGGTACTGTCTTTTCATTATACGTATATAGATCACTATTAACGTTACAAAAATTACAACTTTTAATCCCTTCCTCTCCAAAGTAATCTTCATTTAGTTAAAGAAAAATCAGATTTGGTTTCACCTAATGTTACTAAATCGGAACAGACGGGTAACGATCCAAGACAAATATTTTGCCACTTGGCAACGTTACCTGACCGGGGAAGTGGCCGCGGGCGCGACGTCGCAGGGAGACAAAGTAAATATGTCCCGCTTTCCCGGGTCGTCCCCACATTTTATCGAGGAGCGATCGACGCTCGGGTCGGGAAATGAATTTAAAACGTGTTTGCGGGTAATCTGTTATCGGTCCCTTGTCTCTAGCGGGGATATAGACGTTGGACCAGGCCATTTCTCAGCACTGATTTTGTTCCTCCACTAAACATGTTAGTTCTGATTGTTGATTTGTATTGTAAAGGTTTTATCGTATATTCTGCATTACTAACAGTTTCGGAACACCTTCATATTCATTTATATGTAACTGTGATAAATTTATTAAATATAATGTAAAAATTGAGAGAAATTTCAAAGGAAAAAATCTACCCAACGTTATGTTTATTTAGTTAGCAATATTTACATAATAAAAATAATACAACGGTAAAGTATAAATAGTCTATGTTAGGTGGAAGCGGAGTGTAATACGAGCAACATTGGGTTAATTATTTCGTCAAGAGAGCCCACGTAAGCCACTGTAACAACGCTTCAGTCGAGCTCGGAGGGCTATAAAAGCTTCATAATATGCGGTGACGTAAAATTCTTATTATTTTAGTATCTGCGAAACGATCGCAGAAAACATCTCATAAAATAAAACATGTCTCATTGTATGAAGTTCCAAGCCGTACCGCGGCAAGCCAACGTTCAGCCGATGCTCGATTTAAATCCAGGCGGATTGCGTATGGACATTGGTTAGAATGAAATATATCAGGCTAGGTAGATTTCTATGGTAAATACCCAAAGACTTTATGATAGTCGAGGGATAAGTTTCCATTTTAAATTTAATACAAAATAAAATGTTTCCTGTATCGCGCTGCGGTTTGGCATGTTTTCCCGAATAAAATTTAGGACAGTTACCATTAAATTTTCAATCTCCAAGAAATCCAGGTTTATATTTTTCTTACTAGTACTATAAAGTATCAAGAAATATTTATACACTCTTAGAAAGTAGAACCAAACAAGTATGGTAGCTCCAAAAAATTTGTTTTGGTTTTTATTACTACAGAGTAATTGATATTAACCAAAAACTTTCAAAAACAAAACGCATGTATAATTTATAAATATGTAGAAATAATGAAACGGGGACATAGACATCTCAAATTCAAGTAAAAAAATTCAAACAAGAATTATTCAACTTTTTGGTGAAAATGCGACTAAGTCCCGAATACGCCCATTTACATAGCCGATGTCGACGCGATGGTGCGTGGCGACTTCAAATGGGAATTATAATACCAAATTGAATACAAAACTTTCCTTTCAGTGCCGAGTAATGGAGGAGTCTATGCACCGGAACAATCGAAAAGACAAATAGAATGAGAGAAGAGACGAGACACTCGCTCTGTTGAAATAATAAGTGCCTGGACGTCTTTTTTGACGTTCAAATCGCACTTTTTATTACGATAAATTTTTACACTTTGATCTCTCCAATTCAAATCGGCTTTTTTTCTCGTAGAATCAGAAATTATAGGAATATTTCAAAAGCTTTAAGTGAGGCGACGAAGCGGATTTTCCTTTCGACCGGCTATATCGTTTTGATTGAAATGCAAATGAAACAGTATCCGTTCTAAACGTATTTATTCTATCTTACCTACTTATTTTAATCTTTCAAGTTACAGAGATAATCACGAAAATATTCATTTGTGTATATTTACCAGTAAACTCACTTAAACCTTGTCGTTTTAAAATAAAAATGTTATAATACATTAAACCACGTAATACTAGTGTACGTTACAAAATATATGAATTTTTAATCTCCTCTCTGCACTTGTAATTTACAATGACAAGGATTGTTTGCTGAAGATTTTGAAGCGGTTCATTATTCCGTTCCGAGTTATTTGGCGCCCAACGAGGGGCTATGCTTGTTCTACGGCGAAGATCTGACGAATCACTTGCGAACCTTGCACTCTGTTCACTGGCTATTTTATTTTTAAATTTTCTTTTAAATGCTTTTCCTATAATATAAATCTTATTAAGGTTGTCTTATTTTAAATCTGAATAAGTTACACGACGAAACAAGCTGCAACAAAAACATTTGCCTATGCCGACGTTAGTGGATTGTTCTCGCGCTTGTGACTGGGTAATTTCCATACATTTCAAGTTCCATCGCCTGCGGTACGTTCGTTCTTTTGTTGATAAATGTTTGACGGGAACTCCGGGGACGCCATTAAAAGTTTTTTCGTGAATAATTCCAGTTTACATACGCAAATGTTTACTCGTGAGTTTACCCGCGCTCACCTATTCGGTGATTTCTTTTCATAGATGCGTTTGTTCAAGAAGCGGCAGTTTTCTTCACCAACTCGTTGAATATGTAATTGAAAAAGTTTTCTTTTTTCTTTGTCGAAACCATAGTTTCGGGTGTCATTTAGTTTAAATCACGGACCTTTGATATTGAGATGATAAGATCTTGTCAAGTGAGTTTCAATGAAGATTAAAATGATATAAGACAGTTTTGTAGGGAAAGTTTTTGTTGCAACAAAATTACCGATAAAAATATGTAGACCTTAAAGTTGCCAGCTACTTAGCGGGGTGAAGTGGTAAATACCCCGGACTATAACTCAATGCTACTAAAGTTGCTCAATCAGATTGTAGAGACAAAAAGAGCTAGTGCTAAGTCAGAGTTAGATAGTTAGGATGAACACGCGTGTTCTCGACACGGATAAACTTACAAGAATTAAGCGTTAAAAAGAAAAAGACTGAGATAAATTGTAGGAATTTTGTATGTAATTTTTATTCCAAATCAAAATAAAAAATACTTTTTTCAATTTAGTCCCTGAGGAACTTATGAATGTCAAAACTACTATTACAAAAACAATTTATTATTTTAATTTTTATTCATATTTTCGACTACAATTTATCATTTAAGTAGATAATTACTGCAAGATTAAAATGATATAAAGTTTTATATTACCCAGATTTTAATTATTCTGCGATGGTAATGCCCAATCAAATAAATAAATTTGCAATTTTTTTTCCTCATACACTACAAATAATAAAATAATGGATTCACCGCGAAGTGATAACACTACAAAATCTAGAGTAAACTCATACAACATCTAATTCGATTAGCTCTTATTACAATAACTTCAAACATAAGTTCTTCTGGTTAGTCGTTCAGTGCAGATTGTTGTAACACGAGAAGTATATTAAAATTACAAACCGCGATAAATGATGGAGATTACGTTTAACAACGGTATCTCAATACTTGCATAATAACAGTTACAGAGAACAGAGTATATGCAGTTACAAACAACGGTTTATTATGTCACGAAGCTTACCGTACCGTACCGTATTTTTTACGTTTTGTGATAATAAAATCATGTTTCACGTGAATGTTTTTGACATCCTATATTTTCGAATTAATAACATTATTAATTCTTACAGACATACATCGCACTATTTAAACCGATGGTATTTTAAGCAAGTAATTTGAGATAGAAGCTGCTTTAGTAAAAGTAAAAAAAATTGAATATTCGTACTCTGAGAGTATAGGATGGTGTTCAAGATGTTGCGAAGGGGTCTGCCCTCGCGCAAGAAGCTTATATATTCTACTAACTAATAGTACCCGCGGCTCCGCATGTGTTTTTTATTATTTGTTGTAATTAGTATTTATTGGAATACACTGTTTGTGGGTACAAATGTTCTTCGTATTGAAATATCCGCATATATAAATACTTGGGGACCATGTTATTATTAACCCTTTTGGAGGACGAATTTTCATAAATCTTTAGTGTAACTTAAGTAATTTAGTTGTCAAAATACATGCAAATATTTATCGTGGAATATTATACTCGTATATAATTACATATCTCAACCAAAACACATGCCCACGTAAAAAGAACGTGGACATTACACCACTTAAGTTCTAATAGAAACATTTATTCATTAATGAGATTGAACGTAAAACAATTTTTTCTACTCAACTAGATCAAGCCGTAACCTCACATGACATTTTTAATTAATATTAAAACACCTACAGTTACCCGGCTATATGTTGTGCACAAATTTCCTATTACAGGTCGGGATGTGAACGTAAATAATTTTAAGGATCAGTGGAGGCAGCCAGCGTGATTATTTCGCGCTAACGAAATTAATAAGGTAAATTTCAGCGGTGTGAGAAGGGCTTTATTGCGTTACGGGGGAACCGCTTGTTTGATGTGAAACAGCTTGGAAAAGCAGTGATTTGAAAAGAGTTACACAAGTTTATTTTATGATTACATTAATAATTCTATTTTAATCTAGTAACCACGTATTTGCGCTCATTGTTTGAAATCTTTCATACTCATAATAGTGTCTGACCACACTACACTTTTTGCGGCAAGCACGAGTATGACACAAAAGTGAAAATAATGGTATCCACTCAGTCTTGTAGGAGTTGAACAACCTAATAATTAGTAAAAGTACTCTTGCAAACTTTATTTCTATTTAGCATCTGACCACAATCTCACCTAAAGTTTAATGACAATGTAACATAAGATGATAATCACGCTAGGCCTGAAAGAGACAGGCTTTTCAGTAGGTGCTTTTCAAGAGGTTATCAACTTGAGATTTGGAACTAATCAGGAAGGTATCAGAAAAAGGCCTACCACCTTAAAACTCTGGTTCGTTAGAAGAATCGAAACTATGTTGATTGGCGCGATGATTGAATAAGCTAACACTGAAACAATTGTGCTTCAAAGTAATATATGCATAATGTACATTATTAAACTGTGATTTTATTTACATTATTTTACACTTTCCGCCCTATTATGATAAGTAGATACTCATTTTCGAAAACAAACAAGTATACGCTTCGGTATGAATCAATATTATGTATCCTTATCGCACTCATGGGACACGGCCATGAATTGATTACTAGAGTTAACACAGCCTCAAGAAAGTTCTAATTAATATTGTTTTCATTTGTTATTTTTAGTATTTTATGACACCGTTGTTGCTATACAATTATATTTAATATGTGAAATATGTATTACTAATCCAAAATAGAAGGAATTAATATGGTAAACTTATGTAACTCAGGCTCTAGGAAAACAAACGTACAAAGATTTAGGTCTAGGTCATCTGTCTCATAGTGTAACAATAAATTGAGTTAAATTATATGATCATAACTGTATTATAAAAATAGCGTAATTATGATCTATCTTTGAATAATAACAAAACATTCTGACGTGCAATAATCAAGTTCTAATATTTAACATTAGGTGTTTTACTTAAGAGAAACAAAAATCGTTATTTGGATATGATTTCTTAACAGTAATTGTCTGAACCATCTCGCATAGACTTTGATAAAAAATACTTATTTAAAACAATCGTAAAAATATCCAGAGATATGAAGAATTCATAATTACCGTAGGAGAAAAGTCTCGTCGTAATAAGTAATTTTTGTGATGGTTATTTAAATATTTAATGACATTTTATAAAGAATTCTTTTCCAACATGATATTAACTGGTACTATCGTGAATACGAAACTACAGTACTATAAACATTAATACAAAAATCCACTTCTAGTATGTAATAAATGTTATTATAGTACTGTGAGAAGCAAGATTCGTGCAAGTTAATAGATATGAAGCTTTTACGACCCATAACGTCACCTCCGTAGGTAAGTGAAATAAAATGGCATACATAATTTTTTTATGCACGAAGCCTAAAAAGTATCGGTGTAATTTTAAAAGTGATACTTAGAAGTAGTATATATGTTGTAGCTTAAACCGAAAAACAGTTAATGCGCATTTTACCTAAGTACTCTTCAAACTAACTGATTTGATTCGTTAACGTGTGCAATTTAGAGTTTTCCGTACTTACTGCCGTCAACTTGTGCTTTTTATTATCACAAGCACAACTTAACGTAACCTAGAAAGTCGCTACTGGGTCATAATAGGAATAGTATGAGTTAACACTTATTGGCTTACTACTATTAACACTTTAGATAGACCACACCATCAAATGATAAAAGAAACTATTTTTAGCACTTTAATTGATGCCCCTAGTTGGTCCGCATTTTACTTAGATTATCTGTACAACAAATTTATGCATTTCAGTAGTATATTATAAAATTAAAAAAATGAAATATGAGGGTGACAGTGAAATAGATTCCTAACTTGAAATTTCAATATAACTTTACGAAAGACTTTACATATATGATGAATAGAAATACTTTCGAAATACGAAGCTTAGCTAAATATTGTAATTAATAAACTATTAACGAATGATACATGTAAGATATAAAGAGAAAAGAAATAGTAATCTGTTAGTTTAGGTAATGGATATGGTGGTGCTCTGGTTTTTCGGAGTGCTGTTTGCGATATAATTGAAGGAGTATCTGGGGTTGAAAGAGATCGCCTTCGTGGACGGTAGGAGGCGGATGATCCGATTTTTTTTCATTTTTTTCAAACTGACTATATGTTATTGGCCAGATTGGTTTTCACAGCTTCACGGAATTAATGGGTCAAGAGTTTATCGCGCTCGGCCGTGGAATAATCTAACGCAAGACGCCGTGCGTGATTCCATAGGGGTCGGCCTTGGACACACTACTGTGGAACCTGGACTACGACTGGGTGCTCCGTAGTACAATGCGAGCGAGAGTAGGAATGGGATAACCGGATGCACCTGGCTACGGGAAGCGCAACCCTCGTGGTCAAGCGCATTGGAAAGCTGAACTTTAGTGTGACCTTCGAAAATACAAGGCCCTTAATGTTTTATGGTCCTCGATGAAGTCCACCCATGTAAAACCAGACGAAATATATGGGCTCATAATAATGTTGGCGATTCGAACTGCACTCGGTCGACTACTCTTAAAAAGGAGGGGCCGCGAGTGCCAGCTGCCGCAGGAAGGTGGGAAGGTGGGCCCTACGAGCATTGCACCTGGTTGTATACTGATTAGCCCGGAGTCTGATATCCAACGCCGAGGCTGTTGGCCCATCACCCATGATGGGTTTTGCTCACGTTAGATAAAAAATAGTTTATGAATATGGTATTTATATCTTAGTAAACCAAATAATGGTATGATGTTAAAAATTACAAAATATACAAGTGAATAACATAGAAACAAACGAACAGTGGTGAGAATAGCGGCAATTACGATTGGGATAATCGCATCGAGCTGGATTGATGGCGAACGCATTGCCCAACCTGTTATATTTAATAGGAGCTATTATTACCACCTATAGTAAAAGAATTTAAGTAAAATAATATTTATTAACAAGTATTTTTAAACATTGTCTAAATATATGCTTGCCTTTTTAAGGCGAACTTTAATACCAGTACATAGTTAGAAGTAATTTATCAAAGATGTAAATTAATTAATACTTCGCTATGTACTACTTTCTGAACGTGTTGAAAGAGACCCAAGTTCAGTGAAGGACGAATATGGACCGATAGTAATTGTAAGGTTGCCATTGATTTACCAATTTATATTATTCTAGACTAAGCAAAATAACAAATGATTAGAAGAAAAACGCATTGTCCAAAACAATTACCACAATATTATAAGAATAATAAGGCATAAACGGGCATATTCTTATAGGGCATATTAATATTTCCGAATAAATGACGTATGGTTGTAAATGGAAAAACATTTCTCTTATTTTTTTTTACAAAAATAGAGAAAAAAGAATACTAGTACGAAAAGGCAGCTTGATCCCGTGTTCGTTGTTTCAAGAGTCAGCAACAAGTTTCTGACTGTCACATGAGAATATAAGCTCTATTACTGAAATATAAAGGTTTGTTTTAAATTCAACAAAGTTTCAAGAAATTCCATACACGCCCTGCAAAGACAAGGAGTGTAAGAATGATCGTTTTATTAGATGTTAAAGTAAATAATATCATCCATTATTCTTAGCCTTATCTGTATTCGTATTTACTTAAATCATGTTCATTTAATTCCATTACTGTAAATAGTTAATGATATCTCATTGAGTCAGATGAATGATTATATAAATTTGGACATTCTATGAGTCTGTGTTTTATGATATTGTTATCATTTAATAAAGTAATTTAATTAAAGAATTTTCAATTGAACATGTTTTATATTTATAACAACCATGTTTTTTAAAATGTTTCATCAAAGCGTGGTTATTGAAATTACATGTAAATATATTTTAAAGTACTTACTTTCTTATGAATCACCTACTAATTTGAATACATTAAATAACTTGTATGTTGATTGGTTAAAACAGAACCTAATTTAAATTAAGCTATTTACCTTGCTATGCTTCATGTGCCAGGTTTTGAAAAAGTAATTCCGAATCGACCTACGTCGAAGCTAGCTATGGATACAGCGTCAGAAACGATTCTAGGAGGACTTAACTATTCATTTATAAGATTTCATAACCGTGTATAGGTATTTAAAACAACAATTCATATTACTAAAATTTTCTCCAAAACTTATAAAAAAATCTTATTAAAGATCTCTATGTGTGTTACCATCAACACCAAAGGTTTCTTCAAGTGATAACGTCCCAGATAAAATACTACAAAGAGAGCAAAAAAAACCAATTGTGCATTGTCTGAATAGAAATCTTTAAAGAAAAGAGTATAAACGAAGGACGGAGAAGAATCGTTAAAAGATATACTTATGAAAGAGATTCGTGAAAAAACTAAAATAATGGTAAATAATAACAATAGATATGCAATGAATACCGCTGGAATGGGTATTTGAGTAAAAAAAAACCAGTAACGATACAATTTTATAGTAACACCGTCGATATTTATGACGATATTCACGTCGACTTAAGAAACAAATATTAAAACTGTAAATTTATAAATATCTATATACATTATAAAGACGGTCAGTTGCTAGAGTTCAGAATAAGTCGTAGACCGAATAAGTTAAATGGAGCGTGGATACGCCGACCGGCAAGCCACCGCTGCACTTGTTGCAATTTCACTCTACTCCATCACTTAATTGTGCCGAGTGTGCCCTCACATTCGCTATAGACGAATGGCGTTAATTTCGCTCGGAAAGGTTACCGTCCATTACTGTAATTGCGATTCGCATTTCTTCCAACCGTCTCAAAACTTCGGTAACGAAAGACTCTTCCAACAAACTCAAGAAAATTTACTGAAACCGACCGCGAAAATGTGGAAATCAGAACTTAATGACAACATTTGCTAATATTCTTAATTACACTTATAATGTAATTGGAGAAACGCAGACAAGTAACAAATATCAGAAAAGATTTCTTTGGAAGAAATAGAATAATTATTTAAAGAACGCATCGAGCGTGTTCTCCTAATTTACTTACATAAACCTAATTATGTAACCTACATATGTTACATAACCTAATTCTCTGTATTTTCAAAATCTTTCATATGTGAGGTTACAAATAATGAAAATGAAATCATTTTCATAGAAAGCTATTTCTGTACTTGATTAGGTCACTCTACGAAAAAAAAAGTTGAAATACAATCAAACGCGGAATGAATATTGAGGATGATTTGACAGAGGTGGGCCGATATCACTGGCTTCTGTCGCAAGGAGGCAAATAACCGGCGAGCAGAGGCACCTGTGCTCGATAATGCGACGACGCCCCGTCTGGTCCAAAGGGCGAGGAATCAATTAGGCCGTTGTCGAATTGCGTAACGGCTCTAGTTACGAGCGTTACGAGTGGGCCCACAGCTGCTTTTTGCTCATCCAACCTCCTGTTATTGCGCAATCGACATTCGACGCCTCAGATTAAAATATTACGTATTCAGGGACCCTTTTTTACTATTTTTATTGAAGAGATTCAGTTAAAAGCCTATTGTTACCACTTAAAAAAAATGATGATATTTTTTTTATTATTTTAAACAGAACTAGACTTTCTAATGGAAACATAAAAGATCTACTCCAAGATTACTATAAACTACTTTAAATCTGGCATGCCAAATTGCCACTTTGGTCGTATTTTTTTCTAATTTGATTATAACCTATAATTAAAAGAAAAGTGTAAAAATAATTACATAAAATTAGTGTACTCCGCATACCGTAGCTATTCTTTTTACAACTATTACTGCTTGTAATAAATAATACATTGCGTAAATAATCTCCTTGTTTTCACAAATGATCTTTCATGGTTATTGGTAGTACGATTCAAGAGTTAATGTATTATTGTCATTTAGTGGCACACTATTACAAACTAATAGCATAAAAATCATGCTTATAAAAATCTGAGAAATAGGTTAAAAGATTAACACTTTTATCAATTTATAAGTTTATCAATCTTACATTGACATATATAGCAACATCCATATATATATATTCGATTAAGTAAATAATAAAAGAATTGTAAAGTATCCCTAGCTTACAAATTATTTACTGTACCTCATAATTCATAAATGTTTTTGTTATCATAAAGAAGATACCAATTCCAACTTCGAATTGTTACAAAAGAAATTTCATAAGAACAATTTCCAACCTACAGCGAATCTGAACAAGGTAAAAAGTAAGCAATAAAAATCATAACTTTACAAAAAATTAAGCTTCAAATTAATCAACGTCTATAATTCCGATAAAGAGAGGCAATCTACCGTGGTGTTGCGGATGATATTATAAAAATCCAAATTAATTAGGTCGAATAAAGTCGTCAAGGGAGGGCGCACGCAATTTTCGCTGTAGATTGCGGCGGTGTGTGAGGGCAGTCGTATGTGAATTATTTAGAGGCAATCGAGCAACCGACCAATTAATGTAAGTCAAAGTAGGTGGTAGAGCTACGCTGAAGCTATTACTGGTTTCAGCATGAATGGGTCGGCTCGCCCGGGGTAGTACCACCCTCTCACAGAAAACCGACGTGAAGTAACAGTGCTTGCACTGTTGCGTTTCGTTTGGCCAGTGAGAGCGCCGGAGGCCCACATATTTAAAAGGCCGGCAACGCACTTGCGACTCCCCTGGTGTTGCTAGTGTCTATGGACGGCGGTGATCACTTACCATCAGGTGACCCGCCTGTTCGTTTGCCCCCTATAATATAAAAAAAAAAAAAAAAAAAAAAAAGTGGACAGAGTCGTTTGTCATTATGGTGTCCCTGCGCCTGTTAAAAACCACTCGTCTTTCAAATCAATTTTCAAAACGAAATATTTGTCACGACTTCCACATTATTCTGTTAGTTATTTATTTATAGGTTCGTGTTCATCACGGAAACTTATTTTAACGAGAAAGTTTGTTGAGTATAATCTAGGTTGAACAGCACATGCTTGCTAAACGAGTAGTCCGGTGAATCTGTAGATGCCCCAGGTCAACAGGGTATCTCAGATCAAAGAAAAAAAAACATACTTGCTAATCTCCCTATAGATTAGCTAGCTAAGCAGTGTTGACAAAGGTTTAACAACGACAACTTAAAATTAATAAGGGTTACAGAAATTAAGACACTGTGGTAAAATAATTATTGGAAACATTAATGGTAACCCATAATTAATCCAAATCCATATTAAACACGTAGTCTACTGGACTAAAATGAATTTATTGATTATTTATCAACATTCTAAGGTGATGAGGACGGAGTGCTGAGAGTCCAAATTCTAAAATAAGTGTGAGCTTTTGGTGGAGCAAAAACATCCTTTTTTTTTTTTTTTACGTGGTGAAAATCCGTAACGGATACCCACCCCGTCGGGCAGCGGGGGGTTGGTTTATGTCCGAGTCCCACGGACTAAAAACCCCACGGTGCCTCTCACATCTATTTGGCCGAAGAGCAGGAACTGCCAATGGCATTACTTCTGCTCCCCGGCAGGTGTCGGCCCCTCATCAGGGGCCCCGTCTGCGGTCTGAGGGGTCAAGATGGTAGACCCCTCAGGAGGGGGCGGGTGTTAAACCCCCCCCGACGAACTGTGGGAGTCGCTCGGCACAAGCGCCTCCACCACGCGGGCCTGTGCAGTTTGACGCTGCTCAGGGCGACGGACGTGCCCACCCGTCCCGTCGCCCACAGGCCCTTTTTACGGCGGCATGAGGTCGTCGCCGACCCGTCGCCGCCATGTTCGTCGACCGCGGGAGGGGAGCCTGGTGGTCTGCTCCCTCTCCCTCTCCGCCGCCTCCTTCGTGAGCATGACTCGCTCGCAGTACGAGGCGACGGAGATCCACCCGGCCTCGCTCTCGACCATCTTGACGATGACGGTCGAGAGCGAGAGATCCGGGCCTATGGCCGCGACGAGCTCGCGGCGTGGCTCGTCCCAGGCGGGACACTCCTCCAGAGTGTGCTCCGCCCGATCTTCGGCGCAGCCACAATGATGGCACCCTGGCGTTGGCTCCCGGCCGATAAAACATCCTGCCTACTGCATGCTGATGGTGGTTGCCGTGGTAATAGGGTGTATTTTATTGGTCTCCTGCCGGCTATAACTTTTATGTAAAACGTGTTTCGCTATAAATGCTACAAAGTATATGGATTCTGGCAGCTGTACTTGAGCGCCAGTCTCATTTTTTGGCTAAGCATATATGATCATTGAATGTAATTTGATTAAACACTCACGTATAAAGAATATTAATTAAAAACACATTTATATTTAACAAATGCTTTTATTAAATTTTAAATTTCTATCAGAATATTTATTCAGAATTTTGATCACGTTCGTGTAACACATCAACATTACAATAGTATTAGTGGTTGTTCAGTGGTCGACCATAATACATTGATTTTCTAAGTTTCGATATTTTTAAGTTTTTTATTTCACATAGAGAGTACAAATATTGTAGATTAGCAGACGTAAGAATCTGAAATATAACATAGAGTAATTTATGAAGGCTTTCAACCCATCGATGATATGGAAAAAAGTAAGTATTTCTAATTTTTTTATTGATAACACTAAAGCTCGTCCAGTCTTCTATTGAATAAAGAAACTCGGTTGACAAAGAGAGGGGAAAATGTACTGAACTGTTTTGTCATCACCTATTTATATTTAGACCGGTGATCTTCTAAAATTAAAAGTTGACCATATTGAATTTATATATATCTCATTTTTTAATATAAAGGAAAATAACGAACTATTCCAAATTTTGTTTCTTTAAAACACTCGTCTATACCTACTGAAATAAATAAACAAAATCAGTTGAGAAATAGACGAGGAAGGTGTTTGCGTCTGTTTATTTATATATAAGTAATAGAGTTCAGAATCAAACTGAACTCGAGGACAGCAAGCGTAAGTTAAACTGCTCAGATACAAAGACATGCTAAAGCGTCACATGAAAAAGTGTGATATAGGACATTCGCAATGGGAAATCTAGCAGCTAAACATCTAGAATGGAGAGTGCATGGAGTAAATAGAGTGCTAGGAAGAACATTGACCTAAGGCATTCGTTATCGAATGCGATGAATTGAAATTCTGACCACCAGCGGTAATCAATTACACCTACGAGAATGATGTTCTCATTTGTGCATTATGTGCACGAGTTTTTAAAACGAAAATTGACTATAATAGCTATATAAAAGCACACGAGTGTCGGAGTTGAAGCAGTCGCTGTTGCCTAAAACGGTCATGTTCATACATGGCAGTAGAATTAGATTTCAAAATCATTAGAAAATGAATCAGAAACATATACACCTTACCCGTGAACCTAGAGGTACCCGACCGCGATCTATTAGTAATAGGTGTATTCATTACAATATTATTTAAATTATATGGCATTGTTTGAAATCCATTACATATAACTTAACTAATAACTAATCAACGGTTTAACATTATTGTGCCCCTGAATGGTAGTATTATAAATTTACTAAAGAGGTCGGAAGCAGTCGAGGCAGGGTCGCCGTTAATTTTAATGGAGTGATTTATTTGTTCTCGATTTTCGAATGTTTGATTAAATTTAGCGAAGACAGGAACTAGTCTACGTGATCATTATTATTTAGCATTTTTCGTTAATATACTGGCTAATATATAATTATGATAAATAAGTAACATCCCATAGAGCGCTTTATTAATTTGTAACGGCGCTGTAGCTCAATTAAATGTGGGTTTCATAAAACTCTACTACGTGGAAGTAACATTATTATTTGCAGGCACTTAAATTGCGTATTTTATTTGTAATGTAAATTTTCAATTAATGTAAAAGGAAAAGTAAATCATATACTCGTAATGTTATTCAATTGGAATAACTAAAATAAGATCTAAGCTAAAATAAGACATCCATAAATAAATATCAATATTTTAGCATTTATTTCCATTATTATTATAATATTATCTCATAAAGGTCGAAATAAATATAACTGTAATGAAACCTATTTGAAATCATGAAGCGAAGAATATCGAAATTATTACGGGGCGACTGAAATAATCAGTCATAAGGAGTATCGTTGGCTTTTGTTGAAATATCGCGTTTCAATCCTCGGTTCTTATTGTAAATATGCATTAGTGCGGATGACGTGTCGACTTCGGGTCCTCATTACTCCGATGTACCATCAAAGACGTCCACGGTACGGACCGTGAAGTGTCCCGGATACAAGCCGCTCAATTATGTTAATGGATTTGCAGCATAGCCAACAACGGGGCTACCTTCAGCTGATTGATATGCAGCTTCCACTACGTCACAATGTACCTGCATCTGTTACGATAACCTGGGTTATGACTATATTATGATGTAATATACAAATCTGACAAAATTAGAGATCACTGCAAAAACGAAAATTTATAGCTACGTATATTAAGTAAACAGTAAATACACATATACCGTGACGTAACAAATAAAATTGATTAAAGTAGTATATTATATAGGAAATAATAATAAGTTGATGAGAGTATTTATGAAGTTGATATATTGAATATTGATTTAATGAAAAATAGTATGTGAATTTTTGGTTCCATTTTATCGTATTTTGGAAAATGTCTCTTAAAATGTAGACAAAGAGTATTATTAATAAGTCAATGACATAAGGATAATTTTAATTAACATAATCAGTTATACAAAATACAATATATATATAATATATATAGTAAACAGCCTAATCAATGACGACAAAACAAAAAATATCTCATAATAAAAAAACATCTTTTTAACATGTAATGTTTTATTAGTAACAATTTGTATATAAAAAATAGCCTACCTTTGTTTTATAAGAAATATTTATGATATTGGTATATTTTCAGATAATATCTCCAAACTACGGCAGTTAGTCTAAAGCAATTTCAGCAAATCAATAGCAAGAAACCCAAATAAAATAAATACATTTTATTTCCTGACGTATCTAGAGCCCAGGAGGATGATTGATAGTACTTTGAACACCCAACGCTTATTGAACGAAAGAACCGAGGGGACCCTTCGAATTACAGAAAATAATCACAATTCGTATCGCAAGTACCACCCTGAGAATATTAAAAACGCATTAAAACTACAATAAGGCTGACTTTTTAGCATGGAGGTAGAGCTTTTTTAATTCCGCTTTGCTAACTAGCACTTTCAGTTGAAAATCTGTCACCAAGCACCTGTATGTATATTCTGGCAGTTGCAATTGAGACCCAGTTCCTTTAGGTTTTGGTTGTTTGCCATCTTGGGCTAAATTGTCATTTAACATCTGGTAAGACTGTGGTCAAACGCCAAATAAAAAACTATAAAGAATAGAAAAAATGACATAAAAAAATTGAATTGAACAAACCATTTTTATGGTTAGTTATTGCAAAAAAAAAACATATTAATAGTGGCAAAGTGTAAAGGAAACTCTTCCGACGCGACGTGAGCGCAAGGGAGACGCGTTATTTTACTCAGCAGCAGTTGTAGGTAAGGAGCCTTGCACCTGCGAGTCTAACCGTAAGATTGACGGCAAAACGCCGACTCACGGGGCCGGTATACGCTTAAATTACGCGTAAAGCTGAACACAAAGGCTATGCGTATTCAAATTCCATTAATCTCCAGCCCGAGGGAAGGCTGGGTAAAATGAACCGGCGCGGACAAAAACAATGCCGCCGGCAAATAACCGGCTCAGCATTGTTCCGGCAATTAGAAAGCTTTCCCATGTACCGGTCGTGTATAAAAACATTGTAACATCAGCACGAATCGCTGCCTATTGCTCGTTACCGTTCATGTTTATTACTGTTATTAGGCCCAAGCCTTTGCGGTTCTATAATAATGTTTTCGGGATAAGTTGATTTTAATTAATCGTGAGGCGATTGATATCACATACACACTTCGCAATTCAATACTGTTGTTGCGTTATCGGAGCATACAAAATTAATATTATTATAGTAATTTAGTCAATATGCCTCTAATAACTATACTTATAAAGTACAAATTACATATACCTAAGAGGCGATACCTGAGAGAGACTTGTTTATAGTGGCCGAAAATGAACTGGTAATGTTATAAATGTAGCAGAAAAAGTATTAATAACACACTTAATAATCCAAAAAAGGATTCTAAATAAATATATTACTATCAAAATTATATGCCTTCAGAGAAAATTAAAAATACGACATAACTAAAGAAAATCATATATGTCTATGAAATTAGTAGTAATTTGTTTTAGGTAACCCCTATTTATACTATAAAGAGGAAAGTTCTTTTGGCCTCATAATAAAATACAACTATATACAATACAACCTATACAACAGGCGTAATACATAGGGACCTCCAAAGACACCGTAACTGTCTGTTTACGTTAAAAATATTTTTAAAAAAATTACGAAATTTGAAAATAGAAGTTCTTGGCCTATTTGTTATCTGTTTTTACATTTTGACGCCATTTTAAATATTGCGTGTCTACCTTATCTCATGGATTTAACTCGTAGTATTATTTACTACGAATTTAAGTATAGTTCGACGACTCAACAGTGTCACTCGCTTTCAAACTACTTATGGCAATTGGAACACCATGTAAGTCTAGTGATGTATACCATATAATTGAAAAAGACTGTCATGTGACCTACCATGGCATGAGTTATGGGCATACATGAGTATGAGTCAAATACAACCAATACTACAAAAACTACTGGTATTTTATCCTTATTCATTGCGAAACTTTTAGTGCGTCCTACGTAGTTGAAGAAGTAAGATTGAATAGCAAACAAAACCAATGCAATGAACCGATCGACAATGTGTGATGAATATGTGATATAACGTTACTTTCTTACGTCTTCTTTCGTTCTTCTTGTGGTAATATTATAAAATATTCGTTATACTGTGAATATTATAAAGCTTTACCAATGTCCACGGACCAAAGCAGAAGGCTTACCTGAAAGTAAAAGGAAATGCATTGTTAATAATTACATAAATCTAAGCACATATCTTAGTAGTAAATTATTTTATTTTTTTATTGTTCTAATGGGATTAATGTACATTACGTAATGGAAAAATATCGTTTAATTGATTTTAATTTTTTAAAGGACTTAGTTACACATATCATAATCACTTTTTACTATTTACAATTTTTATTTAAGCTATTATAACCTTTATGTAAATGTAACATATAAAAAATTTATACAAACATAAATATGAAGAAAGAAAACATTTTTAAATTAATTCCATTAAGATGAAAACTAAAGCTTAATACTAATTGCAGACCATTTTAAAATAATAGGCGCGCAATCGTAAGGATCTAGCTGTGCTATTGTTTTTACGATTGTTATTGCGGAGTGCCGAGTAGCAATAAGCGAGCGCTATTTACCCAGGGACGCTATTGTATGGGGTTATTAGGACAGGTCCGCGGCGACCCCCGTGGCGTTCGCGGGTTAAGAACGACTCGGTCGGTTTTCTTGTCGTCGCTGAAGCGGATGGTGTGACGGTTTACAATCTCACGATGGGCGTTCCGAGCACGCGGTTTTCATGTTTCTCCTGGATTAACGAGTGCAATTTTAATGCTATTTGGTCTTATTATGAATTAGTATTTCGTTGTATAATAATCCTTTTTTTACTTTTAATTTACCTACTATTAAAAACCTACATTTTACAAACATGAAAACCAGCCCCCTATATGGATTCATCCCAAATTTTGTTTACAAATGAACAAAAAAATGTTGAACAAAAGACTGAGCGTTTATCTCAAAATGCAAATCACTTAATCTCATCTACTTCGTCTATATTATAGAAGTAAGTCGTATTCTAAATCGACTAAAAATTGCACCTATACAAAATGGCACGATGCAATGGGTTTCATTCCTTGTGCCCGATTACAATAAAAAATGAACTGTATTTATATTTTAGGAATTAATTAATATCGAAAATATACGACCCTCAACAGCCATGAACAAAACATTCATAGATCGCATAAAATAAATTAACCATTAAAAAAATATATTAACGACACATTACAACTTATTTGCAAATACACATCAAATTACAGATTGAAAATAATTTTAATAAATCTTAAGTTTTATTTTGCGTGTGTTTTATAACTTCGTAATAGTATGTGTAATTAACACTCTGACCGATTTTTTTCCTGCTTGAAGCGCACAACATACTCTTAAATTTAATTCAAGATTTGAGAATACTCAATAGAATATATGTAGCGTCTGTTCAAATTGAGTGAATACATCATATTCGGCCAGCATTAAATTTTCACCGCCTCTTAGTAAAGCGGATTGCCGTGAGGTAAAAACGACGAACGAAAGCGCTTTCATTTGTTTATGAGTAGCTTTACCTCCTTTAAGTGCTCTAGCGTATAGGGACCGTGGTTGAATAACCGTGAGTGTTGCAGCGGGAAAGGCTCACTTAAAAATTACCCTCAGTAATTTCTATGACGAGCACGTACATTTCGAGTGCATTCCACATCGGAACTGGGCGGCGACATTACTACGTCGCGCCTCGTCGTTTCTACCCGGTACGGTTATTTTCCGAATGAGAGACTACTTAAACCAATTTTGTCTTCAAGTTACCATCTTTATCACTGCCAGTAGGTACTCGCAGATGCTTCAGCGACGTGTTTAGCTGCTAAATACAATTTATTATTCACACATACCCGAGCTACATTAGATAATTCTAATGCTCAATGGAGCGTTCGCTTTTGGTTACAATATAAGTGAATAACATTTTCTATGAATATATAATATGTATTTACTTAGCTTTTCTTTATGGATAATATGAATCTACCACTTAATTACTATAATAATAATTATAAACACCCACTTATATAAATATTTGAGGGAGAATGAAAGTATATTTACGCTTATTTCACCTCGGGAGTTTTCACGTCGAAAACTCATATAAAAGACATTTTGCCCGAGCTCGTTGCCTATCGGCGGTATTATTCAAATTAATTTAACGCGGTGAGGCAAAAAGTGCGCGCGTTGAGAGCGCGCCCCCATATTCATAGAGCTGCCCTAAATTAGCATCACAATGAAGTGTTAGAAGCGCGAACGGCAAGCGCTTAATGCGACCTGCGTCTTCTCACACGGTTATATTACATACTAATGAATTAAGCATAAAACTTTATAGTCGCAAATTTGTTTGGGCTTCTGCGGAGTTTGTTAAGAAGTTGATAATTGCAGTTGGAATATGCTGTAACAATGCGGTATTGCAGAACATCTCTAAACGTTTGTAATACGAGTAAATTATTTTAAATTATATTCATAACCGCATATTATGTTCAGACTATGAGCGACGTGGTATATTGTTTTTAGACCACCCTTTTACGCTTTTACGCCTATAAATAAATCAAAATATTCAGGAAGGGCTCGACTTTAAGGCGGCTTAGCGGAATCGTAAAATTCAACAGCGTTCGCACCGCCCCAGGGTTTATCTTTCGCCAACGTTTGCCGTGTTTTTGCTTGAATCGTAAAAGAGTATCACGGTGTATGAATAGAAAGCAACCCACCCTTTTACCAAGGACATATGGAGCGAAGCACTTTACAAGTTTAATGCTGAAAGTAGATTATGTACCCACAGAAAATATGAAGAAACATATTTGGGTAGATCCCGCCTTGAATTAATTACAAGCCCTTTCTACACATACAGTGGATAAACGAAAAGGTTCCGTTAAAATGAAATATTCTATTAGTTTATTTTAACATATTCTGTAATACAATGCATACTATCGACTAGGTAGGTAAAATGAAGACAACTTTTTTTTTAACCGTTATCTGAAAAATAATGGCAAAAATGGTTTATTTTTTAATAAATCTCAATAATAGAACTCGTTTATATTATTCTCAAAGCGCTCGTTTTTGGTCATTAATAATCAATCTGTTACAATGTCATTATTTTAAACCACTAATTGTACCTACTAACGTTTTAGGGAAACGTGAATTCAAGTCGTTTAATTTGATTAGTTTTTGACAAATTGCAACAGGAACGTTTGGATCATTTGTATTGATCTTGTTTTATTTATTACTTACAGTATTTTTACTGAATGTATGAATGTGTACCGTTTACTTATTCCATGTAAGATATATTATCAATTCAATCCAACAAAATTATTATCATCTTTTTTAATAGATAAATAACACTTATTACATATAAACGTGATTCTTTAATTTCTGTTTTTTTTTTATTATAGACAATATTTAAGAAATTTAGAAAACGGAGGAAGGACATCTATTAAAATTATATGAATAACATGAATAGATTACTAGAGTACAAATTATAAAATCTTTAACAGAACGTAAGCGAACCCATTTAATATTTACATTTTCGTTCAGTGTACACTATAGCTAAACTTTAGTTAAACATAGTTGAGGTTCTCAAAGTTTTCCATTAATAGCGATGAAGTCAACCACTGTAGCTAATTCGTGGCTATAATTTAATTTGTTCATATAATATTCTTTTGAAAGATCGTAGCTTACTATCAGAATGCCCATGAGAAAATGGATTTTATTGATATGAAATCATTTAAGTTAAAGATTTACATATTCTACGAAATTAAGCTAACTAATAAAATTAATAAACAAAATTATATCTACATCAGTATGTATTATATTTGAAGTACGTTAAAGGTATAAAAAGAAAATTTAATATTAAGCCAACGGCGAAAAAAATTCATCACAAAATTACTTTACAGAAACACACAAAGTGAATTTCAAAAGGTATAAATCAACATTAAGACTGTACTGTCCAGGGTTTCGTTTGTAAAAGCAATTTTTTTTTCCCGAAATATAATGAAATTACCCTTGGAACTAAAGTGACCTGCCGGAGGAAAAACAACGATATTCTCTGTCCCTCACTACAAAGAGGCCAGCATTTGTATTATCATTCCATTAAACAAAAGTCACCGGAGTTTCAAATGAAAACACAGAACTCATTATTCCCGGGGCAGAGAAATGATTTCAAATGTTAACAAGATTCCCCATAATAGAGTTGTTCACAGAGAGATTTAAGAAAAACAAGACATCCTCGTCTTGAATTCAATCGTCATATTCAATTATATTATCTACTTAAAAGCATATTAATAGGAATACCTCTTAACATTTTGTTGGGAGATTACGTACTGAATAGTATAGCATCAACAAATTACGAGTCATGAACGTCCATCCGATTGATTTGGACGTAGTTTCGATTCAACGCTGTTAGTAGTGATATATAGAGTTACAGTATATCAAGATGAAATCAGATTTGAAATAGAAGATACTTATTAAAAATATATATATTGATAGTTATTTTAATATAAATTATCAAGTAAGTTAAAAACTATAAATTGAGACATGAAAAATAATAAATATTCAAGTCAAAAAGATGGACCTGTCAGTTTTGTAATACAAGTAAGGAATATACACGAAACAAAATTATATTATTTGAATGGTTGACAAATATGTATTTTTCTGTTTCTAACGTAGATTGAAAATCCATTTTATCATATATGATATATATATTATATCATATCATTTAATTTATATATCCATGATTATATCAACAACCGATATTAACATTTGCGTCCTGGATCAGTCATAATTCGACTTGTTATTCTTCGAACTAGACTTTGTCAATTCTACGTTTATCGCGTCACTGTCATTGGAGAATATACACATATGACAACAGTGTAGTTGAATGAAAGTATTAAACAATCACTACATATTATAAAACAAAGTCGTCCGCAATGCCTGTCTGTATGTTCGCGATAAACCAGAAAACTACTAAACGGGTTGAATGGTAGAGTAATACATGAGGAATGTTTAGGTATATAATTTGTCAAGGTTTTTGTTTTAATTGTTGGAAAAAGTCAAGCCGCCTGGGAACTTTAATTGAAAACGCTGCCTCATTAATTTTAGATATAACAAAACAATGCATAGTGAGATATTCTTCTTTTATAGATTTACAAAAATGTCTCCGATGGCATGTACCTATATTTTAAGGATAGCTTATTAATCCATGTATCTTCTAAAAACCTGGTCACATACAATGGGGTAATTGGATGGGTATTTAGACTGATTCAGTAGTAATCCTTATAAAATTGAATACATTATTTACTTTAAGCATTTCATGCACATAAGTGTATATTTTTTTATTATCAAGACAGGGCAACGTCCGTTGGGCCTGCTAGTTGTTCAACCATGTTTGTATCATTCATACATATCTATATATTCGCTTTTCTATTGTATTTTAAAAACAGAATATGTTCCCATTATATTTGTTAATTTACGTTAACCGTACAAGATTACTACATTTTACGGCTTTATGCCACGAGGTTTCATTATATTTATGATATATACATGCAGTTTAGTTCAACGATCTTAAGACTACCCAAAATGTATGACTTATAAATACAATTCGCATATATATATTTTTATACATAGGATTCTACTATCACTTTGATAGTTTTACAATACGTACAATAGCTCAGTTTCCTTTTATAAATCAACTAATATTATTCATTCAACAAATACATTCAACGGAAAAGAGGAGTAATTAAAACTAATAGCAAACACACAAGTTTATTAAAAAAAAATGCACTTGGAGGCAAACGAACATGTGAGTCAACTGATGGTAAGTGATCACCGCCGCCCATAAACACCTGCGACACAAGGGGCATCACAGTTGCGTTGTCAGCCTTTATTCGGCTGCCGTTGATCTAGCCATACTAGAGCTTTTGAATATGTAGAAAATGAATAATTTTAATCATACAAAGGTACAAGCGACGGGTTTCAACCTATACAATAGAAGATATTACGAAAATATTTCCACGTGTACACATGTTTAAATGTTTCCTTTAGAGAAAATAAATTAATTCCGAAGATGGTTGTACACTCGGCAGGTAATATTACTCGACTTACTTTAACACCAAACACACCCAAAACAAGAATGGGGTTGAGTAAATCCTGTACATTTTCGCGAAGCCCCTTGAGGAATTCCTATATTATATAGTGCGTTAGGGAGGATCATTCCACTCGTTTACTGCCAGATATATCTGTGAAAGCTCGTTTGTCAAATGCACAGTCATTTATCCAACGATAATAGGACTATATACAATGTCTATGTTTACGTTACGCGCTGAACAATGTTATGTGTATTAACCAAAATTGAATAAAACTGTTTATATATATATCCAGTTTTTTATTTTTATTTTAACGCCATTTATCTTGAACATTAAAATCTTAAACACAAATTCAAAGAAAACACAAAGGTTATATTTTTCAATTACAAATTATTATATTTTATTTTATTGCTTGAGTCACAATTTCTGGCTAACAATACAAACATACATTTACTTATTTTCTTATACCTTCACAGTGACAAAAACAGGATTAGTTATTAAGCGAACAATTTTAATCATATTTTAAAACAAAAACCATTTTATATGAGCCATCAACGAAATCATAGAGATTCAAGTAACCTTCAATAGACAGTTTCAATTTTGAGCAACAAATGGATTATTTAGTATTATTTCATTAATATGTTAGTCTGCCTTGGGTTACTTGTATACGAGTATGTTACTATATATAAGTGGTCCAACACATAGGTACTAAAGAGGCCTATTTTTTATAAATTTATGGTTTCCATCAAACTCAATAATCTTCGGTAATTTCGTCACAGAAACAATTTATTTTTTATTATGCATAATTTTCTTCTAAGATACCCATTTTTATAATATCATGGTAAAACTACATTCCCAAGTAACCATTTTATTTTATTAATTTGTGAAAAATAAATACAGTTACTGTTGAGTTATCCTTAAGAAACAGATGCATAAAAACTGAAAGCCTTTTAGGGTTTATAATTATATAGTACGTTATGTTATTGTATCTCATAAAGTTTAACCTGCGTCGGTAATGTGAAACACGGAAAATATTTTTAATACATGATTGGTATATCGACATTTCTCAACAGTATATAACAATATACAGTATATATAACAATGTATAACAACCTTCTTAAAGAAATTCTCCAAACCGTAGTGAAAACATCATCAAAATCTATTACGTGGTATAGAAAAACTAAGGGTACACACACAGAGACGTGGATAGCGACTTTCGTTTTGTACTATTTACCGATTTATAAGAACGAGGTTAAAATAATTTATGGGAATTAATATTGTGTATTTACACACTAATTTCTTATATGGAAACTGATAGTTTATTATGATTTGAAACTCTAAAATTGTATTTGTATCAGCGTAAAGCATAGCTCCCAATCAAATGACAAATTCCGAAAGCAATGTAGGTACAGTGAGACCGATTCAATGTAATACATTCCCGAGCGACATTCGGGAACTGATCTACTTAACTAGTGTTCACCTTTTCTCTCTGTACCCTATGATGCCATTTCTTTAACAATACAGTGCTGTCAGTTATTCTTTCATATAAGAAAAAAATTGGATACCAAATGAGATTTAATACAAGTAATATACTGACATTAAAAAAATGTAAAATTGAGATCAAATATGGAATTTAAATTAATACTTATACTAATCGATCCCCGCCCGCTTCATTGGGCATTAGAAAAATGCTAAAGGATCAATTGAATCCAAAAAACCTACAACCATCTATAAAAAAATCCGAATCGATTGGTTAGTCTACGTCTTATGCCGAGACGTTTAGTAGTTGTGAAATTATTCTTAAATTTTAAAATGACTATAAAAGAGTTAATAAATAATTAATGATTATGAACATATATTTTTATGAAATTTAAGTATGTTTAAGAACATAATTCAGTAACTTAAGAGTTCATTTGCGTATGTTCCTTTGTTCTGTCAGTCATCTATCATTTGTTAAGTTAGTGTCACACAAGCCATACGACCTTATATTAAGCTCGATATAATGGAGTCCTTATGTCAACTGCACAAATAAAATGAGTTAATTTAAATACTCTATTATGCAACACTGCTTGTTCAAAAGAGTACTTACGTCCAGAATTCCAAGTAGATAAACATTTATTGTAATTATTTATAATTGTATATTAAGTTAATAGAAACAAGTATTATTAAGTAAACAATGAATGTCTTACTTATCTAAGTGCTTGTATCGCCGATGCCATCGTATCGAGTATTTCGGGTTCGAATCTCACACAGGACAATTATTTGTGTAATCCATATATTATTCTTCCGAGCATGACACAGGGTTAAACAATCATTATGGGATGAGAGAGCTATCTTAAAAAAATATTATTGGTAAAAAGAATCAAATTAAAAGTGCAAATCTAAACATTCGCGGCAAATTTATATATACAGAAATATTAGATTAACTAATTTGTTTATACAACATCTATTCATGTAGTTCTCTGTCAATATTTATAACGAAATAAATAAATATATATTTTTTAACTGAAATATGTACCTAAACACGAACAATGAAATTATATATATCAAAATAAATCACAATAACGTGGAAGATTCGAGTGTTGGCAACGATACGATTGTAAAAAGTTTCCGGAGTCGTAAAGCAACCGCGCTGTGAAGTGAAACCTTCATATTTATTCATTTCTGTTATACGTTAAAGACCCTGTAAAGTTAATAAAGGGTTTTTTGTAACAAGCAACCAGCACGTTCGAGATAAGCCCCGGTCTCGAGTTGAAATCTTTTAAAACGTCGTTAAAACGAACCCCGCTCGGTACAGACAAAAGCACAACAACCCTAATTGTTGACGAAAAATATTCTCGATGCAAATTCTCACTCTTTACAGGGCCATTCGGAATTTGTACTGGCCCCAAAAGAAGTTAACGTAATTAGTCCCGCGCGGTTGGTAAGTGTTTAGATTTTATTAAAGCTACCTTAATGAAATCACTGTTAGATATTATGGCTTTTGTTGTATCATAATTAAGGTAATAGATGTTTATTTTATACATATATTATTTATAGCTATAAATATAAATAAATATTGGTGTTTAATTAAATTTTATTAGCAATGAAACGCCAGCGACGACTATCTTGAAAGGACCTTTAATTTAGATCCCTGTGTAATGGAACGTAATGAACATCTACTCTGTACTTCAGGTCAGACTCGCTATGTCTAGGCAATTACTACTAATGAAATACAGCTTGTCATTTATCATAGAAGAAATTCGTACTATTTCAAATAAGATTTATACACATTTTATTAAACTTAGAAGAAGGTATTCACCACACGAATAAAAAATTAATTTTATTAACTAGATACATATGAAAACAATACATATATTGTGTGTAAGCATATATTTTTCTTTCAACGTACAACAAAAGAAGCTATTCAAACTACGTAACAAACTCCGCAAGAGTCTGCTTAAATATCTTTGAAGATGCAGACGAATACATGAAAGGGGAAGAAAATATGATAGGTATCGTCCGAACCGCAATAAATTTTTCAATCATCCCTAAGCAACTGGATGATCCCTAGAAGAGAAAATATATAATACCTTACGTGTGGTGATTATGTTCATTTATTATCTGTATTTTTACAGTAGAATATTGATATTACACCTTGCCTATATTCGAAGTAAGTCCTCATATTGACCTGGAAAAAGTAATAGTCGATAAGACTTATATTGCGTCATAGGCGACATTGGTAATATTTATAAGTTCAAAAATTAATTATTCTTTCTTTTTTTTATATCATAGGGGGCAAACGAACAGGTGGGTAACCTGATGGTAAGTGATCACCGCCGTCCATAGACACTAGCAACACCAGGGGAGTCGCAAGTGCGTTGCCGGCCTTTTAAATATGTGGGCCTCCGGCGCTCTCACTGACCGAACGAAACGCAACAGTGTAGGCACTGTTAATTCACGTCGGCTTTCTGTGAGACGGTGGTACTACCCCGGGCGAGCCGACCCATTCATTCTGAAACCAGTAATAGTTTCAGGGTAGCTCTACCACCTATTATTCATATATATACAGGAAAAGAATAATTTCACTGTAGTGTAGATCTCAAAGAACACGAACCTTAACATTACTAATACCCTTTTGTATCAAAATATTCTAAGAAAGTACACAAGAAAACAGATTGACCTACTTGTAATTCGTGGCCGGGAACACGTATATCAAGTAAATTAGTTATATAAAAATATCGAATCATGTAAATAAAACGTGAATTTAAATATGTTTTACAAACGAAATGAGTAACTCATATAGTGTTGATTGTGGCATCTACTATTTTAAATTGTGTCGTATTCTTTGACATTTGATACCATTTTATTTTATTTTGCAACAACGATATTTATCATAAAGTTAATTAAGGTTCACGTTCTCGAAAGTATTAAAAGCAGAGATTTACATGTAATCGACTAGATGTGTATAATGAAATAACAATGTCACAAATTTTAACAATTTGACTGCGACTTAGATCGCGGGGTTGTGGACGATATAATTCTATACATTTATTTACAACCAGCAACTGTTCGCGGAGCCTTTATTATAATACAGTAATTATTTTCGACTTTTTACTTACAGATATGCGAGTGTATTTTATAATTTCTAAAAGTAATACTCACAATTTTTATAGTCTGTCAATATATAAATAGCATATACTTTCCAACTACAAATCATCCGACATCAAATTCGGTGATTAGATAATGATCATGATATTCATGACTAATGACTCTTATAATATATATCATTCACACATTAAATGTACAGACAGTATTACAAGGACTAAGCTGCAACTCTTCAAGAAACGAGTCTTCTTCTTTGTCAAAGGCCGGCAACGCATCGTTTTACACGTGTCCAGTTGCCGCCAATCGCATAAAATAAATATAAATATGTAGTTACAAAATCTATAACTAATATACAATAAAGTCTCTATCCACGTTTGTGTGTGAACTTGTTCTTCTGAACTACACAAAAGATTTTGATACGGTTTTCCCTATAATTAGAAGAATATATTCTAGAAGGTTTATATACATACATGCATATATATTATACTTATAATTCTGAAGATAGATCTATGACTTATATTTCAAAGCGTGCATATATAACCCATGAATTATTTTACTATACTATTATTAGAATTTACTTATGTCATAGATCTCCGAATTGTTTTCTTTGGATCGTGTAAATTTTAGTGGCAGAAGTCAATAGGACACTTGTGAAAATAATTGGTGCCTACTGTTATCTAGAGAAGCTCATTGGGTACTTCTCCCTGAAGACAAAGGTTCTTGGAGTTCTTGCAATCGGATCCGCCGACGCCGCGCCCTCTCGGTAATTTTCTCGTTAACGGAATGAATAAAACATTTCATTCCTTACCTTTCTTTTGTAATTGTTAATGGTTGATGGGTTTGAGAAATTTATGTTCGGTTTCTTTTAAATAATCTTATTTTATAGCGTCACCCTTATAGAGGATTAAAGTGACACTTTCTAAGTTTGTCATATGCGAGTGATTGACAATACAGATCAACTACCTTGGAAATAGCTCTTCTGTGATTTAAAAATGCAATTTTCATTGGAATTCACAGAATTGCTTATATAAATACTTATTTTGATTATTACAGTGGGTAAAAATAATAAAAAGAGTTACGCAACCCTGATACTCAATTTGGAAAGAAAAATACATCACGATAAAAAATGTAGCCCTAACGAGAACCTCAAAATGGCTCGTAAGCAATGAAACAGAGCAATTTCATGGGAAAGGCGGCCCGCAAATAAACCAAAGCGTAGCACATTCCCGCCTCTATAAAACGCAGACTGAAATAAACGTAACAGACCCGGTTCTTTAAAAATCCGCCCAACGACAACCGCAACGCGAAGCAAAAATCTCTAGTGTGAGTAGGAATTCCAGTGTCGGAATTTTCATAACTGGCGTACGAAGTCGACGGTCGTTGAAGCGTTCCAGGTGAAAGATACCGAATTTATATCCGGAGGCGCATAGTGACGCAGATCGTGATCCGCTGTGTCGCGCTGTGCCGCGCTACGCCGCCGGCAAGGCCGGGGATCCTAGCCCTGTAGTTTATTAGGACCGAACACCACCCGCTACCTCTCACGAAATATATCTGCGGCCCTCCGATGACAATAAACATCCGCGTGTGAATGCTGCCCACATGAAAGGCTTTATTTCACCAGGTGTCATATACATGTATACATAAAATGTAAATGCGTCCGTCCTTTATTATTAACATTGAAAGGATTTTATGCTCGCAGTATGGTTCAAGTTATGTTGAGTATTTTGAAATTGTGCTGTAAATTAGCTACAACACTATTAATTTACGCAAATGAAGATTGTGCGACTAATCAAGATAACGTTCTTGGAATTTACATTGCATTGAAAATTGTACCAAACTTAAATATTACTGGTATATCTTAACCCCACACACGGAGAAAATTACATGAGTTTTTTTTATATAAAGCCATTCAACCAATTTCCTTATATCCTCCATAGTAGTATAATAAGGGAAGCTTTTGTGAAGAAAAGAGGTTCGTGGAACCACAATGCGTAGTCACCGCGTGTATACCCCGAAGTAAGGTGGAAAAATGCAATATTTGACTTGAAATCCGAATAGCTAAGACTATTTTGTATAACGTGTATCGAAACTAATATTTTTATTATGACACAGATTCAAGACTTACTTTACCTAGATTTTTAATCCTTTTTTATGGTAATGAAATATGAGTATTAATTTAAATTAATCCTATTTATTAGGCATATTTAGATGCAATTTAAAGACTTAAAAAATGTCGTTAATTTTGAAACATGCGTAAAAAAATAATAATAATAGTGATACACGAAAAAACATTTAACCTTCATATAAAAAATAGTTTTTCGTAAATTCTGAAAATAACACAATATGTTTAATTAATTTAAAACCACGTAACAACAAAACTCGTGCTATGAACAGCTGATGTTGACAGCAGCCGTTGCGGTCTCCGTTAGTGACCCGTGTCACCATTGACTACTTATAATATACTCGTATATATATATATATATCTAAAATATTGAATAACTAAAATATTATATGAAATTATTATTGTCTTTCTTGTTGTCCTTTACCAGACACTATAAGAATGACAGTTAGATTTTTATATCATGTCCTTTATGCGCCACGATACGTTTATAATTGGGGCTATTGAATTAAATAATAAATATAACATTATTATAATGTTACAACACAAGCAATTTCTTTTGATCTGAGGTAGCAAAATCATAATGTTCATATTTAATCGATAAGTCCATATTTAATCGATAAGTCCATTTTGTAAATACACAAATAAATTATTAATAAATATATAACGAACTATATTGACATATAGTGGTTGCTGTACTCTTAGAAATTTACAATCACCTACTAGGGTTAAACAATCTATGAAACTGATCAAATGTTCTTACCTAATAAATTAGTACTAATCATTAACTAAGCAAATAATAATCAATAAGTGTTTAATTCCATGAATGAAGTATTAACAAATGGTATTAATACAACAAAATATTACATAATAAAGATATTTTTCCAGAAACAGTAAAATAAACCGGTCCACAATCCAATGTGTTCAATGGACTATCTAATAAAATATCGAACATACTTCAATTCCCGTCCCTAAGAGAACGGTCCTACCGAAATTTATTTGTGTAGTAACACCCCGACGCGGCGGCCGCACTGGACTCCGAAAACTCCATTGCCATAGTAATAAATTGTACCGCTTGCTGGTGTAACACACTTACCGCTTGCCGTTTTTACTATCAATAGTTTTTTGTTATGATTACTATAAGAACTTCTGTTGGTTACGAACGATTTTACGTTTAGTAGCACATAAATTTTCATCAGTTGCATCCCGTAGTTTGTACTATGTATTTTCATATTTGAGCCACAGACATTTTAATTACTTAACAAAAATAATAATATTATGAGATAAATTAAAAAGATTTACCGTAAATAATGTAATTCCTGTCGAAACATAACAAATTACCTTCACCATTCAACGACCCTCTCCAATACAATGACACTTCCACCAGTTTACTACGGGGGGTGTAAAACATGGCTACCGCTTTTACGAGTGTCGCTTAACATATAGTGCTATAAAACTGGGAAAGCACCAAAAACTACACGTATAGACGTAAACACTGGCCATTTCGCTGTTCGTTAGCTAATTGGGTTATATTACAATCATCACCTAATGACATTTCTTAGAGTGAACATTATCCATTACTCTAAGAAGTTTTATATCGCAATATCATATGAGATAACTATAATATACTTTCTAACATAAACTACGTATTTTTCTAGTGTATATTCGTAAAGCGGAACAGTTTTGATATGGTAAACGTTCTGTTTCACAAACGTTGAACATAAATTACGTGCGCATTGCCTACATTTTGATGCTCATTCGTTGGGTTATTTTTATTTAATTCAGGCCGGTACGCCCCGGCCTTGTTCCACCTAATATTTTTGCACGATTACCATGCTGATGAAAAGCCAACAACAGAACCTGCTATGTTTCCACGCATGCACGTTTATTCGTCTAGTTTTAATTTCGCGTTTAAATACCTTTGACAACTGAAATATTTGAACAAATGTTATTGTAATAATTTAATTTTCATAAATTTATACAAAATATGCATAGTAAACATAACTGTTACAACATATTTATTATTAGGGTAATATATTGACAACGATTTGTCAAAAACGTTGAATTTGATGACTTTCATTTAAACATTCGCCTACATTATCATTATATATACATCAACGTCGCCCATGAAAGTATGATTATATATATATATATACTTATTAGTTCTATGAAACTGGATTTAATCTGAAAATTCGATAATATAAATATATTCTACAACTATACTTAAAGTTAAACCCTTCCGCACATAAACACAGCTTATTTTGTTGTACATGCAAAAATTGAAAACAAGATGCAAAAAGAAAAAACGGCGCGTGTGTGAGAAAAGTATACAATAAAAATAATTAAATCTAAAATTTATCTTAACAAATAAAATACCCAGTTACAAAATAAAAGTAGAGAAGTAATAATACTATTAGCAATACACTTAAAAAAAACAACAACAAAAAAAGTAGTTAGCAGAGTGCAGCACATAGGAACATAAAATATTTTATTAAAAAGTAATCTTTGACCTATATGTAAATATAAAAAAAAAAGGATTATAATTTCCAATTTTGTTGATTTCAAATTAGTCCATTGAAAAGTTACATTTGGGGTTGCGTTTTTTAGAGGACGCAATTTTATTTTTTTGATGTGTAGGGGGGGTCAGTGTAAAGCTAAAATCAAGTTTGTGGGGTCGCCGCTCTTGTCCCACGGCCGCCATCTTGAAAATAGGGGTTGAAATGGTTATTACGATTTATCTCTTAAACTATTTATCTGATAAAAAAATTTATTAACATATTTTGTTGCAAATTTAATCCTCTACAACTTTGGTCCAGTACCTTTTTGTCGTAGAATTATAAATAAAAAAGTTATAAGCTAAAATGTTCACAAATTCGAGAAAAAAATTTATAATTTTCGATATAACTTTTTTTTATCAGTTTACGAAAAAATGATATCAGACCATTTTTGTAGATCGTTTTTTAAGGATTACCTTTTATAAGCAAAATTTTTTAATTAAGTCAATAGCTAAGGTTTTACAGTGCTCCGAAGTGAGTATTATTTTTCAGTAGTCTTCAACTATACATATATTATACGTGTGTACTAATAATGTTTCATCAGTTATTTTCTTTTTTATTTATTTCGTTATTATAATTTTCTTAATTTAATTTAATTTTCTTATGATGGAATAATAGAAAAAGCACGCTTAAAAATTCTAAATGCTAATAAAAAAAAAAAAATCACTGAAGTTAAAATCGTGTCTAAAATCATTCGAAATCGTCTTCACAATTAAAAACAGAATAAAATACATCTGCACGTAGAGAAATATGTAGCACAACTGAAAGATATAAGTTGAACGACAACTTCAACACAATATCATCAGCTATTCTTACAATAAGAGAGGTTAGAAATAATAATAATAATAATAGCAGGCAGATGTTCTTTTGCTCCCTCATGGTCACTTTAAGTATTTTCTACCTGTACAGTATTTTCAGTAACGGCCATCAAATTTAAAATTATTTTATAAATCAATAATTGTAAAATTCTGTAATGGAGTGGAAAAGAGTCAATAATTAATTATTAATAATATTGCAAAATTAATAATTAAAAAAATTATAATAATAAAATAAAAAAAAAGATAATAACTGATGACACATTATTAGTACACACGTATAATATATGTATAGTTAAGAGTACTGAAAAATAATACTTACTTCGGAGCGCTGTAAAACCTTAGCTATTGACTTAATTAAAAATGTTGCTTATAAAAGTTATTCCTTAAAAAACGATCTACAAAAATGGTCTGATATCATTTTTTCGTAAAATGATAAAAAAAGTTATATCGAAACATATAATTTTTTTTCTCGAATTTCTGAACATTTTCGCTTATAACTTTTTTATTTATAATTCTACGACAAAAAGATACTGGACCAAAGTTGTAGAGGATTAAATTTGCAACAAAAAATGTTCATAATTTTTTTTTATCAGATAAATAGTTTAAGAGATAAATCGTAATAACCATTTCAACCCCTATTTTCAAGATGGCGGCCGTGGGACAAGGGTGGCGACCCCACAAACTTGATTTTAGCTTTACACTGACCCCCCCTACACATCAAAAAAATAAAATTGCGTCCTCTAAAAAACGCAAGGTAAGGCCTAAAAAATGTAACATTTCAATGGACTAAATACAGAATGACAATGAATAGATAGGAACGATTAAGTTCTCGGTTGAAATCAATAAGGTTTTCTCCCGATCGTGGCTTTTCCCAATAAATATATCGAGATGAGACTAAGATAAACATATCGGGGCGGGTGCGCGGTAGCTTTAAAATATGCTGCCTTCCTTCCGCGCTTCGTGAAATTCGTGTAAACAAGTGTACCGGCCGACTGCGGATAAATCTACGGGTATTATTGAATTCATATTCTGAGGGGAGACGCCTGCTTCGATACTTTACGTATCGGTTAAGCTCCTCACGAAAATTGAAAGAAGATAAATTTCTTACTTGATAACGAGGTATCTGTTAAATTTCGAAGGACGATAAACTTGGCGTAACAAATTAATTTTACTATGGCGGTAAACAAAAATGTTGTTTCGTACCAAATAATGTTTAAACTTTTTGATAATGTTTTATAACGTTCTTACTAGAAGTTTGTACTTTATTTAGAAAGTAATTTTTAGTACAAACATTAATGTCTTGAATATTGGAACTATTATTCCATCGCTTCAAATTTTTTCGTCCATCTATAGCATGTCGCATTACAGCCGGCGGCGGAATAGGGGTAAAGTGAAATGGCTCAATTCAAAATGATTCAATGATTACATAAATATTGCACTCGGTTTTTAAAATGCAGCTATCATCTGAATGATTGTATTTATTATGTATTCCGTATACTCTAATACGTGTATTGAAATTTAAATGTGTAGTTGGATATCTTATCTACTGTTAATTTCACATTATCATTTGCCAATTATTAAGTAAAGATTTAAAACGCGATTTTAATAGCCTAAATCGAATAATTTTCCGAAAATTTTCAATTAAACATCTACGATCCGAAAAAAAGTTTCACTTGCATAGTAGTTTCATAAAACCTCACAACATATGTTCTATTGAAGTATAGCAAATACAATTAATAATCACTAATCCATTTAAACATTTATTCTAATAGTAGTACATCTAATAACTTATTTGGTCGTCCATCGTTGACTATAAAAAAATCCCGCTTGTAGTGTTTTTAATGAATAAACTAAACTTTATTAAAAAATGAACACATCTGTATACCTAAAATGGCACTACCAAGACGATGAAACGATTTAAAGTTTTCTTAGAATTCAAGGTGAATAATATGCGACCTATTTTATTCCTTATTTTATGTAATAATTAGCTTATGGAAATAAGTCATAGCAATTGATAGTATAACGTACATAATACCTAAGTAAATACTCTACAGTATAGCGAATAGTGCACCAGACGAGCGGTAGTCGTTCCGGCAAGTTACATATAATTCGAATAATATTTAATTGATGCATACAGAACGACGCGATGCGACGGTCGATGTGTCGAGTAAACATTTACGCGTTTATCCGAACGATGACAGAGCCTTTGTTGTTGATCGTTTTTTTTAACTCGAAACATTAATTGTTGGAAAGCGTGCAGTTCGCACGTTTAAACTTTCAATCGGTATAAATATTAACCCTGTAATTATGAGGGCGTTGGCTGTGAACTGAGTTCAATTTAACATTTTAGTTATATATACTTTAATTACCGTTTTAACGTGGAATTTCAAGACAATTTAGTAACTTTAAATCTGTGGATAATTATTAGTTACACTTTATTTGTTCACTTTGCATAATTATTTCTTTATTCGTATTTTACTTTCCTTTATGCCCTACATAATCATAGTTGTACAGAATAGTAGGTATTTCGAACCATTGGATAGTAAATCGAGCCTCTCTTCTCACATGTAATTTAGCTGGTGCCACCTATCATTATTCACCTACGTCGCTAAGCTTATTTCTTAAACTAAATATATAGCCTTTAATACTTGGACATCACGAGGAAAATTTTAAAAGTTCCGTCAAAATATTAAGTTAAGTCTATTCCAACATACATACAACAACAAGTTTTATATATTACTATAGATTTGTGTCTAGCTGCATAATGGGAATGCAATAAAGTGAGCTTTAATTTCAATCGAAGGAATAATTGGTACGCTTAATAGCGCGAACGTAACTACCCAACATATAAAGTAATACACGAAGCTTATCTCGGTGCGTTGATAAAATTATGTAAAACCATTACTTTAATACAATCGTTAAAAAGTATCACTTTACTACCCATTTAATGTTAAGAAGGTAGTTGTTGTTAACATTTCTTTCTTAATAAATAATAGACGAGTATTAGATTTTTGTAAGTTTAAACTATATATAATTATATCTAATTATTAAAAGTGTAAATAATAATTAAACTGCTTATATTATTTTTTTCTTTCGAAGTAATTTTACTCATAAATAAGTCATGTATGTAATTGGGCAAGTTCCGGTTTAGCATCTGAGGTACGTTGAAATGCAATAATATATGGGTTCGCCTTTTTCACAGGTCGATTTTAAAATAACAAAAATAATAGATACATAACAAGCCACTTTACAAACCTAACCTGTGAACAATGTCGTGGAGCTTTTCAGGTTATTGAAATTTACTTTTAAAACAATGTTAAAGTGCATGATGCCGTCCTATTTACGCTGCGACCGGCAACTGTTACTGGGCTAAGTTTTTACGATAGCCCGTCCCGAGAATATTGTTGGTGCATTAACGTTTAACATCCTCCGGAGTTTCACTAAAATTTCAAATTGGTTCGCGAAACAGCAGCTGCGATAAGAGATTGGAAAGCTAAGTACATTTTCCCGGTTAAAATATCTTTTGGTTTTCAAATACCTACTGATGTGGTTAATAAAGTACGTTTATTGATAAAAAATATTTCTATAATAATAATAAATTACATAATAGTGTAAATAATGCAGAGTGTTGTACAAAGTGTTTAATGTATCCTCGAACTCTTTAAAGACAAGTAGAAATAGAATAATAAAGAAAAACAAAACACTATTAGACATAAAAATATCGAAAAGTTTTTTTTGTAAGTTTGGGGCTTTTCCTGCTGTCCTTCTAGTCGCGTATTAATACGTAAACAATCTATTAATATTGATATATTTAACAATATGTCTATATTAACAAAAAATAGACATATACATACACTCCAAAAATATTACCCTCATTCTGCGCAGTCGAGTAAATAATATCTAAAAAAATGGGTATATAATTTTAAGCAACACATATAACTAGAGAAATATAAACGTAGTTATAGTATTCAATGTTATGCTGATAACCCAACGTTGATTCATTGTGCGGTTGTTCCTGACATTTTAAGCAATTTTATGTTTGAAGAGGACACCGTTCGCCACAGCGGTATCAATTTCCGGACCTCTGGTACCATTTGATTTGTGTTTGAAATATCATGTCGATATAAAATAAAACAGTTAACGTTTGGTTGGAATCTAAAACGATGTGCAATAACAGTGTAGCCGTAGACAGTAAGACATCCAAAATCTTTAAACGGGGCTAGTTTTTTAAATGCATGTATCAGAACATTTTTATCAAACCGGGCCGTCGAATGCATTGTTCGAACCCTTCCAAGTCATTAATTTATTGCGCATCAACCAAATAATATGGATACTATACTATATACTATAAATCAAAGCAATCATTAACTTCTATAGTTTATCTGTCACTGACCAAGATGAAAACGTCCCTTTAGATCCCGTATTATAAATGAGTGAAATGTGTTCCAAATAAAAATTGCTTTATTCAGTTTACGTTCTGAAAAACCGCTTATGAACGTCAAAGTTACCACCGGTTCCGAAAACAACCCAATCATCGAGAAGAACCGGCAAGAATTAAAGAACCTGTTGTTAAATGAAACATAATATTTTAAGTCACTATTGCAATTAATCACTAGCTTTTAGCAGCGGCTTGGCTCGCATAAATATATTTACAATACCTTTTTTTTGCGTGAACTTTTGTGTATTTTTGCGAACATGCATGCAAAATTCCACGATAATTGATTGAGTAGTTAAGGCGTGAAAGCGTAACAAACAAACTCACTTTAGCATTTATAATATTTGGTTCCTTGTGTATGTTCATAATTGATTAACACACAGGAACAAACACAATAAAATTTAAACAATTTAATTTTAGTGATTTCTTTTGAAAACTCATGACTGATATCGCTGGACTCTGTCGTAGAAACTTCAATAAAAGTTTGCATTGTCGTTTGAAATCAAATTAACTGTATAATATTAACATAATATGTAATTTTCATATATGATATAAACTGTTAATATTACACGAGTAAACAGACATTATATATGTTGCTAATAACGAAAACTTTATTCGACCATAACCCCAAGACATACCAGAATGACTAATCAAGAAAGACGGCTCACAGAACTGTAGCCGACAAAAGTGCTTCCAACGTTAATCTTATTGCGAACAGTAACCTCTCAGGTGGTGGCAGCTTCTAACCATTCAGTGATTAATATATGTAGCGTGACACGCCGAATGCACGCGCACCATAGGTTTTCTTACTATAACAAGAATGAATACCCGAAGCAACTAAGGGATTGTCGTGTCACACTTATTGGAGATTTTGATCTATCCTGTATCATACATTTCTGGCAAGATAATTATAATACGGCAATTAAATAAAGCCGTTTTAATACGTCTGAGAACTAGCGATAAATAATTTACTCAACTTATACGCTTAAATGTTATAATACAATCAGTTCATAACCGTCCTAAAGCCGAGAATTTGAGTATTTGAAAGATTAGCTTTTACCCGCGACTTGTTTCCCGTTGAATTAAGAGTCACACGACCCGTGTGATATGTATTGTAAAAAGGTTAAAGTAATTTCGAAACCGTCTTGGACGAGCTCAAAATATCTCACTGAAGTTTTATCACAATCGAATGTTTGTTATTGGAATGCATATGTAACAAAAAGGACACATATTTATATATACACTAACTATGCGATTTTTATTATTTAATGTTATTATTATTTCTTGTAAGTACTACATCTTTTAATAAACGTTTGAGTTATAGAAGCAATGATGCTTATTTATGTATAAAAAAAATGAAATAATTACGTTATTTTAAGTAAATACAATTATAATATTAGATAATTATTGTTATTATTTTGATTTCAATATTTATTAGAATTATAGAATTATGCGAGATGAAGAACTATCTAACAAGTCACCCAAAATGTTTGCATCATACCTCGAGATGTATGTATACCTGACTGCTGTCTATCTCACTCAGTAATATATAATATTAATACCAGTTACTATATAGTTTTATAATTGTTAAAATAGCTTCAATATCCGAAAACGATATCTGGCTTTATGTGAGAACATAAATATACACAAAATTGGCTAATATCTATTACCGCTTAATCTATTACTATGAGAGTTGACACACCTAAGTGTATTTAATGGAGAAGATTTTTATACTGTCCTTTGTCACCACAAGATAGCGCTGCAGCGCATCAACACTCGCCATAATAGATATGTGTAGTTATTTAACTATAGAAAATTATTAAAATTGTCATCCAAACCAAAGAAGTCGTATATCTACTCAGTAAGATAGCAAAAAGAATAGCTGAGAAATAGGAAGGGTTAGGTATAGTATAGCAGTGTTTTGATTTTAACCACAATTACAACTGACGTAACTAATGTTAATATAACGATGCGGTTGGATATGTTATTGACATGCTCAACAGGACTAGCCCTTTAAATACATTTGTTGCAAGAAACCTAAGCTTACACTTTACACTTAAAGACACTTAATACGCGGTATTTCAATTCAATAGGATGGGTTAGGTATAGTATAGCAGTGTTTTGATTTTAACCACAATTACAACTGACGTAACATTGTAACTAATGTTAATATAACGATGCGGTTGGATATGTTATTGACATGCTCAACAGGGCTAGCCCTTTAAATACATTTGTTGCAAGAAACCTAAGCTTACACTTTACACTTAAAGACACTTAATACGTGGTATTTCAATTCACGCCCTTTAATGAGTCCTGCCGCTATCACTGAACTATTATCTCTTCAAACAAATCTACCATTACTCTCACATAATTAGGATTGGCTGAATATATAAAATTGAAAAAAAAGTAATCCAACAATATATAGTGTACTGACAAGGAAATTTGCAATCAGCACTGTTTTCAGCATAAGATGAACACTGTACCTAACGCTGGCATCCTAAGAACAAAGAAAAATAAAAATCCAAATAGCTAAAAATAGCCAAAAAACGAAAATTCAATAGTGTAATTGGAAAATATCTTGTCATATTAACAATGTAATAATAACATTTACCCTACTTCCAATAAAAAGAGCTTAATCAAATTTTTATTGCAAAAATATAACGAATACAAAGGCGGAGCAATATTGATTACGTTTCAATAGTAACGTGGTTTTTTGATTGATGATCAACTAACAATCCGACATGATATAGTTAGAAATATCTTTACGACGTATTACGCCACTAAAAAGAAATTTTAAAATCACTTATAAGAACTAATTACACGGCACTTTGAGATATAAACATATTTGTATATATTTTTGGGTTATATAAAAATACCTGGTTGATTTCAGTGTGGACACAATTACGCTCATCGTGAATGTATCGCAGCCTTGTCAACAAATCACGCAGACTAAACACCATCTCGTTCACTAAGCACAACAGATATTTCAAAGAATATATTTTAACAACTTTTGAAGTGTAAAAACAAAAAACGAAACAAGATAAACGTAGAACGATTGAAGAATAATGTGTAATAACTACATTAAAGTAGGTTAGACGTATATTTATTGTGTTAATATTTAGTTGTACCCGCCATTTTTGCTATATATTTTTTTTCTTTTAATTATGCAAAGAAATACTGTTCATACGAACCAATCACTTGTTCGTAATTAGTTAAAATCTGAAAACAACAGATACGAAACTAATTAATGCTTTTAAAATGCAACGACGAGCACACCATCTAACTTCCTCTCGAGTATTCTCATATTGCTTTTATTTTTAACCTACAACTGTATCATTCTACGTTATATTCTGCATAGATATGAAAACGGTACATTGTTAAACAATAAAAAATATAATATATGGAGTTTTTGAGTTAGGCTGTATAAACTATAAGCCTTTGCCTACCCATTCTTGGATGAATTTTCTGAATAATAATTAATCTATAGGGGATATATTTCGTAGACGTAGGCAGTATTATAAAGATCAAGATATATCTTATTGAGATGGCGATAGAATAACTTAGCTACATAAAATAATATACATTTGTATAATATATGGTATAGTGCGAATTAATAAAAGAAAACAAAAACTGTTCCAAAACGTTTATATAAGAATATTGACGCAAAAAATAGTCCTTGCAATAGCGTATACACTGTAAATGAAAAAACATTTTGTTGTTTGTATTAGCGAATCTATATTAAAAATATTTTTATACAACTTATTATTTTAGGATTCGGTGATTGATACAAAAGCTTTTTCTATCTTTTTTTTACGAAGACACAATTTACAAATTTGCCAGTTTCAATGTTTTCTTCTCAAGGCCACTGTAATTAATAAGAAATTGTTGTAAATTTTTACAAAGTTCACTTATTATTTACCTAAATATATCACTACGTGGTTTGTTTACTTTATAGTAATGTAACAATATTGCTAAAAGGTTCTAAGTATTCTGGCCACTCACAATTAAAGTACCTCATTACTATTCATAATTCACTTCTGCACAAACCTTAAATGACATTTAAGCAAAAAGTAGGAATTCAGTTGAATGAATAACGGATATAAGTTGAAAAACGTTAGTAAATATCATTTTTTTTTATTAATGATGCGGCAAATTTCGGTCTGACGTACTGCGTTTGAGGTTTCACAGATACATCGCAATACGTATGTGACTAGACGAATATAACTTTAGGACTATTTCTATTATCATTATTTAATTGCATTGGTCGAAGTTATCATAAGAATAGTGGTCGTTTGATGGTTGAAATTCGATTCGGATTCATTCACTTGGTCAAGTTTCAATATCGCTGAGGTCTTTTTTCTAAAGAGTTAACAAATATTGTAGATTAATAGTAAACATAAGGATCGTGGAATAAGCACTTATTTACAATAGACAACAACAATATACAATAGACACTTATAAATAAAGGCTTAACAATAAGCCTCGTCACTACCTATTAAACAAAAAAGGAAATCGGTTGACAAATAGACGAGAAAACGGTACGGGACAGTGGTTATCTTCACCTATTTATATATAGATTGTAATGAAGAAATTTCTCAAACCATTCTAGCTTTCTATTGATGACTTCTTTTTGGTGATGAATTTATAAGCGTATATATTTTCGAGGTTTTTTATTTACTAGCTTGCTGGCATTTAATAATTGTATCTAAAACACTATCGTACGCGTTTACCCTGGTAGATCTTAGGTGTCAGAACACAAATTTCACAGCACAAACCATCTCGAATCTTTCGCTTCGCCACGCAAGCTTCGTGCCGCTGACATTTCCTCCCCTTAGGCGAGAGTGTGCTTATTTTTATTTTAAAATTCGAACAAGCAATTTGACTTTTGTTCTGTAAGCTTTTATTGTTTAAAAATTAAACGTCAATTCGAATTGTACACTATTAAAAAACTATAAAATAATATGCAATATTTTTTCAAATATGTCCTTAAAAACATCGTTGGTATCTCTATATGATGAAATTATATACTATATTCAACGGACACGATTCGATATACTGCACGACTAATTTATATTTCCCATATACTTAGGGTATGTAATGAATATTTAAATTTATTTCAGCTAATTAGAAGTTCCAAAATTATATACGTTATGGTGTTAGGCACAGTCAAGTAAATTCTTTGTATAATAAAACTGATATTGAACTTAAATAATATGTTAAATATCATTGTTTTAATTTTTTTGTTTCATATTGATTGTTACCGATTTTTTCGTATAGATAAGTGTTGATAGTGAGTGAAGAGTGTATAGATTAAGAGTTAAATCAGATTATAACAATATGTAAATTAATATACTGCAATAAAATCTTTAATATTGTATTAGACAGGTGTGTTAAATTACGGTTGAATGGTATATAATTTGTGTATATATTAATGTACTGATTATCTACATGCTATGTACCGTTTATTACATATCATGGTTTGGTTACAATATTTCATAGACAACACCGAGATTGTAGTTCAAATTAAAGAATTAATCTTCGATTGTACATAGTCGCAGACACTAATGGACGTCGGGACGTAAACTATCTATAACTTGTCACTTAAGTGTTGTATATTTGCGTTTTAACTGAGTTAGGCATGGAATATTTCATGCATATCTACTATCCTAGTTAAAATTGTAAAAGCGAGAGTGAATTTGTTTGTTCATTACGATGCCGAGCGATGACACGATCGAAGCCGCGAGCAAAAGTTCGTTTTTTATGTACAAAGAAAATATGTTTTTTTAGGATAATGATTAATTAAATTATTTATTATACGAACGTAACGTTCAATTCAATTGAACTCATACAAATCAAATTCAATGTATTTGCTCAAAAAAATAAAAATTGTTAATTCAAGTTTCTAATGTGCTAATAATGGGTAAACACGGTGTTTACTGATAACAATGTTATATATTTTACCCAAGAGTTATTTAACTGGGTGTTGTTCATTATGTGACATTTGGAGAAACTAAAAATTAATAACGCTACAGTATAACAATATTCTTGAATCATAGAACCGGTTTTTATTTATCACCTGTGAAATAGCCGTGATGAAAAGTCTAATTAAACTACGTTATAATGCAAGACCTATAATTATAATCTACACAACCTACACTAATTTTTTGAAATAACCAACATGTTTTTTGTGTTGTATAGACGATTCTAGACTGTAAAATAGCAGAACAAAAATTTAATGCGCTCGAAACCACGGAAGACATCTCGTCTGTTATAAAATACGATTTGTTGAACAAAAGTTTTAATAATCTGATACTGTAATGTATTATGTGATGTAAAAATCGGAAATATAATCATATGTATCTTACCACTATAACAATTTATCTAAAATTGAGACAAGGGTCGAGGGTTACTTTATTTCATGCCTCCTTGCTTTCAACATGGACGTTTAATATTCTATTAAAATACATATGTATATATATATAACATTAAATGATATAATTATCGTACCAGATAATAAATATCTCATTTCTATGTGAAGTCACATAAACGTGGGAAAACCCTAACTTATGAAACACGTCAGTCACCTCAGGAATTACTGACAATTTTAAATACTAAAAAAATTCATTTACTTAAATAAAATATGGTGCTATTGGAATATCGCTATGTTGTCATTCACTGTAAGAACATTCTGATTGAATTCAAGTTATTTCATTTACTTTATTTAACCATTCAAAAATTATTAACATCGCGGTGAATAATATTTATTTATATGTTGTTGACAGCCAATGACCAATACATGTTTCCGGAGGTGGGCAACAGTAACTGCAACACATTTTAAACATACAAAAATAATTAAATCAATAAATTATGTTACTGCCATTACTAGGTTGTAAAAAAACTATGTAGGACCATACAACTATAGGCACATTAACCTTTAAAAGCTACCACATGATGCACTTTATGATAAATAGTTTCAATTTCAGAATACACATAAAAGAAGATAGAACATAAATTATTTTTTACAAAGGAAATCGTTACATAAAGAAAATAAGATCGGAAAATTAAGAAATATCTTATATACAACTATTAATTAATATAATTGATTTGGGTTACAAATAAAAAATATATATCTCTCAATAACAACTACGCCCGTTTCTTGAAAGTGCACAACGAGCCACGATAAACATTTTACAGCCTTATATTATTAGTTTTTAAAGATAGCGTTTTGAATAAATTAATGGGGAACATTTTCAAACTTTACAGGTTTTCGCGTTTGACTACAATTCCACCCGACGTTAAATGACAATGTTGTTCAAAATAATAAACACGGCGCTCAAGTACAAAACACATACCTTGGGTATATATATGGTGTATTTAAAAAATAAATCACATTATACTAAATTTATGATTTAATTTAATGAATGACTTACTATTTCGGCTGATTAAAAATAAAAGAATATCCTACGTCACTGCATTCTTTCTGAAATCAAACATAACGGTTTGGTAGATGTCAAACATGTGATACTATTAAAGCAAAAAGATATTACCGCCTAGTAACACTACAAAAACTAATAAACTGTAGTAAGACAAGTGACCAATAATGCAATATCATTAGGTGAAGTACGCAGTTACTTAGATCACGACACGTAAATTGACTTAAGTATTCATGGCTGATGAATAAATGATAGGAATGGGCCGGGAAGCGATCGAATCAGACCCGATTTCAATGGCCGGAATAAGTATCTCACAGGTTTCACTTTGGCCACAGTCCGGTGAGGTTATTCTTCCTACATAGCACGGTTTAAGGTAAATGAGTGTAATAAACTGAAGTTTCCAATAGAACATTTTCAATACGAAAACGTGTTCGTATATTCTTGTTGGAAATAGTAAAATACAATCCGTTCTAGACGTCTGATACGATATAACAAGAAAAATATAGTACCGTTAGTCGTATTGTCATGTTATTGTTGATATATAGTTTATGTTTAAGTTTACCTTGAAAGTATATTTGTGAAATAAGTGTTGTATGAAACATTATATACTGTTCAATACAAAACAAACAAGCCAAATAAATATTATATAGCGGCTACCATTAGATTATATGAAACATATTTTATAATGTTAATGATATTGACTTTTCATGAAATTCTAAAATTCGTTTATCCGCATATATATAAAAAATGGATATAGGTTCTCGTTAAATTTCAACATCATTAGAACAATCACTTTAGCAGTTGGTATACTTGTTTGTGTGTTTCATGCAGAGTTGTTCACAAATGTTTTTCCATGCAGATTTACTATATCTCGCCGCTAGGTGGTGCTGCGGAAAGTTAACTTATAAACCGTTAATCGATCGTTATGACAATTGTTATGTATACATATTTGACTATGAAGAATATTTACACGATATTCATTTATCTATAACTCAACTATCTATTATAACAAATAATATTAAGCGCATGTGGAGGCGCAAGCAAAGCTATACTTCGTCATTTACTATTGTTCTTCTATTATTATTCGAATGTAATGTGAACAAATTTACGGGCGATTGGTAATAAATTCTAAAAAAATGTGTGTGTACTTGTGACCACACGACAATAATGAAAACTTATAAATAAATATATGCGCATAAAAGGTAATACAGATTTATCAATGTTTATATGTAAATAAATAATAGCAATATTTAAATACGCACATATATACACTTATTACACTGCTTCACTGATTATATACAAAATACATTTAGTATTATATTAATAAAAATATAATTATTGGAAGGATGCACTAATTGTTACATATACGATTAAATATATACGATTATATTAATATACGATTTAATACGTATATACGATTCAATGTATCACCGTCGTGAGTGCGCTTTAGGTCGATTGGAGCTGAGTAAAGGATATTCAGCGTGTTCGACCCGATCGTGACGGTTCACTTTTGTTCACTGTTCGGAAAGAAGGCACACAAAAAGGTGTTCACTTTAAAAATATAATTTTAATATGTCCACCAATCTAGTTATCAGTGTTTTTGAAACTGATTGATTTCCTTCAACTTTATTATTTTTCGCATTCCATGATTACCTGGTTCTCGTATTTTTACTCGAATAACTCGTAAAATTATTATATACTATTTTACTAATATATCTCAAAAGACATAAGAATGATGCTTACTCATGTTTCATACATAAATTTTACACGTGTGTCGGTGAACAACATAAAGCAAGCGAAAGCTTCTTTAAATATTCCTTTCGTTCATAATCAAAGTGCTGCGTTTGTGAGATAAGAATTCCCTACGCGCCAGAACATCTACTGTGTGAGTATCGTTTTGGGATAAACGAAATTATTTTACTCGGCCATTTATCAAAATACTCCGCCGAAAGAGGGAATGTTTAATTCTACAACTCCGCCTCGCCATACTTACAATCATAATATTTGTTTAAATTGTTTACATTAAGCGACTGACTTCGGTCTTATTAATCTTCTCAACCAGTAATATTAACAAAATTGATATTGTATGTAGCTATTTGATAATCCTAGCTATTATTATCTATTTGTTTGTTACGTTTTCACACTTTAAGTACTAAACCGATTATTATGAAATCTCGTATACACCTTGTCAAGGATATAAATAAGGATATAGGGTACCTTTTATCCAGAATAAATAACTGTTCCTAAAAGATATATCAAATCTACCTTAAAACGAACGAAGCTGTAGGCAAAATCTAGTGTATAATATGCGACTTTATATCACACAAATAAAAAACCAACGAACCGAATAAAAAACAAATATAACAAACACGACAAATACTTAAAGCAACACGGAGCGTAAAATTTCAATGAATATCCTTAAAACGCGAAGATTAAACCTGAAAAACTTTTTGTATTTGCTTAGCGCTTCATGGCTGATATAAGTGGATTGCAAAAGTTCTGAGGATGAGCATAAAAATGCTCGAGTCGGGACGAAAAGAAAAGAAAATCAGTATTAAGAGAGTGTCGCAATAACTGTGAGTGTATTTTTCTTACGCCAAAGTTCTTGAGTAACTAGGTAATGTTTGAATAATGCTGGCTGAATAACGTTTTACGACTGACGTTAAAGCGCGTAACTGCCTCACGCCCCCTATATACTATACACGGTTATTATTTTATTCAACATTATTGTTATTTACAGCATTGTAACTGAAGATATATTACCACGAACTTGAATAACAAAACCGAGATTCATTTTCCATTTTCTCTGATTTTTAGGTCTATATCAGTTCCCGCTCTGTGATAAGACCATACATACTTCCATTTTACTAAACAAGCCAAAAATCAAATAACAATAATTACGAACTTACAAACATGTTATACTCGTTTTAGACGGTTATTTAAAATAGACGGAGTCTTAAAGTTGTAAAAGTGATCATACGAAAGTAATTCTAGTAATACATTTCCTAAATTATTTTATATGAGAAGCAATATTAATGAATTTGAAAGATATATATATTGTATTGTAAGAACTAATTTTCGAAACAGCTACTATATTATTACGCTTTTTCTACGGAGCTAAGCTGTAATTACAAACGTGGAAACATGTAATAACTTACAATGGGTAGACATATTAAAGCGACTAAGTAGTAGTGACAAAATTACAATTAAAAATCAATTACAGCCTACAATTAATCCATATCAAATATATATGGTTTATATGAAATAGCAAAACCGTTTTCATGGGATTATTTCCCAGGTAGGCATTATTTCAGACGCAGGCTAGAGCTAAATATTATTTAACAAGTTGGATAATTATTTTTTATAATTATAGATAATTATTCTTATACTAGTTATAACAGGTAATTTAATGAGGTACACTAAAATATTTTTCTTATAATGCCGGAATTAAATTTCTTTTAGCAATAAGGCCCCTCTCTAGTATACTTTACATAATTAACAATGTATACATTTATATTAAAATAATAGTGTGTAAAGAAATATTACATAAATGTACGAGCTGATTTCCGTGACTTCGTCTGCGTTGTTTATTACTTTACCATTATTCTTTATGCACACAGAGAAAAAAAAAAAAGTAAATAACAGCTTACATTTTTTTTGTAATAAATGTTATCCGTTTGCGTTCCCTCTTGTGCGCATACGCATGACATCGCTTGCTCCAATAGATACATCGCGTCGCTGAAAGTTCGTAGTTTCTTAAAATTTTAATGAAAAATGAGGAATATTTTTAATTTTTATACCTATATACAATTATTACGTGATCATTAAAATGTAAAAATAACTAAACTTCTGTTGACATGTGAATTCGTAGTAATAATATAGTAGCACGAGGCCAATCCCGTGGATAGTTAATTTGCGATAGAGATTGTGATAGGGCTAAATGGAGATGAGCGGCCCACAAAATGTCTAAGGGTCGAGAGTGACACGGCACGGTTGATTGTCTAACACTTAAATATTTTCTATGAAAACGGTTATATCACAGGATAGCGGTGCTTCGATTTTTTTATACTCGTAGTATTTTAATAATTATGCTAAGTATTTATGTAATTATTTGAACTAGATTTTTAAAATCTTATTACTAAATTTTTCCCACGGCTTTGCTCGCGTTGATGTGTGAATTTTATTTATCTGAGTACTTACATTGATTATAAGTATTATGATTTATATTGAGTAATTTAAGAATAAAATCGATATACAACTTTCACATATCGATAAAGTTTACATTACGATAACAAATTGGAACTCGGATGGACAAAAATATCTATTTTCTTTATACATATATAGTATGTTCATTCTACCTCGCAAAAGTTGCCAATTCATGATAGGACTACAGTTAGCTAGATGGATATTATCTATTCATCGGATATCCGTGCCCTCGCTCCCTTACAAAATAGGATCACTTGTGAAGGAAAATGTATTGAAATCACAATGTAACCTGAGGCCTTTGTCCACTGAAAACATTTTTAAACATCCAAGAAATGTTTATTTAACAACGGCCTTCAACAGAAATTACTCATTCATGTCACGTTTTTTGCCGAATCTTCCCTGCTTATTATTAACTATATTGTGTTCAGCTTGTTTTCGCATTATCACCATAATAAACAAAAAAAATGAGTTTTTGATTATTTCCCAACGATATGCCGTAAACATTTTGTTTTGATATTGTTTTACAATCTTTATTTAGATTATTTTTTAATGTGTCATTGTAATGTTTTCCCCCGACTTTGTTACTTTTGAAAAATAGATGTGCATTTACGTTCTACGACACATTGTTATAGTATTTCCCTAAAGTACGTATTATATTGCGGATTGGGCGGATTCATAAGAACCAACGAACTTTATTGAATCCAATTTAGTAATTTCCTTTAACATGAAAAACCTTACGTCGCAAATTTTTCGCTAATATCTGATGAACACGCATAGTGTTCTGTACTCTTTTTTATAGAAGAAACCAACCTACTCGTATGTCTAATCGTAGGACGAAAAGGGACTAAAAAAGTATGTGTTATACGAGTTTTAATAAATAGTAATTCATATTAAGTACACAATATAAATAAGAGGTTATATAAATAATATTACAATAAAATATTACCCTAAAATAATTATAAAAGTATTATTCTATATTATGAAAGTAGTTTAGTTCAATTATATTATAGTATATGTAATTAGAATCTTACAACTATTAGCTTTTATATTTAATCTATTTTATCTCAAGAGTGAATGTAATAAATATAATATGTATCCAAAACGAACCTTTACCTTTACAAAATTAACGTATTTTATCATTGTCAAGGAGAAGGCGTGAATGATGTTGACAAATAATTGGGTATTCTTCAACTTGTTTGTTTCATCATTCTGGCACACACGCCTATCTAATCCATGTAAGATCTCTACGATATCATTTATCTAACTGGTAGATTATCAGTGTTCGTTTTATCCCGGTTTCTAATTTTGTTGACATACTTAAAATGTTATACATTTAATGTAGTTTTATTTCACTGATTTAAAGCGATGACGGTTAGCATGTTTGGATACCACATCGATCAACATAGATTCGAATCCTTGCGAATAAGCTGGAGCTTTGTTGAAGGGAAACAGCGAAATGAAACCACAGCATAGTCGTAGGGCTTTTCCTAAGCTCGGCGGGTTAGCTACGGCCCTAAATTTAAAAATCTACAGTCGTGTTCCAGCCGCTGCACTTGAGAGCAAGTCTCTCTGGGTTTAACGTGTTTATCATCTTGGACCACATAGCCATTTAATACCATCATCATCATTATCATCATTTTACCCTTATTCTACCTAGGTAGGGTCGGCACAACATATTTTCCTTTTCCACTCTCCCCTGTCAGATGTCATCTCAGTATTCACACCTTTTATACACGTATAATTTTTCACACAATCCATTGACACCTTTTTCGGTCTTCCTCTACTCCTATATTCGTCCACTTTCAAGCTTATAACTTTGCTTGTTACATGACTTACATCTCTTCACATAATATGCCTGTACCATGCTAATCTATTACTCCTCAACTTCTCTGTCACAGGTTCTATTTTTAAGCTTCCTCTGATATTTTCATTCATACATTGCCCGTTAACATCATTTGCTATTGTTGGTCTTACGTTAAAACGTATATCAATAAAAAGTTCGAAAACAATTTCTTCAGTCATTTTATTATTGAACTTCAATTTAGTCGATATAAAAAAAAATATAATGAGCTGACGATCGTCACGTACATAAAACAAGATTTTATCATACCGTTGGGGCATGTTTTCGAATATCGTAATAAAAAACGTCACAGATGTCAAATTTATGACGTTGGACCATTGCAAAGAGATTAAAAGATTTATTACTACAAGCGAGGGGCGTTAGCTACGCGAGCTACGGTTGCTACGCTGCGCTACTACGGTTCGAGTTCTACGAAGGTTTTCTACAAGTTTAATAACGTTGTAATCCCTTTGTATTGGTTATGCTTATAAGTTTCGTGTCACTTTGTAGGAGAAAATGTTATTGAACTTATATTTTACTGCCTGTGAGATATTACGTGTTTCAAAATTACTTTTAAAATTTAATGCATGTGTTATGTTCTGTTGTTTTAGCTCACCCACTCAAAGGCGATAATTTCATAATTTTTCTCTGTCATTCACGTACCTGTAAAAGAATAAAACATACATGAGTTGATGGTTTTATAATAAGCATTAATCATTTGTTTTTCTATCTCTTCTTTTTATTAATTGATCTATCTACCTTATCCCTCTTTTTATACTGACTCTATTGCGTACTAATAGATAAGATTACATTTGGTCAAACATGCAATGACGAATTTTTAAAGCCCTAACGAGAATGACTTCAAGATTGGTTATCATATAATGGATCGTATTTTCATTTAGGTAATGACAGCAGTCAATGGGGTCTAACTCCGAAGATGGCACGTTAATAAAAGACTGTAGACGATAGTTGAGTTTGTAAATAAACTAGATGACCCGGTGAACTTCGTATCACATACATACATTTGTGTAAAATGTGGTCAAAAGTTTGTAAAAAATTATATTTACATTATAAATGCAACACAATTACACACTTAATCAATTTATAGCTTTCTCATGTACTATTTTTATTTCTGAAACAGTACTATTTTGCATTTCAACAAAACATACAAAAGAGATCGAACATCATAGTACAGTTATGAAACAGACAAATGACATCAAATGTTTCATAGCTAGGAATATTTTGAAATTACATATTAATATTTTTTTTATATTTGAAAATTCAATAGTCTTTTTAGTATTTTCCTTTGCTTATTATTTATATTTCTCATCGTTTAAGCCTTCCATTAACTTCCACAAATATTTCAAGATCAAAATTAACCAAATCGGTCCAGTCATTCTTGAGTTTTAGCGAGACAAACGAATAGCAATTCATTTATCTATACATATAATAAAAATGAAGTGTCTGTATGTAATATCAAAATAACGACTTTTTCCTGATACTGATAACAAAAATACAATTTTTTCAATTTTTGTGTGTCGTCTGTATGTTCCGGTTAATCTCCGAAACGGCTGGACCAATTTTGACAGAAATTTCAGTGACAGATACTTAAAAATTACAGCGGGTGATATAGGCTACTTTATTTTAGACTAGATGTCATCCGTGGCTTCGTCTGTAGTACTATCTCCAAAACGATTGAACCTATTTTCATGGGACTTTCACTGACAGATAACTAACGTTATAAAAAGTAATTAAAGATTTTATATTTTGCACTAGCTTTTACCTATAGCATTGTTTGCAGTACTATCTTCAAAACGTTTGAACCATTTTTCACGGAACTTTCACTAAAAGATAGCTGATCTTATAAGAAGTAATTTACATTTATAAAAAAAAAACGCATGCGGAGCTGCGGGCAACAGCTAGTATATATATATAGAAGATAATATTTGACTGATATTTATAATATACTAGACTATATTTCAAACACTCTTATGTTTATTATGTTGATTAAGTAGGTTTAATTACTAAATAAATAAAATAATAAAATTTACTACAACATACGTTTATATCAAGAAAATAACTGTTAATTACCCTATTTAATAATACATATCTAACGAGTAAATATATTAATGTAACAAACTTGGAAAAGTAGAAATCCTATTGCAATATTAATAATTCAGTAAACCCTTCAATTAATTAATATTCATAAAAAGCCTTAAACATATTATCACTTATAAACAAATTCATTTTAGATCCGACCTAACTGAACGCAACGGTAATGTAAGGCGTCAAACTCCGCCAATTATGAAAAAGATATTTCCCCCGGGGTGGGGTGATGCCTTATAAATGTCCGTAACTTGGGGTATAAATCACGGTAAACGCTAACGGCGCCAAATAAATAATTTTCTTTATTCATCAAAATTAAAAGGAACAGTTGACAAAGCGGGGCGTTAATTAAAATCCGCTTTCCTTTAGGTTCTATGGCGTGTTCAACGATCAGGCCAGAAAGGCTTAGTTTATTTGTCCGAGACGACAGTTGTATGAAACAAACACAGTTATTGGAAGTTAGCGGGATTCCTGTTACCATCTCCCTATGGAATATGAATTTACATTTCCTTGGAAAATATTTTTTGCAAAATATAGCTGGGCGTTATTTGGTTACAATTTCGCGAGTACATACGTCGGTGACAAATTGTTAAACGAAGATAATTAAAATGTATTTCAAATTGTGATTTAAAATATATTTATAAACTGCATTTTTATTAATTCGTATATTAATTACACTTATATCTCATACTTTAAATGTCACATTGATTTTGGGATACATAAATATTTTGAAGTGTTTTCAAAGATTGATTTGTTATACTAATAGAATACAATTTAACGTTTTTTTTTAAATTCACGACTATATATAATTGGTGAATTTTTTCATGTTAATTATAATAAAATATTTAATAATCATAAAAATCAAACCACAGTATCAGGGTTTAAAAATATTTCAGAGATTCCGTGCTATAAAAATATATTGACAAACTTTATTTTTAATTATAGTAATAGTTCCCGAAGAATAGATCAAATCTAGATTAGCGCGCGTGAAGCTGCAAGCAAAAGCAGGTTACTTAATAAAAATATAATAATAAAAGAAATAATCATTTCTAGTTTATGTTCTTTATTAAAACAAGGGACATAAAAGAAAATTCTAAATGAAACATGTTTCATCCCGAGAGGAACCTAAATTACTACTTTGCACAGAAATGCATTAGCTGATGCTTTGGAAACTGGCAAGGAGATTACCTAATGGCTAAAACCAGACGTAGAGTGGACAATAAGAAAGCAACAGCAGTACTTTTAAGGTTCGTTTTATGTCAAGAAATAATACCAAATAGAAATAAAATGTTCGAGATAATAGAATAAAAAATATCACACATCGTTATAGGTTATTCAAAATAATTTAGAAATTAAGGCGTTACTTTAAATAAATTATATTTTTATCACATAATTCGACACTCTTAGCGCAAACTAATTGGAGCCGTTTTGGATATTAATTAAAATAAAATTTCTAACTTGGTCAATTATAATCATGAAAATGAAAATTACGAGTACCTATGTATTAATACAAAATCTATTGAAGTGTTTGAAATATTTTCTAATGAACTCTTGAAATTTTTATAGACGTTAATAAGATGTCACGGGATATTACTGAAATAGGGATCAATATTTATGATTCGGAAACGTACTCTGAGATATAAAAAGATAAATGTAACTGGATAAAACTATGCGGTTTCTATAACTTCTACTACTAGTTCGTTGCGTTTTATATCATTGCTAGTTTCTGCTCGTGGCTTCGCTCGTTTAACCTATCCCAGGGAAATAGTAGGTACTTGTTTTCTGGATGAAAGGTATGTTAAGGTAGGTATTACGACATATCAATAGAAGAGTATAGTAATACTAAATTCAAAGTGTGTTTATGTACACATTTTTTATTTAGACATTTGTTATATACATTTTAATATTTTGGTAAAAAGTTTATGAATATTTTGAACAAATTATAATTAAATATTTTTAATTATATAGTCCTTAAAAAAATCCACATTAATTTCTATCGCAAAACAGTATTGCTTGCATTGCTTTATTACCTTTCGAAGAGTGTGGTTGGGAACACTAGCATACGAGATATTCTAATTCAGTTATCACTAGTAGCAATCTATTACCACAGAACTTCGGTCCTCTCGGTGTCTCGGTTTGGCGAGGTACTTGTATTCTCATCTGCAGAGGGATAAGTCACGAGTTCAATTTAGCTCCCATTGTGAATTCCTAATGCTCCGATGTTCCCATTCTGACCGTGCCTCCTCAAAACCGTAATGCGTGGTGAAGATCACATCCTATTCAAGGTCGCTCTATCTTGTAGAACAGTATGGATCTAGGGTGGAGAGTCGATAAACACTCCTAGAATTCGGGGGAGTCTGTTGCAGCGCGCTTATCGAATGGTGAAAGGAAACAACCTCCTTTAAAATTGACTGTAGGAGAAAACAACGTTAAAAAGTAACTGGGGAAACCTGGGGTATATGGAGGGAGAAAATCTCCTCAAAAAGTTACTGCGAGAGAAAACATCGTAAAAAAATTACAGCGGGTGAGGAGTCAATCTCAATAAAAACACAAACGAACGGCGGTTGGAGGACAATTCTCCTTCACTGCTAGGCCAGACCAAGGGCAGAAGAGACAGAGAACCTGACCTTCTATTGTACTGGTTCGGCGGACGAGAGTGACCGGGTGTCGGGAATGACTGGGTGACGGGGGTGACAGAGACTGAGCTGTCTTTGTCAGCGAGGTGTGATGGTAGCAGTAGACCTCGCCGTCGCGGTTTTACGATGCAAGCGATCTCCCCACATTAATAAAAGGAAAGCAGTTATCTTGAGGTACATTATCCACAGGTATAAACTGCAGGGACCAATCAACAGCAAGTGGATTGCATGCATGCCTGTTTGCTACTTCATAACATAAATACAGATAAATAGAAATCAATTTTAGAGAGATTTTTGCACAGTTACTTATACATTATCATCACTCAATATATTGTAATTAAATTGCTTTTATATTTATTATATAGGTATATACATAGAATGTTAATAGTCTCAGTTAATTAATGTAAACGTCTATTTTCTATTCTAGTAAACGTTAAACCGTAAAAGATTTATTTGCAACCGAGTGTTCCGTACAAGTGCACATCGAGTTTTCAATTACACAAAGTGATGGCCACGCTTGGTAGTCGGCGCACCGCGAAAAACGCTGCTGTGGGCAGGCAACCTGACCGATCACACACCGCTTACTCGAAAGCAAAACGCTGCCGAACAAACAACATAAACCACAACAAAATAAAGCTACATTTCCAATGATCACACTGATAAAACTACCAAAGTCGACCAACAACTCGTTTCCGAAAGGTTGAAGGAAAACTCGATCGTTTTTCCAGGGGAAAGCTCTCAGTGGTTTATTGCGTTATTACCTGGACGTGTCTGCCGCGACGGGACAGCCGCAATTTGAGGAGAAAAGAACGATATGTTGCGAGGAAAGGGATTTTATAGAGCTCTAGAGCGAGGTCCGGAGAAAAGACCAAACACGACTCTCTACACGCCTGATGTAATTTTCTTTGATAGGAAACTCAACAAGACACCACTATAGTTTTTATTTTTATCCAATTTCAAACCGTTGAACGGTCTACAGAATTACATTGTTTTCTAGCACCTATTTTGTATTTTGTTTTTACTCCAATAAACGATTCCATGTCTATATCATTATTTCCACAAAACGCATATAGTATATTACGTGAACATTTGCGGTAAGAATAAAAGGTACATTACCGAACATTTATGACAATACTGTAAGGGTGTAAGCCATTCCACACCATATTCGATTCAATAAAAATGTTGGACGAAGATTTGCTCCAATAATCTGGCGACAAAAACTGTAACTACATCTTAGGGCCCATGAAATAAGAACGAGCGGTGTTCATAAAATAATAACCGGTCAATAAAATCTTTCACGGCGACCGAGTTTGGGATAAATCTGTCAACTATGTCTCGCCGATTGAAGGAGGGATAGAAGTGAGGTGTCGAGGGTGAAGTGGGCGAGAAGTAGTTGAAATTTGATCTGAGCCAGGTCCCGATCTCAGTTGCCATCAATCGACGGGTAATTGGGACGCATGTCAACCGAGCAAACGATACTGCCAATGTGCCAAAAATATTGTCGTTTTATTTCATTTTGCGAGAATGGGAGTCGTTTTTATAAATCTTTATCGATACTTTTAAGTAAATGGGCATTTTTTATCTTCGAATATCAGTTACTTATTTTTATAAGTAAATAAAAAGAAGCTATATCATTTTATGATTACATTTCTCGAACATACTATTGGTTAAAACTCCTGAAATTACATAGTTTTTACTAAGCGCTTGTTAGTAATTGTATTTATATGATATTACTATTATACCACAAGATTAATTGTTCAAATTAGCAATGTTTTTTTATTCGCTCATTATTATTAAACATTCATACCTTTCCAGAACATGGTGTTTTAAACTTATCATATCATTATTAGGGTAATTAATTATTGCTAACATAGTTAACAAACCTTGACAAATTTAAATAACTTAAAGTGTATAACAATTCTCTCACGTGTGATTGAACGTGTGCAAGATTCAAATGTACACCACCTCCCACATCTACGTATGGTGCAAATGCTCGCCTTGCTGTATTTCGGCCTAAAAGGTCTATACAAGACGTTTCATGACAGGCTTCATAAATGAAAACATACCATGACTTGAATTTAGTTGTCATTTTGATCTTATTTGAAGTGGTCAATAGATAACAACCTTGTATTACCTTTTACCTTACTGACGAATTGTATATTAGTTCTGTATTAACAGGTATTTAAAATTTGCGAGGGAGCATAAATGATCCAGACTTTATTTTAAAAATACCGTGAACGCTAAATGCAACATCAAGGGAGCAAATTACTTTAAAGTAGATTTTATAAATAGTCCTGTTTCTCAATTCCCCTAACAGTTTAACAGCATTTGCTAAAAATAAAACACCTATAGGAATCGACGTATGCTCTCCGAGTCTCCGTAACAATCGAGGCGGGAAATTGTAGACTTGCTTCGATCCACGCAATAACCTCTGACTTCTCATTATGCAGATTGGTCCTCGACTCACGTGTGCGCGTTCACTAAGCATCTTAGAGTTCTAGAATACCACGTGTTCGGAACTATTTTTATTTAAAAAAAAGAATATTACACTGTTGACCTCAATTTTATTACATTTCCATATATAGGCCCTATATATGTTACAGGTATCCCAAACATGTTCATCGTTGACTTCACGTTACTTTCCATAAAGTGTGAGACACCAAGACTATAGTTTATTTCAACTGTAAGAATTAAAAATGAGTAAGAACATCCTAGTTCAACATTAATATATATATTTTAAATAATAACAATTATTTCATATAGTACACATATACAAACAATGGCTTAATAGTTACCATGCTCCGACATCGCGTCAGTTGATCTATATTCGAATCCTGGCTAATGATACTGAGATCGGTGAAGGAAAACATCGCGATAAAACCACAGCACGGTAGTAGGGTTTTTTATAAGCCCGCCGGGCAAACTACCACGCACGAGTTAAAAATCTGTCGCAAAGTAGCTACAAGTGTATTCCAGTAGTTGCACTTGAGAGCCAGTAGACTACATTACTGCTCTTAGACTACATCGTCATTTAACATCAGGTGAGGTCCTAATCAAACACTAAAACCTGCAAAGTATAAAAAAATGGGAAAAATTATCTTACCAATAATTCTACTGGCAAATAAAGCACCTATAATAAATTATGTAAGTCACATATAATATACGCTATTCTATAAAGATTTAGCAGTCACGATAAAGTATAACAAAGATGGCTTAAAATACAATATACATTTACACAATAAATCTATTTTCACATGAACTTAGTAACAGGTACCTACCAAATATGTTTCTAATACGAAACAGCTTTTCAACGATTTATTTTGATAACATACTACGATGGACAGTTTGCTATGTTTCTTTAAATAAATATTGCGCGTCAGTTTCAAGACCGTTTTGAAATACATATTATCATTTCAACGTAATGTAACGGGTATATACAGTTATAACAATCTTATATTCAAAGCGCTCATATTTCGTTTCTACTCATTAGCATTTTACAGCTTATTAAATTTTACAACCGACGGAATACAAAAAAAAAACACTATTTATATTTTATTTAATTGTTCCTTACTTTACCATAACAGGTGACGACATACTTATGTTATAAAACTGTTCATATTCTCGAAATTCTTTTAATACAGAATTGGTAAAATAATATCAGTTCATATAATCGTAGTTGTCGTATGAAATCCGATTATGTGAACTACTAGCTGTGTCCATGGCTCCGTTTGCTTGAATTATAAAAATGCGGTTACTATGATTTTCATATAATAAATTAGTTTATTTTATCAACGATTTTTAGGAATTTCTGTTCTAAAAAATGATCTGTTGCACTACATAAATAAAACAAAAACCTACTGAAAAGATTTCTATATCCTGTTAAAAGTTTTATTTCATAGACGCTAGGCCCTTATCTTAAAAAAAATTCACCTACATTTAAGATATATTTATTAAAGTTTTAACAAACTAGGATTGTTTATAAGCACTATGCGTTTAGCGACGTCTGAACTGGAACAGAAAGTATGATTTGCATGCGCAGAAGAGAGGAAGTAAGCCGATAACATTGTTTTCAAAATTTGTTGTATGCATAGTATATTTTTGATTAATTTTTTTTATGTTTTTCCTTTGTAAATAAAACATTTTATAAAAATAATAAATAACGCAAAATAAATGTAGTAAAAATAAAATATTGCGCCAGAATTTATGTCCATTTTATGTTGACTTAGTTTTACTTTCCTCATCATAACTTTTATTACCTAATACTTATACTTATACCTAGTACCTATATTACTCAATGTAACAAAACGTTGTCAGAGAATAGACCTATAATTTGGAAAAAAAAAAACTATGTAATTCAGTACCACTGAACGAGTTTCCAGTTATAGGCACACTAACAGAGAAAAAGGTTATTATAATATTATGTAAATTAAGTTAATTATTGACAACGTTGCGGCAAAAAATGTTCAATTAAAAATACTCGGCGCACAGACAACTCCATAAAAGATAAAATGCATTTATTCAGTATACGCGCTGATTCCCGCTCGTTTCGTTAAACATTTAAAAAATGGGTCAATCGAATCTAAAAAAACAAGTAATCTAAAATCATCCACGAAAAATTCTGCACCAAATGATCGTAGCCTTATGGCAACTCATTCAGTAGTTTTGACGTGATTTAGCCTCAAAAATACTGTATTTTCTTTACATATAAACTATTATAATCAAATATGAGCCACTAAACGAACTGTAACTTCTTTTAACTCCCTCGAATTTTTAATATTACAATTTATTTTGGTCAATAAAGTTATATATTACCGTCAAATACCGTTCATAAGTCTTGTTAATTGAAACTTACATGTAGTAATACAGTGGTTAAGCAGTTACACAAGTCTTTGTAAGTGTATCAACGGCTACATAATCTGCATAATTGGAAGTCGTCGTAGGATATTGCGTCCACGTGAGGCGGCGAGCAATTTTCTGCGTCATTTCCGGTGAATCGTCCGCTTAGATAGCCGATTCGATGCGCGTGCCTACCTACTACTTAACTATAACGCTTAATTGATACGAATTTTACATACTATACGGATGTTACGTTTTCAATTAACCCAAATATTTATCATTTCAAATTATATTTGAAAATGATTGACGTGAATAATCACATTTTTTTACATTTAACATTTTAAATGATGATTTAAATGACAATTTCACGTGGTAATATTTTCAAATTAAAATGCTGATATATTTTGGTAATAAATTTACGACCCTTCAAATTTTCTCTCAAAGGTACAATTGAGAGTAAAAAAACATCAAAAGGGTTGAAGTAATAAATTATTTATTCCAAAATCACTGAACAAAAAGTGTACGCATAAATTTATACTTGTTTTATTCACAGATTTCAGCTTTAATTATACACAAATGACAATATCAAACGGGTGTCATTCACAACGTCGGCAGTTTAGATAACGCGTGTAGTCATTGGTAAAATGTAAATTTCACTAATAACATATACGAGTATCTGTAAATCATTTATAATAATAATATTTTAGAATTATAATTCACTTTAGTTGAGTGTTAATGAATTTAAATCACAAACTTTTCAATTTAATATATCTGTGTCAATATTTACCGAAGAACCTATTAGCCTAACCATTTAGGATTGCTCGCAAGACTACGTTCTTGTAGAGATTATATATATATATATATATATATATATAACTATAGGTTGCGGTGACCACTTAACTTCAAGTGGAATGCATAATCATTTGCTACTTTATAACGTAAGAAAAATTAGCGGCGTACCGCCGAAAGATCAAAATTTATCAAAAGACAATACGAACATAACTTTGAAATGTTCCACGGCTGGAAAACAGCCGCTTCTCGATGGTAGACACGATTTTAATTGGCACGTTACAGCTCGAGGTATTGGAGTGAATGAGTAAATGTACGCTGAATAGTGAAATATCGTTAGTACGTAGCGAGGGTCAAACCCGTGGCATTGACCACTTGCTACGATATACAAATTGCTACGTATTAGCTTTAAGTTGTCTCAATAACGGATGTTTATAATGCATTATTTAAAAAGGACATAAAACAGAGTATTGTATTTTGATGTAAAGTTATATTTTGTTATTGATTCCACAACTGTGGTATGATTAGAATACTTAGATTGTCTGTCGCATTGCATTTTTTTAACATAATTCAGTATTTTTATTTAACCTTACTAGTTAACTGTCACTCGTTTATTTTATTTTAGTTACTGCCCTAATTTTATGTATTATTTTCACATATTTACTCCGTGAGCGAGTGGATTGTTCTCTAAGTACTATGTTTTGTTCTCTGTAATATTACTTACATGTATATTTGAGTACAATTGTTTATTACTCTTAATAAATAAAAAAAAAAGATCTAATCTCGCACACTACTAATATTAGTAATTTACAAGTTTTTCTGGTTTTGCGTTCATAAAGTTACCTCGTACAAAACATTTCAAATTTCCTTGTATAATATTTCTGAACAAATCACCATAATCATTTGTTTATACTTATGTATATATATATATATAAATCAATTGTTACTTACTTATAAGGTTCACTATTTGATTTAGCTATATATATATATATATATATATATTATAAAGCGGAAACATTTGATTTTTTGTTTGTACTTAATATACTCAAAAAAACCTTAACCGTTTTTAAAATACTACCTATAGATAACTACATAATCAGCGAGTAACATGGGCTGTATTATGTTTTCAAAATTTACATTAACCATAGCGAAACTGCGAGTATAAAGCTAGTATGTACGTAAAAATGGATGTTAGTATTGATGGTATACATCTTGAGATTGATAAACTCTAACATTATTTGTTTTCATGGATAAAGGTTTCTATCACATCCAGTTAAGTATATCTCGCCATTAGTGATATTACAATTTCCTACTATTCATCCGACTGCCACGATAATTATTATATGTATGTAGATATTTGAAAAAATAAGAATATTTATAAACTATCCATTTTGCTGTATCTTAATTATTTATTACAATATATATGCATATAATTGGCAAAAATAATAATAAAGGCACGCAGAGTCGCGGGCCAGTTAGTAGCATATAAAACACGAAATTACAAAGTTTCGTTACGCATAAACAATGTTTAATCAAATATGGATCCAAACACACGTCACTCACAATGTTGGCAGGAGTATGTTGGTACGCTTTGATTACATATCTGTTGTCCACGTTTCACTTCCGTTTGATGTAATACTGTTTACAATAGTTGTGGATCGACCGACATTCCATCAGTGTTAGATCATCCACTATAAATTTCAATAACTCGGTGATATATAATAATAAAATATAATTATTTTTCAAATCACCGTTTATCTTAGTTGTGTAAGATTTAACCATTGTCGAAGTTATCACAGTTTTATAAATTTTAAGAAACAAAACCAAGAGTATAATATAACAAAAAAAAACAAAAAAGGCACGTTTCGTATTTTAATATTTTGTATCTCATTCAACTGTTTTACTTAGAAATCGTTTCTTGGATTCACGAACAGAATAAAGTCTAATTCAATCCATAATCTTGAGAATTACTACTACTGGTAAGTTATAAGTGTTAGTACAACTATTTAAAATTACAAACGTAATAATACTGTATCATGTCCCGCACATAATTTTCACCTAAATCCTGAATGGTACGTTAAAATTATTATACTTCCCAGGCTGAATAGGGCTGTCGCTGTAACTAAAACCTGGCGTTATTTTGAAGCGTATGAAGTATGTTTGGTGCATAAGTGATTGCCAGTAAATCATTCCAGAAGAAAAGAACAAATTAAAGTAAAGAATTAAGAATACGAAATTTGTGATATTAATCATCGAGTACGTCACATTAATAGATTGATATCTCTCACTGCTCGACACCAGCTTCTTTCCATGATTAAAATCACGGGCTTTCTAGACTACATATTATACTCATACATATGTTAAAGCTTTTGTCGAGATATTTGTAAGAAGTCATGCTATCGATAACTTCAATTATCTATGAACATTCAACTTTATAATGACCTAATTATTCTTCTTTGTAATGTACTTATCATCAGGTACACTATAGTTATTTTGTAAGCATTTTGAAGCGATGATGGCCTATTTGATAACGCAGCATCCAAGGACTTAGTTTCGAATCCTTGCGACTGAGTCGATGGTTTTGATGAAGGAAATCGTCATGGTGATACTATAGCATGGGGTTAGGCCATAAATACAGACGTTAGCGCCTTTACCATCTTAGGCTACACCATCATTAAACATCAGATGAAATTGTGGTCAAAATGCTAACCTATAAAGTATAAAAAAGAAGTCATACATATATATATAGCAAATGTCTTTACACCTTATTATACTTTATTATCATAAGTAAATACCACAAATAATAACTCTGCATAAACAAATTCGGATCAATTTTAATAACAGGATAAGGCGCGGCACATGTAACTCACTGTCTACTATCAGATGTTGGAAAGACACTTTTCATTCAAGAAAAGATAGTAATAAAAATATATTCATAATTACTAGTATAAAAACAAAAACCGAGGGTGTCAGCCCTGCATGCAGCTCGTGGCCGACGCGTCACGATCGATGCGTTCTGCTCATCCCGTAGTCACGCGATTTGTCGTGTTGCTACGTGTTTTTTCATCAGATGAAAGCCCCTATTTATACACCACGTTGAATAGTTTCAACGGACCACTGGGTTACGAGTTTTTACTTCGTGTTAATACTGAGAGGTACGCTCGCAGAATTCTAATTAATACGACAATTATCTTTTTATTGACATTTTTAAGGAGAAAAACATGCTTAGCTCGTTTTTAAAACAGTTGATAAGAACATTAAACCAAACTAACATTCGACGTAACACCTTGGGCATGTTGCATTTTTCCGTGTTGATGGAATAAAATAAAAATATAGCTATATTTTATTCTTTATAGGTTTCTCGAGAATTTCACCTCATATTAAATGACGATGTAACCTAAGATAATGTTTAATCTAGACTACTGACTCTCAAATGCAACTGCTGGAACATACCTACAGTTGCTTGGTAATAGATTTTCAACTTGAAGCGTCTGGCAGGCGGGTTTTGGTGAAAACCCAATCACTAAGCTATGGTTTCATCGGGATAATTCCTTCACCAAAAGCTATAATTGAACCATTACCGCTTTAATTACTATCAAAGCATATTATTTTACTTACTATTCTCATTAAATGTAAAGATATGTAATTAAAGGTATATATATTCTCTTGTCATTATACACATACCTGTTCATAATATTTAAATACTACGTTTATAAAATCTTCTTACTATATCTTCTTGTTTAAAGCTGAAAACATAACGTACATAGCCTAGAATGCAGTTATTTCGCACTGCAATGTAACAAAGGAAATTAAGATTTGAAAAGCAGGTGGTGCAGGATTACAAGAAGATGGGGTCACGTACCGCCCACTGAAATGCGATGACACTGCAATCGCGGCACACTTTCAGTTGCGTGCTAACTGCTAACCGGTTACTCCCTGAAACATAATGCCGACTAATCGACTTTACTACGGGATCTCGATTTATGTAAAAGCATACCGCATGCAAGTAAATTGCACTTGTTTATTTTCCTTACTAGCATTAAAAATATGTTTTCTTACAAGTCGAATGGTTAAAGTTGTATTTATAACTTAAAATACGTTTACTGAAGTAGAATATGGTATACTAAGAATTTTTACACATAAATAAAATTGAAGCGGTTTTATTATTTCTCTGGGATAATTTCCGAAACTAGCTTTTGCTCGCGACTTCCCTCGTGTTTGTGTACATTTGGCTTATCCCCCGGGAAAGGTACACTTTCTCTAGATGATATAATTGCCAAAATAAGACATAATTTATTTCTAGAGACAGTGATTTATTTCTATATACAACTAGCTTTTGCTCGAGTTTTCGTTCACGTTAATATAAAGAAGTATCCATCAGAAATAGTACTTTTTTCTGGATGAAAACCAACATATATCCTTTTTTTGCCCCTGTCAACGTGTATGCACAATTTAATAATAATCGATTTGTACTAATGCGTGAAAGCGTAACAAACAAACGAATTTATTTTTGCATTTATAATATTAGTTCGGATGACAAAATCGAAAAATAATATAACTCACAATTAAACGAGACCAAAGACGTAGCTTCCATGAAATAATAAAACTGTTTTCACAAAAACGAAATATATTGATTAAGCTATTCCATATCAGTAAATAACTTATTGTTACAAATAGAACGGTAAACTGTGATTTTAATATTTACTGCATTCAAAGAACTGTTTGAAATCTTTATATAGGTATAGTACAATTAAATTACTGTAAAACATTATTTTTGGAAAACAGGACACAATCAAAATGCACCAGCATTGATTGAACTTATGGTAATTTAAAATCCGATTTTCTGTTAATTTTATCTACTACTTGCCGTGTGCCCGATAGAATTTTCCATACTAGCATCTCAGAGCATAATCAATCACCTTTAAAAAAATCTTATTTCTCACATACGTTATATATGCAAAATTTCATATCTCTGGTTTAGTCTGTCGGTCACTTTGAAAAATTTTGTTGCGTATTTATTTTTGTTGCCTACAGAAAAATCTTTATTTTATAATAGCCGGAATTAAAACAAGAAACCGCAGAATAGAATCCGTCCTGTGTAAATAACGTAGGTACAATCATTTTCTCAACCCGCGCACAAAGTTGTTTGAAGCAATATCCAAGTGTTTACGTTAGAACATTAACCGGAAAGTTTATCTTAATTAATCTTTTGAGCTATTTAGTCAAAGAGAAGAATCCTTTGGCCGCTTTATTGAATTCCGAGTCCGGAAAGTTGTCGTAAATAAGAAAGCATCGATATTCGATGTCTGAGCTCGGCAGTCTTTAAGCGATTTTCTAACTTAATATAAGGTATTATAGATTGTTTAATATGAATATTTGAGGGGAAAATGTGAAATTTTACAAAAATTTAATTTATATACATATATATCGAGGCAATATTGTTATTTGCTTAAAATAGAATATACAGGAAACTTTCTCTTCGATCATAATCGATTATATTAATTAACAATTTAATGTTATATACATACTTTTCTTCTGATGAATTGTGTTTTAATTTCTCTTTGTGTCCTTCATAAAAATATTATTAACGACCAACAAATAACTCGTATTTGTCTAACATAAGTCACGAGACTATAAAACTAGTTAAGCTTTATTCTTGTGTAAAATACGTCAATTTATTTTAATTGTGCAGAATCCATGAATGAATATTATCATTTTTAGATTTGTAGATACATACATATTATATTATACATACATATATTCTTTCATATCTACATATGAAAGAAGAAAATTAGACGATAATATCTTTTTCCTTTGGCCACAGTGGCTTAGGACGCATAATGTATGTACACATTTATTAAACAATTAAACCTTTAAATTAAAAGTATAAATAATATTGAAGTATTGACTATAGAAAAAAAATGATAATAATACACAGTATTTGAGTTTTACAAAACTGCTTTGTTTGTCATATTCGAATATCAAGATTGGCATTCCTATAGACGGCAGTGCGGCCTGTGCATAAATTGACGCCTTTGGAAACGCAACGTTGTGAATTTCCCTCAGGATTTTCAACAGAAAAACTGGTCTCATTCGTTCAATCCCTCATTTATAATTCAATATCCGTTATTGCCCTTGTATGTATTTATACATATGTAATTTGCCACGTTCGTAAATAAGAAATGTCGTTTCTGATAAGATTTGAAATCACTAATTACGATTATAAAACTTCAATGTCGTCATTAAATTATGTAACGAAAATAAGAATATCTAAATTCTGAACGAAAGAAGTTCTTATGAATAAGGCATACTTTAATTTGTGACTTGAAATTATATTTTTGTGATTTTTATTAACTTGAATTGTTACCGAGTTTAACGCTATTTCAATTGCTTATATGGGAATTAAGCAATTAGCCCTGATTAATTGGATTTATATTAAAAACTAACAATCGACTTCATCCACGTTAAATTACAATATATAAACAGTCTTGTGTTGTTTTTGTTGTGTTTTTGGCCTTGTTTTTTGTACTTGGTGTGTTGAATTTATTGCCATACGGTCGAGCGCCTTAAGCACTGGTCTCAAAAATACAGGTGAAACTATAAAGGCACATCAGTCAAAGAACGTAGTCTATAGTGGCTAGATGTAGTACAATGGATAGCATAAAACATACTGCTATTAAAGAAACTTCTGTGTGTCAAATTTTATGGTGATCGGTCAAACGATATTGTATTCTAACAATCTCAGATCTATCGTATATATATATATATATATATATAATATTTCTTTTTTTTCGTTAAATATGCATGTTACCTTACAATGTTATTCAGGACTGGTTTAGCTAAAAATATGGGTCAATATTAGGACGACTCAGCAAAGTAAAGCATCAGAAACAAAAAAAGGGTACAAAATGGAAAAAATATGCGTTGTGCTTGCTTTATAAACCAAACCAATCACGCCGGGGCGTGCACAATGTGGGCGACTAAATGCCACACCAACAAAAGAGCCGTAAAGAATGGCCCGCCGACATACTCGCGCTAATAAAATAGTTCCGCGCAACAGGTTGGAACTCCCCGCTTCGCCTCGACAATACAATCACACTAGTACCAAGTATAATATGTGTCTGTGATCCTAGTATTTGTAGTTGCTTTAGATATGAAAAGGTTCCGATGTGATTTATGTGTAATTCCAAACCGGTCTCCAATATAAAAGTATAGTTGCGCCTTAATTGTCTGTCACGTATGGGTGCTCTGTTATGTAAAAGTTGTTGTTGCACTTAACTCGTATTATATATCACTTATTATGTTTATCATTGAAAATTGTTGTCTCTAATCTCACCACCACGCCATTTCTACTCACAAAGTTCGGTGATCTCTAAATTAATAAAAAATAATTTGTTATATATTTCAAGTTATAATCCCAAAGTGAATGGTGGAAATTTTACATTACTATTTACTTAGGTATATATTTATGATGATGAAATTATTTATTTTGATATACATTATAAATTATGTAAACAAGATCTAGGTAATATAAAGACAGCCATTATAATTTAAGTATATAAGTTAGATATTGCTAAGTTATTTTACAAGTTCTATGCTATTTTTTTATACTTTATAGGTTAGTGTTTGACCACAATCTCATCTGATGTTAAATGATGATGTGGTCTAAGATGGTAGTGACGCTAAGCCTAGAGGGAGACTGGCACTCAAGCGCAGCTGCCGGAACACACCAACAGGTGCTTGGCGACAGATCTTCAACTTTAAGGTGATAGCTAGCCAGACGGACTTAGAAAAAGCCCTACCCTATTCAACATAATTCTTTATTACCTATTCCATATTCGACGATTTAGGCAATATTTCATGATAGCTTGTGTAATTAACACGAGTTCTATTATAGTATAATTTTAATATACGACCCAAAGTATCGTTTTCTATCCTTTTATATTTTCCTGACAACGTATAAACAAATTCCATGATGACCGGTTGAATACTTAGTTAAGGCATGAAAGCGTACACAATAGAATCAAATAAACAAACTCATATTCGCATTTACAATACTAGCAAGGATTAGACGAAATTGGAAAAGTATTATCCATACACAAGTACTCGGTACTAGTGCCAATGCACAAAAAAGCTACACGAATAAAACGTGCAAAAGTGCTTCATGCTTCTAATGAATTAGTATTGAAATAATGTACAAGAAATATAACACAACATGCACGTACAATTGCACGTTCCAAGCCTTAAATTGATATTAACAATGCGAGGGATTATACTAAGCTTATGATTAATAATGCTGCATAATAGATAATTCCCTAATGAGACAATTAATTTGACAGTGCTATTAAAACGAAACGCAAATGTGTTAGGGGCTCATCATAAAAAATATTGAATTTATTACCGAAAACTAATTAATTTGATACAATAAAGTGATTTTTCTATCAAACATAATTCTGAAAAAGAAGAAATAAAATAATTTTTGTTCATAAACTATTTGTTACCCCTTTTACGGTGATATGTATTTTATAAAAAACTAAAATGCATAAGCTGGTTTTGGTGGGTTCCGGCAACTGCACTTGAGAGCCAGTCTCTCTCTAGATTCAGCGTGACTTACCATTTTAGATCACACCATCATTTAACATCAGATGAGATTGTGGTCAAATGCTTACCTATAAAAAATAAATTAAAAAAGCTGGATCGAGACCAATATTTGATACTATTAGTAACTTAATAGTCACAAGTAACACGCCAAATTGATCCCGCAATTTACCCGAAGCCTAGATCAAATGTCTCGAAAACATTCTTAGGTCGGAATGTTACAACTCTTTTTATATAGAAAGCGACTCTCCGGTGTATATTTTATTCTACCGTTATCAGCTATAACTTAGACATTGATAAGCAAGAAAAAATATGTTGCAAGTATATTAATTACCCATTTAGTACAATGAACATAAACTTATGAGTATTAGGAAACAATAATATCGTTTGATTGGATCCTGACTACCATACAACAGGTATTATATGGTTTTAAAGCCGTCACAGTTTTATCCCGTTTCAGGAATAGCCAATTGCTAGCAGCTAACATATTATACCCAGTAGCGCAATAAAGCGACAATGAGCGATAGATTACAGATATTTCGATGTTCAGTTGTTTTCAGATTGTACTCTGCTTAACGCCAAAACCAATGGCATAAATTTGCAGTGCCACTACAATAAAGAAAATCTATAATAAAGAAAATCTATTAAAATTTCGACTGTAACAAGACAATGTAAACGTTTTATTATGAAACTAACTGTTGGAAAACTTCATGATGAATGGTTGAGTAGTTAATGCGTGAAAGCGTAACAAACAAACTGACATCCGCATTTACAAAATGTTTAAGGATAAGGAAATATTAATTTATTTATTAATAATCTAGCGCGACTTCGCTCAAGGAAAAGTCACATTTAAAGGGTACATCTCAGGAGTCATCTTATTTTTACACACCAAATTCACTCCTTAGGGAAAGAAATTTTCACAAATTCTTTCTTAACACTTGTAACGGATCTATACCGGCCCCTTATAGAAAAAAAAAAAAATTATACGAACAACTCCATCTAGTTAGAATTATAAAGAGTTTTCCATACTTGGTCAATATTGGTGTATCGAAATTTTGACAAACAAAATAATAGTACAATAACGTAACTAGCGCCAACTTTGGAAACTTTTATAATACAGGTTAAATAAAAGGAATAAAGGGAAAATACATATTATAATATATTCGTAAAATTATGTAATATATTTTAACAGTTATTGTGAATTAGATTAAAGTAAAGATTGAATAAAATCTTTATGTAAATATAGAACATTTGTAAAATCATAGACAAAGTGAAGAATTTCTATTGGTTGTATTTTGTTTATAATAAATGACCAATGGGGAATCAAATCAGGGATCATTGTTTACGTTTAAGATTATGAAAAGTAGGTCAACGATTATTTAACAAAGGGGCTTTATAGAAGTTTTTTTTAATTTTCGATACTTGAAACAAAGAATGGACTGTTGTTTAAGATTATGAAAAAAAAGTAGGTCAACAATCATATAACAAGGGGGAACTATAGAAATTTGTTTACATTTAATACTTGAAACAAAGGATGGATTGTAGGAGTAAGAGGAATAAGTGGTAAATTAAGAACGCAAAAAACCCGAAAAATATTAGTAAATTCGAGGAATGAAAGGACTGATTGTTTGACGAGATTTAGGAGAGGGGCACATGGATAAAAGGGGTTTCAACTAGGGAATCGAGGCAGTTTAGAGTTTTTAGAATCAGTGCTTTAGCGGTCGTAATGGCAGTTTAAAGAGTTTTAGAATCAGAGTGCTTTAGCGGTCGTAATGATAGTTTGCACATAGAACAAAAGTAAATAATGTTCTTCCAAGTTAATATTCGATTTACTAGTAGTTAGGGTGTTAATAGTAGACTCATATAGTGCGCGTGAGTTTCGTTAATAGTGTTAGGGAGATCCCACAGTAATTTCAAGTAAAAGTTTTATAAATATTGTTAGGTGTTGTAGAAACGAAATATCAGTTATTTTCCGTCGTAGAAATATTGAAATATCTAAAAGAAGAGGTATTGTTGTGTTAAGCATTGTATTCGGTAAATTGTATTTAGAAAGTACATTTATTAAATCTACGAGACTGTAAGTAATTTAAAATATACATTATTACATATGTACACTATAACTACTATTTATAGAATTCAAACAAAACACACACATATATACATAACACTACTGTACATAGTTTTGTAGTTCTGATAATACTATCAGAATGAGGTAAAACTGGCTCAGATAAATTCGTGCTCAGATAAATTCGTGACAATGTTATAATTCAGTAATACATCATTCCCTAAACTGAGGTGATTCCACTACACAAGCTTTTACTCATCAGTGTTTTATTATAGGAAGTCCCAGTAGGCGTTGAATTGAGTTGGCACCTAAAGCATATACGCTTCGGCGGTTCTTGAATTCTCTCTCTCTGTCAAGTAAAACTAGTTTGCTGGATAGCGAAGAGGTTCCTGTATGCCTGAAGACGAACTGGGTAGTTGTCGGCGATACGTTTGCCTTGACCCGGGGAATGGTTTGGTCTTAGAAACATAGTTCTTCTTTACCAAAGTACGAACCGGTAGCCTTCATTGTCCGACATCATCTACCTAGTGAATCTTCCGCCTGGTGTTAGTCGGCCCTAGCCTTGACGTAACTTATTCGACATCCTCTTGTGTTTATAATACAAAAGAATGTGTACTGGAATACACTGAAAGTTATAATAAACCTCTTTGTTAATGTCACAATCCCACACACAACTCTTTACAGACATATCAACTAACTTCAGTAAATATACATCTAATGCTAAAAATATCAAATATCTATTAGAGTTTGAATTCTATAACATAGTAGTAGAATTTCAACAAATTATTAGTTTTATATAATATAAGGTAAGCTAAATATATTTCAATCCATTTAAAAAGGTATATTTTTTAGATCTACAAGAGTGTGAGTAATTTAATATTATACTTTATTTATATGTACATTGTAACAATCATCTATAGAATTCAAACAAAGACACATACGTACATAACACTACTGTACATCAGCTAAAGGTTTTGTAGTTCTGATAATACTATCAGAATGAGGTAAAATTGGTTCGGGTAGATTCGTGACAATATTGTAATTCATTAATACATCATTTGCTAAACGGAGGTGATTCCACTACACAAGCTTTTACTCATCAGTGTTTTATTATAGGAAGTCCCAGTAGGCGTTGAATTGAGTTGGCACCTAAAGCATATACGCTTCGGCGGTTCTTGAATTCTCTCTCTCTGTCAAGTAAAACTAGTTTGCTGGATAGAGAAGAGGTTCCTGTATGCCTGAAGACGAACTGGGTAGTTGTCGGCGATACGTTTGCCTTGACCCGGGGAATGGTTTGGTCTTAGAAACATAGTTCTTCTTTACCAAAGTACGAACCGGTAGCCTTCATTGTCCGACATCATCTACCTAGTGAATCTTCCGCCTGGTGTTAGTCGGCCCTAGCCTTGACGTAACTCATTCGACATCCTCTTGTGTTTATAATACAAAAGAATGTGTACTGGAATACACTGAAAGTTATAATAAACCTCTTTATGAATGTCACAACCTCACACTCAACTCTTGTACAGACCTACCATAGAATTATATATATGTATATAATATCAAATAATTATTAAAGTTTGAATTCTATAAAACTCATATAACATTCTTATAATTTCAATGAAGAATATATGTAGGCCAAGTTTAATTAAAGATAATCTAAATTCTATATTTTAGGATTATATGAGCATACATAGATAACTAAGAAAGGAATTATGTTTAAGTGATTGTAGTGTTAAGTTTATTTTTCCAACAAAATCATGTAAATATACACTACACCACACCACACTACACTTTTGTATTGTTGATTTGCTAAAGGGACAAAATAGCCCTTATGCCTAAATAGTCAACTACCACATTCACGGCTGAAATGTGTGTTGAGTAGAGTTAGCACAGCATTATTAAATTAATTTATTGTTATATAATAACAACATTGGTAAAATGAATAATCTGTGTGGGATTCGGTTAGCACATTATAAATTAATGGTGACTGGAACCAATCAGATGTTCAACTATCAATCTAAATTAATATCTACAATATTATTTTGTAATACAAATGCTGGTGCTGACTTAACTCTGCACATAATGCTACTAAAACCTATCCACTATCCTTCTGGAACTAGTGTGATTTTAATAATTCATTACTGGTTATGTCTACCATTTAAAAGGCAGTAATTTAATCCGATGGGTGTGTTAGCGAAATCTCTATGCAGGCTACTGTGATTCCTCCAAACAATCTGAATACTTGTTAGGGTGTTTCTTGTCTTCCCTATATCCATATCCGTCGATCCACACAGTGTTAGACGCCAGACGAGTGGATTGGAGCTGAGCTTTGTCTCCCTCCTACTTATCCCAGTGTCTATTTTGGCCTTCTTTCCTGTGCGGGGAGGTTTGGATTGAAGCAAGTTACTTATTTTCTCCTCGGTTGACTTTGTCACCTTGGAGCTTTCGCTACTTCGGTGAGGATCATGGTATGTCTGATAGTAGAATAGCTATAATCACTTATTAGATTGAATCATTATATTTTTACATAATACAATTAAGGAGCTAGTTCCAGAATCCTTATATCCTGCCTTTTTCCCCTTAACTCCCTAGCAATGCTTGTGGTAGTTGACTATTGGGTATCACTATAAATTTATAGTCAATAGTGCTTCTAAGAGGCGGGACTTGGGACGGTATTGGGGCCTCCCCCCCTTCCGGGGGAAAATTAGGGAACATTTTAACACAACCAACATACACATATTTAAGACACAATTATATTTTTATTATAACTAAGATTAGGATGTATATTGAAATTAAGTGAACATATTATGAATAGTGTTACATATAGATATTATCTTTAATTTATTTATTTGATTTTGAAATAATTGCATTTATAACTTATTGTCATGTGTTTGCTAAAGTTCTAATTATACTAGATTTGATCTATGTAATGTTTTCTGAGTACCAGATAAAAGAATTTGTTTACTATAATTTTGTTTCAATTCACAACGTAGAAGGGTCCTAATTTCTAAACGATCATGGCAATAATTATATCAATATAACGCTTATACCAAGATTTTATATCTTTGGTTAACTAATATATGGCAGATAGTGAGAGAGGTGTGTAGTGACGACTAAGCTGTCTCAGTATGGCGAAGGGGTGGGTCGTTACAATTTGGTGCCGTGACCAGGATACTGGTCATTCAAACTCAGAAAACATGTTAGAGCTTGAGCGAACACCGACTTTATATTTTTGTAATTTAAATTTGATTTCTATTTATGTGTGCACTTTTATTACCTGTCTGTACCTTGTTTTGTGTATGTTTATGTTTTATATAGGATTGTTCAGTTTAAGGTAAGTGAAACGATATCATATATGTTAAGAAATTGTGTGCATGCTTTGACACAACAATACTATCTTCTTCATCTTTGTTTTATGAGATACTATTAGCAAAATGATTTTAAACGTCATTCAAATATTATCATATCCCTTTGAATTAGTCCATCTTGTCTGAAAATAACAAATGCGTAGTAAGTTAACTAAAACATTGCGAGAATAGGTTGCATATAACGTAAATAATAAAAGATAAAGATGTACCGAAACCTATGAGAACGTTGCGATTACAAAACAAATGTACATAATTCATTGCTAAAAATACATAACGATGTATACAACCGTTTTGTTTACAAATTTTGCAATAGGAATGAGGTATCCGATTTGACAGGAAAAATCAATATTTAGTTGAAACATCGATATAAATTAATAAATTTAATTTACTGCTAAAGTTCTGGTTTTTATAAATTCATTAAAATAATCTAGTTATTGTTTAAAGAATTTAATACAAGAAAACATTGTTTTATAGTAGGGTAATCTATAAACATATAACGGAAATTACAAAATTAATACACGGTTAATCGATATCGTCGATCGATTTCAATCAATATATTAGATCTATATCGACTACTTCTGATTGCGTTACTATTATCAGTGTTGCCGGAACACTAACATGAAATATTACTGTTAGGTTGTTTCTAATTAATAAAATACTATTTCTTAATAATGTTATTTTTCCAATTAAAAACATAATAGGATACATTTAACGATTTATAGTTAGTCTCATACAAATTTAAGTACTCTTGTGTATATTTAGTCATTATGGTTCAGTGATTATAGAATTGGGTAGAGATTATAGAATCATGAATCATAGATTCAATTATATACATACACGACTGACTTTTGCGTGGCAGGCATACTTGTTACTAATATGTATCTGAATATTTGTTATGTAGAGATATCTGATGTTTCTATGTTTGCAATTTGAATGGTTGGATGATCGTCGTGTGTATATACAAATACTTTGTTATATTGTGCATATCTATATTATGTATAAATATATTGGTTATTAGGAATCCTTTTACAAAAAAAATAATAATAATAATAAATAATAAAACCTTAAAATAATTAGGGGGCGTGGTTATTAGGAATTACTATAGGTATAACATTGTTTAGACAATAAAATTTTACAGTATTTAGGGGGCGCAGTCATAAAGAAAGTGCTTTATTGAAATTCGGGTTTACGATTTAAGTTTGAATTTTATCAATTCAAGCATTTCTAGGTGTATGAATTTATCAATTGATGTAAATAGGATAATAATATCTAAATAATGAAAATGATAGTTAGCTAGGGGGCGTAATAATTAAGAATAGCTGGTGCAATTTTGATAAGAGTCTAAAAGAAATCTTAATGATTAAAGTAATTTATTTTAGGAAAATTCAGAATAAATATAAATAGTCACAAGGCAATATGAAATTAGTTACCTGTTAGTAAAGAATTTACATACAGTAGTTCTCAAATATTTTAATCTATTATTCAACAAAAATCTATGTAATATAGGTGTAGATTGTAATATCCATAATAAAATATAGATCTTTAATCATGCAAGCTTAATTACAGAAGTTATAGATTTGATATAAATAGTAATAATACCATATAAACACTCTTATACATTATATCTATTATAACTAAAAATATATAATTATGATAAATAATGTTGATAATTAAATGTTAACATATTAATGAATAATATATCACTTATAAGGAATGAAAATAAAATATGTTAGCTTTAATTCTGTCTCTAGGTCAAAAAAATCTTGGTCAAAGAGGAGATTGGGGTAATACCGGACGCATGGAACTTTTAAATTTGAATTAAATATAACGCTTGTAGTTTTGATTATTCTTCCGGTAAACTTCATAATAATCAAGGGGGCGATTGTAACGGATCTATACCGGCCCCTTATAGAAAAAAAAAAAAAATTATACGAACAACTCCATCTAGTTAGAATTATAAAGAGTTTTCCATACTTGGTCAATATTGGTGTATCGAAATTTTGACAAACAAAATAATAGTACAATAACGTAACTAGCGCCAACTTTGGAAACTTTTATAATACAGGTTAAATAAAAGGAATAAAGGGAAAATACATATTATAATATATTCGTAAAATTATGTAATATATTTTAACAGTTATTGTGAATTAGATTAAAGTAAAGATTGAATAAAATCTTTATGTAAATATAGAACATTTGTAAAATCATAGACAAAGTGAAGAATTTCTATTGGTTGTATTTTGTTTATAATAAATGACCAATGGGGAATCAAATCAGGGATCATTGTTTACGTTTAAGATTATGAAAAGTAGGTCAACGATTATTTAACAAAGGGGCTTTATAGAAGTTTTTTTTAATTTTCGATACTTGAAACAAAGAATGGACTGTTGTTTAAGATTATGAAAAAAAAGTAGGTCAACAATCATATAACAAGGGGGAACTATAGAAATTTGTTTACATTTAATACTTGAAACAAAGGATGGATTGTAGGAGTAAGAGGAATAAGTGGTAAATTAAGAACGCAAAAAACCCGAAAAATATTAGTAAATTCGAGGAATGAAAGGACTGATTGTTTGACGAGATTTAGGAGAGGGGCACATGGATAAAAGGGGTTTCAACTAGGGAATCGAGGCAGTTTAGAGTTTTTAGAATCAGTGCTTTAGCGGTCGTAATGGCAGTTTAAAGAGTTTTAGAATCAGAGTGCTTTAGCGGTCGTAATGATAGTTTGCACATAGAACAAAAGTAAATAATGTTCTTCCAAGTTAATATTCGATTTACTAGTAGTTAGGGTGTTAATAGTAGACTCATATAGTGCGCGTGAGTTTCGTTAATAGTGTTAGGGAGATCCCACAGTAATTTCAAGTAAAAGTTTTATAAATATTGTTAGGTGTTGTAGAAACGAAATATCAGTTATTTTCCGTCGTAGAAATATTGAAATATCTAAAAGAAGAGGTATTGTTGTGTTAAGCATTGTATTCGGTAAATTGTATTTAGAAAGTACATTTATTAAATCTACGAGACTGTAAGTAATTTAAAATATACATTATTACATATGTACACTATAACTACTATTTATAGAATTCAAACAAAACACACACATATATACATAACACTACTGTACATAGTTTTGTAGTTCTGATAATACTATCAGAATGAGGTAAAACTGGCTCAGATAAATTCGTGCTCAGATAAATTCGTGACAATGTTATAATTCAGTAATACATCATTCCCTAAACTGAGGTGATTCCACTACACAAGCTTTTACTCATCAGTGTTTTATTATAGGAAGTCCCAGTAGGCGTTGAATTGAGTTGGCACCTAAAGCATATACGCTTCGGCGGTTCTTGAATTCTCTCTCTCTGTCAAGTAAAACTAGTTTGCTGGATAGCGAAGAGGTTCCTGTATGCCTGAAGACGAACTGGGTAGTTGTCGGCGATACGTTTGCCTTGACCCGGGGAATGGTTTGGTCTTAGAAACATAGTTCTTCTTTACCAAAGTACGAACCGGTAGCCTTCATTGTCCGACATCATCTACCTAGTGAATCTTCCGCCTGGTGTTAGTCGGCCCTAGCCTTGACGTAACTTATTCGACATCCTCTTGTGTTTATAATACAAAAGAATGTGTACTGGAATACACTGAAAGTTATAATAAACCTCTTTGTTAATGTCACAATCCCACACACAACTCTTTACAGACATATCAACTAACTTCAGTAAATATACATCTAATGCTAAAAATATCAAATATCTATTAGAGTTTGAATTCTATAACATAGTAGTAGAATTTCAACAAATTATTAGTTTTATATAATATAAGGTAAGCTAAATATATTTCAATCCATTTAAAAAGGTATATTTTTTAGATCTACAAGAGTGTGAGTAATTTAATATTATACTTTATTTATATGTACATTGTAACAATCATCTATAGAATTCAAACAAAGACACATACGTACATAACACTACTGTACATCAGCTAAAGGTTTTGTAGTTCTGATAATACTATCAGAATGAGGTAAAATTGGTTCGGGTAGATTCGTGACAATATTGTAATTCATTAATACATCATTTGCTAAACGGAGGTGATTCCACTACACAAGCTTTTACTCATCAGTGTTTTATTATAGGAAGTCCCAGTAGGCGTTGAATTGAGTTGGCACCTAAAGCATATACGCTTCGGCGGTTCTTGAATTCTCTCTCTCTGTCAAGTAAAACTAGTTTGCTGGATAGAGAAGAGGTTCCTGTATGCCTGAAGACGAACTGGGTAGTTGTCGGCGATACGTTTGCCTTGACCCGGGGAATGGTTTGGTCTTAGAAACATAGTTCTTCTTTACCAAAGTACGAACCGGTAGCCTTCATTGTCCGACATCATCTACCTAGTGAATCTTCCGCCTGGTGTTAGTCGGCCCTAGCCTTGACGTAACTCATTCGACATCCTCTTGTGTTTATAATACAAAAGAATGTGTACTGGAATACACTGAAAGTTATAATAAACCTCTTTATGAATGTCACAACCTCACACTCAACTCTTGTACAGACCTACCATAGAATTATATATATGTATATAATATCAAATAATTATTAAAGTTTGAATTCTATAAAACTCATATAACATTCTTATAATTTCAATGAAGAATATATGTAGGCCAAGTTTAATTAAAGATAATCTAAATTCTATATTTTAGGATTATATGAGCATACATAGATAACTAAGAAAGGAATTATGTTTAAGTGATTGTAGTGTTAAGTTTATTTTTCCAACAAAATCATGTAAATATACACTACACCACACCACACTACACTTTTGTATTGTTGATTTGCTAAAGGGACAAAATAGCCCTTATGCCTAAATAGTCAACTACCACATTCACGGCTGAAATGTGTGTTGAGTAGAGTTAGCACAGCATTATTAAATTAATTTATTGTTATATAATAACAACATTGGTAAAATGAATAATCTGTGTGGGATTCGGTTAGCACATTATAAATTAATGGTGACTGGAACCAATCAGATGTTCAACTATCAATCTAAATTAATATCTACAATATTATTTTGTAATACAAATGCTGGTGCTGACTTAACTCTGCACATAATGCTACTAAAACCTATCCACTATCCTTCTGGAACTAGTGTGATTTTAATAATTCATTACTGGTTATGTCTACCATTTAAAAGGCAGTAATTTAATCCGATGGGTGTGTTAGCGAAATCTCTATGCAGGCTACTGTGATTCCTCCAAACAATCTGAATACTTGTTAGGGTGTTTCTTGTCTTCCCTATATCCATATCCGTCGATCCACACAGTGTTAGACGCCAGACGAGTGGATTGGAGCTGAGCTTTGTCTCCCTCCTACTTATCCCAGTGTCTATTTTGGCCTTCTTTCCTGTGCGGGGAGGTTTGGATTGAAGCAAGTTACTTATTTTCTCCTCGGTTGACTTTGTCACCTTGGAGCTTTCGCTACTTCGGTGAGGATCATGGTATGTCTGATAGTAGAATAGCTATAATCACTTATTAGATTGAATCATTATATTTTTACATAATACAATTAAGGAGCTAGTTCCAGAATCCTTATATCCTGCCTTTTTCCCCTTAACTCCCTAGCAATGCTTGTGGTAGTTGACTATTGGGTATCACTATAAATTTATAGTCAATAGTGCTTCTAAGAGGCGGGACTTGGGACGGTATTGGGGCCTCCCCCCCTTCCGGGGGAAAATTAGGGAACATTTTAACACAACCAACATACACATATTTAAGACACAATTATATTTTTATTATAACTAAGATTAGGATGTATATTGAAATTAAGTGAACATATTATGAATAGTGTTACATATAGATATTATCTTTAATTTATTTATTTGATTTTGAAATAATTGCATTTATAACTTATTGTCATGTGTTTGCTAAAGTTCTAATTATACTAGATTTGATCTATGTAATGTTTTCTGAGTACCAGATAAAAGAATTTGTTTACTATAATTTTGTTTCAATTCACAACGTAGAAGGGTCCTAATTTCTAAACGATCATGGCAATAATTATATCAATATAACGCTTATACCAAGATTTTATATCTTTGGTTAACTAATATATGGCAGATAGTGAGAGAGGTGTGTAGTGACGACTAAGCTGTCTCAGTATGGCGAAGGGGTGGGTCGTTACACACTCACCCACGTTAAATAAGCAATTCCTGTGAAAAAATGCATCCTTGTAAACAAAAAATGAAGTAGACGAAAGTAGAAGAATGATAAAAAAATATGACAAAATATCGATATAAATCATTTTTAACACTACGTTTTTAATATTAATCTTGGCAGGTTATATACATATATTGTTAACTTCACATTTTAAAACCCATAACATATATTTTCAGTCGATTACATTTTTTAATGTTTGATCTACTAATATAACTCCACAAAATACTAGTTTTCTAAGAGAGCTATTCGACAACGATGTCTGAAGTGCGGTAATCAAAAAAATATCGTATATCAGCCCATCCCTGGTCCGATCCACTTGTCTGGTGCTCGAGCTCTATTATGTGCCCATACGATGAAGAGCCCTACACATGTACAAACCTGCATTGTTTTACCATCGGCCGCATTCGAGAGGCCTCCACTTTCGACGTAATTTGATTAAAAGCTTTAATAACCTCTCTTAGTACTTTCAAAGTCTGAATACAACAATATATAGCTAATTGCATCATCATTATTCATACTGAAAAAGATAATTAATTAACCAACGTCCATTTATACGATATGAATAAATAGGAATATGAGTGAATCCATATTCGAACAATTTATATGAAAGGAGAAAAATATAGGTTTAGTTGAAGTTTAATTTTAGACAATTAAATTCACTTTTGTTATTCTTTAGTATAAGGGTACTTAGTTCTGTAGTAATGTAATATGTTTATTATTTGCAATTTGGTAGGTTAAAACACTCAAAATTTATCATAATTGATTAATTAATCGTTTTCTTCTTCAGGGGAAAAAACATGAAAATTCTACCATTCACGTTGATAATTAACGCTTAGAGCTTCTAACTAAACTGAAATCTAGAAAAGTCTAACAATATCATAAAATTATGTTTATATAAACAATAAGAACGGACATTGCATAGTATATATGTATGAATAGGCTAAAATAAAACAGTTCAGTATCATTTTCTCCTCTGTTTGTCAACAGGTTTTTCTTTTTTTTTTGGTTAGTAAATATTGAAGAGCCTTCGTGTATGAATAAAAAAAATACGTATAACTTTTTCTATACATGAGTCTCTATTGATATTAAAGAATCATAAAGAAATACAAATAATAATATCTATATATTATACTGTGAAGAAAAAACTTTGTACCAATAATTATGGTCTCATTTCGACCACTACTAGTAAGTAAAATTATGTTAAAAAGAATTAAAAAAAAAAACACGACTGCAAAACCAATCACACTTTTTAGTGATATTTTTTAAAACAATTTCCAAATTTGAGATCAAACCCTTTGTAGTGGGAGGTTTCACTAAAATTTGGAGATAACACAAATAATATTTGTCCTAAGTGGGGATTCGAACCAACAACACTGCAGAACGAATTGTTTATTCAGTTAAGAGTTTATAAGTTAAAAACGTATTTATATACCTCCTCTCTTTTTTCATTCACGACTATAATTCTTAAATACTTCCACAATAAAGACGAATATAAAACACATCATAAGCAAAGCTTACAGAGCGTGCCAGAGAAATAAAACAATTTATCTACATATGTGCAGTCGGATAAAAGCATAAGAAATTACAGAAATGACGAAACTACAGTTTATAAACTTGACGCTCTAACTAAGCACTATTTACAGGAAACACGACAAACGTCGGGACCCTAATACTCAAGTTGCGTGTACCGTGCGGTTACACAGTGGGATTTACAAGTTTCTTCTATCGCTACAAATGCTATTTCTGTTAAGGCCTTCTACGACTTACGTAACTTTCGCTGTTTTCACAAGTTACCTTTCGGCAACCCTTTGATGTTTTGTCGATTTGCGGTTGGAATCCTTGTGGTAACTTTTAGGGTTGTTGCTCTCAATGTAGCGGACATTTATAATTTGCCTTTAACATGATTATCTTAAAATAAAATCGGGTAAAATATTTTATGTTTCTTTAAGAAAGTTGACTATTTTATTACTATCAAGGAAGATTTATATTTCCAATCTTTAACCATAACTACTGTGTAATATTTGTGAATCTGTCTGCAGCTGTAGCAGCACTTTCTTTTTCAGTAAGCATTAAGCCTTCGTGAATACGCGCGGATTATTTTCCCTACAATCGGCTCTTTTCTACTGGACTCAAATAAGTCAGTTTTGGTCGGTTCTGATTTCCATTCCCATAGATATTGGCGACGCATACCTTGCCTGTAACTAACTGGGGCTTGTACCTTCATGCTGTTAAAGGTAGTTCTGTTGTTTCGTGGAAACCTTGTGTTTTATACTGTTTAATTATGGGCTATTGATTCATACCTTAGCTCGGACAAATAACAAACACTTTAATTTGATTAGCAATATTGAATTACACGTATTTATAACAACAATATATATATCTAAAAATTATGTTAATGGTAATCTCTTCCAGATAAGTTACCCTACATGTCATGTCATTCATAATGCGCTCTGCTGTTTAAGACTACATTTATATATATATAAGTTTCACTATATTCCTTTCACTTTGCAAGACAAATGAGTTAATAATTACCTCACGTCGTTGCGAAGATATATCATATTTTTGTTTCAAAATATTCCCAATGTTTAACCATAACAAAACGAATTCTGTAAAATTTTTAATATCGCTTTGGGTGGCTTTCCAATCAATCACCTTTACGTTAAGCCTTAACAATAAGCACACGACATTTAAATATACCCTCGTATATTATTTACGATATTAAAATAAAATTTAAGTTCCAAAAACTCATTATACAAAAGCACATCGTAATAGAAGTCATTCATTTCCGAGACACATAATATTACGCGACATAACAAATAAAATGAAAAGACACGCATTAAATTATGAATAAACAAAAGGCGGCAATGTTGAATGTTTAACCGCGACCGACAAAGAACAATCTATTATACAAAATAGGGAGTTCACAGAGTGGGAAAGCGGCACTAAGTGAGGAGTGACAAAACTTGAGTCGACGACTAATTAGCAATACAAACATGAATCAGAGGCTATTAGTTGTAATTGAATTGTCGCCGGCGGCGAAGTTGTTGCGGCAGCGAATTTAAATATCGTGCTTTACGAGATTTTAGAACTTTTGCTCCCGGTTCTTGTTGATGCATAATTTTTAATTGCAAGTTTTTCAAGTCAATACGGCTATTGCAAATAACTAGCAATCATATTCAATTGGAGAGCGCTAACAATTATTCCTTATATGTTAATCAATTTATATGTAGTGCCCATTTTAATGCAGGTATATGAAGGCCAGACACAAATTCTTACTACCGCACTAGCAGATTAAACAAAAATAAAACTAATATTATTTACATCTTTCTGTAATTATATACTGGTAAAAGAGAATAACAATTTTAGGAATTTCAATGAGTGATAAATTAAAAACGAATTCATAGACAAGTGCGTGTGATTGCTCATTTTTATACAAGCAATTCGGAACCAAATACGTTATTCAATTTGAACATTGAATTTCAATACGGTCATTGTTTTCGGATAACTTAATAAATATTCATAGAAAACAAATGACGCTGAATCGCTATGGCAACTCCGAGCGACCGGTTGGCAGCCTACTCGGAACTTCCCCGCGACAATTTTTCACTGAAATTTTATAAAACACTCCTGTCGTTGCTCAGAAGGAATTATCTCCCCCATTGAGTAAAATTTTTCACGGCAAGTTTGACTTCAATCCATTACTTTTTTCCCACTTTTATCTCGAAAACGTCACAGAAAAGTTGAATTGTGTTAATTGCGAGGTTGGATACTTTTGTGGTAACATTCCGTGTAAAGTGAGGGAGATGCTCTGAACATGAAAAATTATTGTCGTCGTCGACACACTTTTATGAACGTCTTTAATAGAGTCTGAATTTAAGTTTCATGTGCTTTAGAAAATAACAACCCAATATGCAAACCAGCAATTGAATCTTGAAAACATGTAATAATGATAATAATTATGTACAATTATGTATATTATGTATACAGAAATTGTTTAATAAAAATTAATTAAATTTTAATTATTAAGTTAAATTATGAATTCGTTTTAGTTTTACAATTTTGAAATATCCTGTAGAATTGAGCGTATAATTTAACGTTGATTGAACAGTATTGGTTCACGATGAAAATATACATTTTATCTTCATATATAACTAGCGACTGCGCGCGATTTTGTTCTCGTGAAAATGGTTGTGTTGTCTCAAGGGAACTATCAAACTTTATTGTATTAATTGTAGTTTTTTATATTTAAATTTTAATTTTATCATTATTTATCATCTAGTGTGGTAAAGCGTAATATTAGCATAGATCATATCATACCGTTAAAAAATCTTCTTGTACCCATCAGTAAAACCGAACAAACAACAAACGCTTCGATCTTACTTATATGTATAGATTTCACGAAATCATACATATTTAAATGCCAAATGAATGCGATGTCACTGTACGTCACAGAATTTTAACATTTGTTTCACACAATAGACACAATTATATTATTCTAAATAATTATGCTTTATGAATAATTTTAAATCGTAAATATCTGTAGTCAAGATGTTATAAAATTTGGAAAAGGTAATTTTATTGTAGGCTATTATTTATACTGTAACATATTCTTAATAGTAGTTATATTTACACTTGTTTACTAAAAGAAGCGACCACCACAATTTTACGAGCCTACTTTAACAAAAAATCAACAGCATTACATAAGATATAATTATTTACTACTACAATTATTTATCGTTATCTGCAAAATTGCTTATTAACAATTTAAGCTATATTTTTAAACAATTATTATTTATGATAATAAATAAAATTTAATTGATATATATATTTTTAATATACTTTATAGGTTAGCGTTTGACCACAATCTCATCTGATGTTAAGTGATGTTGTGGTCTAAGGTGGTAGTCATGCTAAGCCTAGTGGGAGACTTGGTCTCAAGTGTAACTGCCGGACACACCAACAGGTGCTTGGCGACAGATTTCCAACTTGAGGGTGGTAGCTAGCCAGGCGGACTTAGAAAAAGCCCTACCACCATGCTATGGTTTCATTACAATGTTTTCCTTCACCGAAAGCTCCGACTCATTTGCTAGGAGGACTCGAACCTGCTATCGTTTTAAATGTCAAATGAAATGTTTTTTGAAAATGCTAGATAATAAGAATATACTATATTAATTATCAATATTATTAATACAACATATTAAAATGAAGAAGACAACAGGAAGTAACAACAATTTTCATTAATCGCGAGGGTTGATTTGTTGAAGTAACGATAGTATTTGCATAGTTTTACACTTCAAGCTCCAACAGTGTAAATACATAGTTGGCATTATTATGTCTTTGTTAAAAAAATAATATGCTCTGTATGTAATTAGCTTACCCCAACGAAGTATATGCACGCTGCACGAAGCGTTTGCGGGCGCTAATTACCTCTCGTAATACGTCACAGACGAGGAAGGCATGCCTCCACGATGTCTCATGTATCTTTTAGCATCTCTACATCTAATCTAATGGGTGTTCATAAATATTATGCAGCCGTATTTGTTTACCTTCGCTTTGCATAGAACAGCTTCTGCACATTATACGGATGCACTGAGAAGATAAATGTTTTGCTTAGGTAATGGCAACGGGAAACTTGATTTTCATAAGAGAACTAGAAAATTAATTCCCGACCTCGCTACTCCGAGTTTAAGTCAAATAGCGTTATATGACAGAAATAAAACTTTATACTTATCACGTCAAGAGTGTAGTAAGTTCGATAACTTACTTATAATAAGCACTCCAATATGATTTTTTTTTCTTTCATTTAAATTCGAAATAATACACCTATCTAGATAATATTATATATTGTAATGTAATATATTATATCGCATCTGTGCAACTGATGAAAGCAAAAACTTTCTTAAAATAATAAGTGTAATTTTCCGAAAGATGGAGCTGTTGTCGCATCGCAATATGCGTTCGATTCCTATACACGACAATTATCTGTGTAATAAAAAAATGATTTATCTCATTCTAAGATGCTATAGTTTTTGCAGTGCATTTGCATTTTAAATTTATGCTATAGTTTGTGTCTGTTAATCGTAACTCGTATGTTTGAAAAATCGCCAACGACACAGTGTTCGACACTAGGTGTTGGAGTTGTCTTTATAAAGAAAAACAATATTTTAAGTAACAATGTTTTGAATCCACAAGTTAAAATAAATAATCATTGACATACGATAAATAATATTAATCTATAAGTGATTTACCTAACAGACACTTTTATCATTTATATTCGATCCAAGTCGGCAAGCATTCTTTCATATATATTAATTGTAGATAAAAAGTACCAAGCAAGCAGAATCGTAAGGCAGTTTGTATGAGCTCTCAATTCCTCGAGTCAGCTAAGTCCGGATTAGGTGCTTCGTGAGCCTTGTCGCACGCATCGAGATCTCCCAGCCCCCCAGTTACTAAGTTAAATTTATGGATTATATTCTTCCGTAAGCTTCTATAATTTTACAAGCGATTTTATTTAAGAGATATATTTTCGAAATCATATATTGCAAACGATTATGATTTACTTTGCAAAACCTTTGTAACTTACATTTTTCGTACGTGTTGGTATAAAAAATATGTCAGATTATTTCCGAAAAGATAAAAAAGACCTTTATTACTAAATCATAAAAAGTACTTTGACCGATGGGCGTGAACTGAAATTGATATATTTATTCTTAGATTGCTTTTCCGCCGCAAAAAAATAGCGACACATTGTTTGTGTTGAACAAACATTATCCCGGAATCGGGTCCGTCCAATAACGTATAGGAACGTTGATACAAAACAGTAGCTGAGGTGGGTTGACTTGGGTTCCTCGCAGAATAAATTCAACAACTAACTTCTTTTTTCCTTCAGTATAATATTAAGTTGTTTTGTTGAAAAAGTAAAAACCAACTCAAATAGGAATAATTAAATAATGGACTGAAATTAAATAATGTTTCCATTATTATTAATGATAAATGATATGAATATGTTACTATTAATTATTTACTATACATGGACTTCATCTTAATTAATTTAAATATTATATGGCTCAAGAAATTGTTTGTCTGAACGCTTTAATATTTGAACCTGCCAGTTAGATTTCAACATCGATTTTTGCATTTCATAGTCAGTTTATTAAGGAAGGTTATAAACTCCTTAATATCACGCTACGACTCCTAGGAGTGAAGAAATGATCATGCAAAATACAAGTCAGCACGTACGCTAAGCAAGAATAAAAAAATTACATGAGATTCAAGAGGGTGCGGCGCGGGCTATTGGAATCGATGTTGGAAAATGTAAACGGGTAACAACTAGTCCATGAAATATAATTTATTTTATTATTTTAAATTGTTACCGTATTGTATTAGTGTAAAATAATTATTAGTTTTTCAAAAGAACCATTTTATTTTAGTTTTTTTCGTTTAATAATTTACTACAGTTCACATTTAAGATAAGAAATGTAAGCAAATTTGTATTTATAGAAGGCATTTAAAATTACTTTCAAATAATAAGGGCTGTTCTAATTTTTTAAAGTGCTGCAATACATATCAAAAAACACTTATGACTTAACACCATTTTTTAATTTTCCAGCGTCCCAACAGACCGCCTTTACACTTCCAAATTTTCACAGATCTTTCTACTGCGTTCTTGAAATATTGTAGCATCCATATGGTAGCATTAGTGCTCACTTTAAGAACGACACACTTAATAGAACATTTTTAGCCGAAACTAAATAGTTAAAACATCACCTAATTAATACCAGGCGTCTTTGCTATCGGTTTATCTAAAAAAATATCTATCAAATGAAAACATGTTTTAAATTTAATAGAAGGTATCATCTAAGTCAGGGCTGTCCAAACTACATGGGACCCAGGGCCAACAAAAATGACTCAATACATTGGGGGGCCGCAAAATATTTATAAAAATAAAATACAAGTATATTAAGTATCATTATTTTATTATCTACTTTTTCATTAATTTGTCTTTTACAATTCTGTCAACATCAATCAATAGTGTTGTGTGCGGCATAATCGAATACATATCCAAAACATTTGAATTTCGTCGCAAGAAAAATAATTTACTCATTTAATGTATTTAAACAAAGAAGATAAAAAAGATTCTGCGGGCCGCAATAATTCATGCCGCGGGCCGCAAGCGGCCGCGTGCCGTGGTTTGGACAGCCCTGATCTAAGTTTAATAACTCAATATGAAAAAATGCATTAATTAAGGAATGTCAAATTAAAATGAAAGAAAAAAAAAATGAACGAATTGGATTTCAGTAAACTTTGATACACCGCAATGTATTCCCGTCTTGTAAACTGGAATCTATTTGATCATAACTAAAACTTAATTCAAAGCAAATTATGTAACTCGTGAGGGAGCTCTCTGCGAATAAGGAGCAGTGTGGGTGAGTCTGAGAGGTTTCCCGAGCCAGACTTTATCTGATCTATCCCGTGGATTAATTAACTTAAATGCAACAAGTCCGAGTTTGCTCTACACTTCAGATAGACTGTCGCGTGTTTTATTATGAAGGCTCCTGAATTAAACGAGTAGCTCAGTCTCCAGATAGCATTACCTTTTATTAATTGTATAGTTGACGAGAATTGTTTTGATAATAATAAATAATTTAGAACTATCCTATTTTATTACAATGAAATCTCTTTGGTAAAAATAAGTATTTGTACACTGTATAGTAAAAAGTTTACAACGCAGAACAATTAGTAATTTTTAGTCTATTTTAATCCTTTTAACACTAAGTACGATCTATATTCTCATATGAACCAAACTGTTTTAGCATTATACCGTCCACAAACTTTTATGGTGAGATCGAAAAATAATTGAACTTGTGAACTATCATTGCATTATGATTTTTTTCCATGTGAAAACAGCTGCAAACTTAACTATACCTAGCCTCGTACAATATCAATATCAATATCAAATATATAATTATGTAGTGTAAATTTATTTTTCTAGATTGTACATTCGAAAATTTTCATTTACTTCACAACTGAAAACTTATGTCATACGGTATACTTTGGTATGAAGTATTGCAATAAATTATATATAAGCAATATCACGTATACTTCCTATTGTATACAACTTTCTCGAAGTTAGTCGTCTTTGTGTTGTTAGATCTATTATTATAATCAGTCATCATCAGAACGAAACGCGTGTTTAGTTCGTCGAAATAAAAATCGCCACGCTCTTATGAAATATTACTGATACCTCTAATCTGTGGTATTAGGACAAAATATTTTACTTTCGTTATTATATATATTAATACGTCATACTGGTCTTTCACTCTGCTATCTACTCTCTGCTCTGAATACGCAGAATACAAGAAATAATAAGGAATACGTGCAAATGTGCGGGTAAAACAGTTTGGTATATAAACCTATATTATTCCTTCAATATTTCACAGATATTTACAAAAAAAAAGAAACATAGATTGCAATTGTTTGCCTCTCTGGACGTTTATTTCATACTGAAGGCGCTTATAAATTTTGCTTGGAACGTTTGAATTTATCCTTTCGTGCGACTGAAATAGAATTGGAATGTTCGAATGTGAAGTAGGGGAGCGGTTTGTAGAGTTGCACGGAAGAGGCCTAATGACGACATGCAGCACAATAGCACGTGTGGGTCCTTGTTATTGGTATCTGACTTGACCGTTCTACAAGCGATTTGTCTAAATGAGATCCGGACCTCTTCTTCGATGTTTGGTAATTTTTTTTCTTTATTCATTGCTCACGACTCATCCCAAAGTACTTATATTATATATCAATCCAGAACGGTATTAGAATTGTAATTCAGACATTTATTGAAAATACCAAAGTTTGTGATATAAAATACTAAGAAAAATCTATAATCTATATTATTGTAAGGTTAGACAAGATTTAGATGTAATAAAAGACTATTAAGTTGTTATTTATGAATACAGCGAAAGTAATAAAAGCCACCATTAATAATGATAGATTATTCAGAATACAAACAATATATCACGATACTTTTACCTCAGTTTAGGATAAATTAAACAATAATGAAATAACGTTGTTTAACATAGAAGTTTAAGGAACCAGCCCGCCTGTAGGCCTAAACTATTTAGTTGTATTATCGTTGAATAAATTTCGACCTTAAAACTCTACAATTAGAACTGAAAGCAAGTTTGTGTTATTGAAGTTATAGGTGTTTGCGTCCACCATAACTACCGTAATCCCGTATACCGACGATTAATCTTCGTTCCGGCTCTCACGAGGTGGTTTGTTGTGGGTAAATTTGTGGGGATAGCCACGATTTGCTGGCCATGAGTCCCGTGGGCCGTGTCTGTCATACATTAATCCTGAGCACGTTTAATCGCCTCTTTTATCGGCGTTAGATTAGAGACATGAGAAAGATCTTTAGAAAGATTTACGTTGATGGGTTTTAACCCAAACGTGGAAATATTTTAATGTGTTTCTAGAGGTCATTTAACTTACGGTCATTAATTAAGTATTACATTTAGTCCGACAAATTTTGTGTGGATAGTTTTTTTTTTTGAGAAACATATTATCCCTCATATCTTGTATTTTATTATACCCTTACATTGATTGCAACAGTCACATTCGTTTTTTTTAAACCACTGAGAATGTTTATGTCTTAGTCGACGGACGAAAGGTGAAGTTTTCTCACCGGAATGTAAAGAACGATTTGAACGTAGATAGTAATAAGCTGAACCGATCTTTAAGTCAACTAGCGTAACTCGTTTATAAGTATTTAGTGACAGATTTTCAACCTGAAGGTGGTTACTAACCAGTCGAATATTAGTAAAAACTTTATCAAAACGCTTATGGTTTCTTTAGATTTTTTTTTCTTTTATCAAAAGGCCAAATTTATTATAGGATTCTTATTCATATATTATACGATTCAGCACTGTATTTCAACACGTTACCACCGAGTCATTATTTTGTTTCAGTCAATTTACTTTTCATAACATACCGCTAGCACCAAACGTAAAATAATCTCGCTGGAAAACAAATACATTATAACACTTTAACATTACATTATTTCTTATTAATTTTGTATGTATCGTAGGCAAAACGCGTCGGGCGGGCCCCGATGTCACGTGACTCTTCCCCGCCTAATGTTTCACTCGCGTTACTGTGACAACTTTTACCTTTTACCAAATTGTATTTTCGTGTTCGGACGAGTTTTCCTTATAAATACTGTCATTAAGACAGCGACACCGTGACAGGTGCTAATGTTTGTGTAGGTATCGAATCCATTTGTAAGTAATGTAAACAAAACAATATGTTATGACATTCACGGACGGCTTGCGAGATTATTATAAATATTTTGTATTTCTAACGATATAGTGCGACACCGAGTACAATTTTAGTGACAAATAGCAACCGCTCGCGAATTCTTACCTTTAATTACAATTTTAAACTTTAATAATAATAGACATGAAAGAGAGAATGTAGCTTTTCTATTATTGAAATTATTATCAGCACCGAATTAGTAGTTCCAAACATTAGCTCCTACAGACTGTACCACTACGTAATAATAGGAGGTAAAAACAATAATTTTAAATTAAAAATAGTACGTGAAAGCTTTGTAAAATTCTATCAACAATTACGCACAAAGTAATTTGTTACTTGATTATTTATATGAATTAAGTTGAATGAATGTTGGAAACAATTTTTATAATTCCTACATGCAAATTGAATCAATGCGTAAAACAAATAATACAGCTCGAACACACATGTTACGCGTATTAAAAGGGATAAAGTAAAGCCCACGAATGGTGTTGGATACGACAATAACGACAAGAACTTCCACGAATAAATTAGTTGACGGGAAATTATGGAGGAGGCAAAACGGTTGTTATCCACTCGCCAGTTTTACAGTTTTCAATGAAAATTCAGAAATTCGGAAATTCGATGTTCGTATCCGTTATGCGGGAAGGAATGTAAAATAATAATAAAAAAATGTGTCAAAATAAATGGAGAAAAAGTTACCGACCAGAACGGAATGATTCATAAAAAAATGTGTACCAATTTTAGATTTTATTACGACTGGCGCCCCAATTTAAGTTTTATTGTAGTGCTGTCAAAGTTGAAGACGACTCGCGTCAGATACGGCATCTATAAATTTGATGTACCGCTGAAGAACATCAACTTTAAAATAGGTTCTAAAGGACGAGAGGAGGGAAAGCACCCGGTGCGTCATTACGAGGCCCCACGTCATTTGTTTATTAAACATCCTCCGAGGTGGAACAGAATAATGGCACTGTAGACTTTGTCACGGCCGCTTTCCCTTGAAATTAAATCGTAATGATGATGCGAACCTCACTCGCCGCCGTTTTCGGTCTCCCTTACCTCCCGGTTATTAAGTTCCGTGTCGTCTTGAGGTCAAAATGAATAGGTTTTTTTTTAAACCCACCCCGGTACACCAACTGTCATAGTTATGAAAGGAATCGCCTTGAGTGGTCGGGAGACGTTACACAGAAATTGTATTTGTAAAAAAAGGTTTTCCCCGACATTGTACGAACACGGCTCACATCTCTTTACATAAATACACGAATGTAATTTACTAATAGGTTTCTGTATGTTCGCGAATCTTAGCATGACTGTTGAGAGTTGGTAAAAAAATAACGAATTTTATTTCCGAGACAGAATTTTTGTTTACTTTTTTCATCTCTTTAAGATAATCTCTTTTAAATACAAATTATGAATATGTTTATACTCTACAGATGACTAATGGGATGGTTGATATATCGGTTAAGATAATTTATATGTGACACATGATTATTACCATCGTTAAAATTTGCCTATAAATTAGTATGATAATTAAGAATGTATTACAAAAATTATGCTTTGTGCTTACAAAATTTTGCTTACTATTTGTGTCATTAAAATTGTTAAATATTTAAATAAGTATCAATCTATTTTTGAAGCTATGGATAGTGGTTATATGCATGAACAATGTAATTCATAAGGAAACGTGCCCTGTTAAACGGGTTTGGGGTTAAACCGCAAGATGGTACGTGACAGTAGAATAATGTGTCGTAACTTGAATACAAACAACCCAAGTCTTCGTTTACCAAACATCACTCAGATAAATCGTTATTCTATATATCGTAAAATTCACTTATGGCTTCTAATATTAAATTAGTTATTAAAATTACTTAAGTGTAATATGATAAGTCCGATTTTTGACTAATAAAAGTTATACCAAACTCTGATAAAAGTGTCTCATCCACGATACTAGCAAGCCCATTTTCAATAATATCAGTTCTACAACCGTAATTTTGCAATTAAAATAACACTTTGAAATATGTTGAATCTTTACAAAACTTAGTTAAATATAGTTAACTAACTATATTCGGCCTTATATTTCCTACTACAGATCATTTAATTGAATATTTTTTATTTATTTAAATAACTGATTGTAAGGGGTAACTACTATAAAGATGTATATGACTACTAAAGTGAATAATCAATAAAGTGTGTATAGTAAAATTAATTATTTCACCAATAATACCTGCTACTATTATGTCGTTTTGTAATTTGGTTACCACTGAACAAACAGTTGCAGTCGAACAGAATTGCCCTTCTCAAAAAAAGTCCATCTTTTAGTAGTAGGGAATATTGTAATAACTACATAGCATGCAGCAATTTCATATACTCTCTTAATACTATCACCAATAAAACGTCTCTCTAAGCGACTATCGATATTTTTCGGTAATTATATTTAAGATCCAGTCCTGTTTCATAGTTCACCAACTGAGTATGTACAGCCGGATAGTCATTTAACAGCATAAAGAACATTAAAGGCTAACCTAGTTATAGTGTATCTGATTACATATAAAAACAAGTACTTACACCTCTTTCGAGAAATGACATTGCTAAGAACCTTACTAAAATAGCACTGAGCAGGTTATAATACTGTATTTTACTAGCTACAGTGCTGTTCCACACACCTTTACGGGAAGTTACTATGTATGAAATTTTTTTAATTCCGATGGTTAACTTAAGAACCTCTACCCACTGTAGGCTTGCCCTTAGCGTAACTACGAGATCCTTAAGCATCAGGTGAGATGGTTTAGAAACAATATACCTGTAAATTGTTACGGGTGAAATTCTACATAACACAAAGTATCTTTATTAGAAGCCTACTTTCAAATATACCATTACTTAAATTTACACATTTAATGAATTGTACAAACAAATATATACAACTAGCAGGCCCGGCTGACGTTGTCCTGCCCTGATAATAAAAAAATATATACTTATGTGCATGAAACACTTAAGGCAGCCTGACTTTTTCCGATTCTTTCAACAATTATCATTATATTTCAACCCATTTCCAAAAAAAAACATGAGAAATTATATACCTAAAGCTTTCCCGTGAGTTACTCTATCTATTGGCGAAAAACGCATTACAATCAGTTCAGTAGTTTTTGAGTTTATCGTGAACATCCAGACAGACAGACGCGCTGGACGACTTTGTTTTATAATATCTAGTGATGATACGAATTACTTAACAGCAGATTTTACGTGCGAAAATGTACTTTTCTCGCTCTTAAATCTTACACTAACTTCATTGCAAATTTTATTTTATACTTGAAGATGTAAAGTTTTTTGTTTGTACGAAATAATCTGCAGAAGTAGGTACTGATCCGTTTCTAGAAAATCCGTATACTAAATACTAATAGGAGGTTTCATTATCCCTAACTAACATAAATTAAATTTTATTGTATATAGATAGTAATTAGTGCCAAATTCTGGGCACTGCAATAATTTATATTTAATTATTTTTATTTTTATATTTAGTATTATTGGATTTAGTATACATATTCTAAAATGCTATATAACGCATTTTTGAATGGCAACACCGATATTTTAAGAAGATTTCCATTCAAATCGATCGTGTTTTAGCTCTTTTTTTGTCCCCGCAGTTGTTTTTTTTTCGAACTGATCTTCACTGTTAGCCTGGCAGGGCCTCTACAGTTTCACCGGACTACATTTTTTATTAATACTTTTCATACCTCTATTATATTTTAACGTCGTCAACGACACAAAAATTACATATTATTCCATGGCACTATAAAAAAACAAGACTAAAAAGATCTTCTATAGTTATACAAATTTGTCTAACTTCATTAATGTAATGAACTTTTTAAGAGACATACGACTTCTCGTCATGACATGACCTAGTCATTTTCATATTTAATTAGCCGAAGTGATTAAATTTTTACGCAACTTAAAAAGTATTTTTAAGTTACCCGATCAGGGAAAATACCTGGTAGTTAAGTATCCCCTAAACGAATCCTATTAGCATAAAACCTCTAAACCACTAATTTATATTAATGGAGAAATTTCGTCCTCAGTTATAAAAGTACGATTTTTATTTTTCGGTATCTTCTATTCTTTATCAATAAGAACTATTGACAAAAATAACTGAAAAAGAAATATGAATTACTTATTATACAATACATTATTTCTACTTATATATTATTATTATTTTAAAAGACTCTGGCATGATTTAAATAAGAGGAACTTGGTCATCTCATGTTTCAAACTTAGTAAAACCAGAAACAATTTTTTGGGTAATAGTGTTAGATTTTATGACAGTCCCAAAACACATTACCGATTTGCCGGAATGTTAGTTCAAGGACCATATCAAGCGGGTCTTTATATCATAAGGCTATGATAGGGTGAATCAACATGTGAACGATCGTGATGTTTGGAATTGACACTCCCCTCTCTGTGCATTCGCTAAAAGCGATTGTGAAAAGATAAAACAGATCCAGTTTCTTGTGTGCGAGTGACTTGTTTTCCGAACCGATGGTAGTTTTGACGTTCATAAGCGCCTTCTTAAAGCCTATATTGAATAAAATATTGTGTTATTCTTATTATATTATATTCTCAACGACAGTTTGATTTAGTGACATTCGCATCCAATTATATCGTTTATCGATATTAATCTAGTTTAATTTCTATTCGTTATTTAGATCATAATTACTAGACATATTTATCTTTAAGAGTTGATTTATTAAATTGCACCGAATAGATATAACAAATCTATTGTGCCAACTCTTTTACTTGGCACCTTGAGAATAAATACTTACGTTATTGTAATTTTATTACATTCATCCGATTTTTCTTCTAAATATAATACTTCTATATAATAGCGATTATTTTTGATTTATTGTATATATGATGTTGATTGTTTTTAAACCGTATATTACATTATTCGCAGAACGTCTGTATTACGTTTACTGTAACAATATAGTCTGGCGTTTGTTTCGTGCGAATTGTACTATAAAAAAATACTGAACTTGATAGGATGTGCACACGTTAGATAATAATTAAAATATATAATTATTTTTCATATTATTTAACTTACTTCAATTATTAATGTCCTTGGATACCGAAATAACCGAATCATTAAATTTATTCAGAAACTAACAGTTCGTAATATATGAGAAAATAGAAGAGTATAGTTAAAAATATATTCTTTACTTTAATATTAAGCAAATAAGTAAAGCAAAGAGGAAATTTCAACTACAAATTATGGGGGCATTTTACTTATCAGGACGTCAAAAATAAATAATATCAACAAGTCACACATAATATTTGAAAATATAGCATGCCCGAGTGATTACTTTCTCGAATTCATTTGAGTAGCTTTAACTATTAAAGTTTATTGCTTTATGATGGCTAAATAATACAAGGGTAGCCTTTCCAAAAGTTTTAAATATACATCATTACTCCCAGAGTTTATTATAGGCTGACTATCATTAGCCTAATGACAATAATTGTTGACACGTTTCTTAATAATTAATCATATACGTATATATATTTGGAACAAACACGTGAGAGAACGATGATAATACGTTACTAGTTATAGACAAAAAGGTTTATTTACGGCAACAATTAGGATAATTTCAAGAGGTATATATTCAATTGCAATAGAAGAAGTGAAAAAAAAATGATATAGACAAAACCATAATAAACCATATATAATGTCCAATAACAAAAACAAACTTATACGTAAGGTGTAAGGCTATAATCTATATATAATAGTATATATATATAAAGAGGCACAGATAAAAAAGGTTAACTACATCTCCTTCTATAGATAATAAGAAGTCTTCTATAGATTCTATCGTATTTAATAGCTCAACGAAAATAAAGAAACTAATTTAAACAAGAAACACAGAATAAAGAACAATAAAACCGTTATCGAAATTATCCCGCGAATTTCTGCAGTGAATAAAACAGATATAGGTTCAGATTGTTACCGACACAGACCTACGTCAGCAAGTCGAAGCGTAGATATAAATCCACAACACCCGTGCTCTCGAGGGGATAAGTGTGGAGTAATTTGCGAGTACACGAGCGCTCTACCGTCGCCAACATTAACTATTAAATTCGTTGCATATTAAACTACAACCTTAGCTGTAATCTAGCGCCGACCAGAACGCGTTACACACACCTCCTCGCGGGTCTCCCCATCAGTTTTTGAGTACATTAGTCTAATATCACGTGAATATAAACGAACGTAATGAAGCCCGATATTAACAGACAATCTAATGACTAGCAATCATAGTCGCATATTTCAAGAATATTAGTATGTTTGACACAATCGAAATGAAACAAATGAGCTGAACCATTGACTTGAAGGGTGTAAATCTCAGGTGATTTGGAGGTTCTCAAAGGTAGGGTGGTATGTCGAAAAATACCCCCTTTGTTCTCGACAGCCAACAGGCACTCTCTGTCCTAGTGGAGTACGGAACCCCACTTGACACGCTTCATTTTTACCTTTCCTTTAAATTGAAACTGGAGCGAGGGTGCGCTTTCTATGCGCCGTATATCTGCCGTGTTCGTAATGAATTAACAAGATTTTTTTCAGAACATTACATTTTAAATATAAGCATTTTACAAATTTTTAATAAGTTGTTCAACTGTGATCATTTCATATATAAATCCAGTCTCTATAACTACCCGTATAATTTTATTTATATAAGAATAGAGAGTTAAACAAATTATAATTTGGTTTATTTTATTTTGAATAGGAAGTAAATATTAATATACTTAATAAATAAGTGCATACAATCAAGATGTATCTATTCAAATATCCAATTATTTTACAAAACATTTCCTATAAAATTTCCCATACCATCCCATACACAACGTTCAACGAGAACTTTTCCCATCGGGTGCGGCGCAGCCAAGGCAATGCACTTTCGCTGACCCCTTGCCTCCTCCCACGGCGTCTTTCTCCCTCGTTCTTACTACTTTCACCGAACATTTCTCGCTCACACGACTGCGCTCGCGCTTCCCGTGTACCGAGGAGGTAATAACATTCTACGACGCGGTACACCGCCGGAGTGGAACGGGTTCTGTCGATGGACGATTATTTAAGAGACAATGGTCAACACACTTTAAGTTGGTTTAATCCATATAACCATTACAAATAAAACAATATGGTTATATGAAGTAATTTCTCAGAAGCTACTAAATGAAATGAAAAGAAAAATATCACGGTGCTCATCACAATTGTAAATTACACTGCAAGTTAAGACAAGAAGTGGTATTTTATTAATAATTACAGTAGTATAATAAGAGAAGATTGTTTAAGGTGAAATACGCTTCGGTAGCTTTATGGTGCCGCGACCGCAAAATTTGTGAACTTCAAAAGTATTATTGAGATAGATATATGTGTAGATGTTAATGTATAAAATGGGATTAACTTGCATTGAAATGTAATTGCCAAAATATTTTTAATTTGATAGATGAAAATCTAATGTAGTGAATAACATTGGAAAATATTACTAAGCTTGTTCTCTAGTGAATAATAAAAATCTAGTTTGAATGAGTTGTTATTTTCACCTAGGTCTGGGTTTGCATAATAACAACACAAGGAACTTTTCAAAAGCTATAATAGTTGAATAGGTAGTAAGGGATAGAAAAAAGTCTAATCTGCTGATGACCAAAGAGCTGTTTAGTGCAATAAACATTATTGACCTTATAGAATTGACGTCATCGTTGTGATAAGCTAAACAACGTAGCGAATTTATTACACCGGGGATAGCAAAATCTTCCTACGCAATTTGATAGCGGTATACCTATGTTTCCATGCTAACTGGCTTAATACGTGTTTCGATGGACGTATCAATACTAATTATGGGATCGGTTAGAAGTGTTACAAATTGTCATATCAGTGACGATAGTTTATACAAAGAATAGCGTTCTAAAAATTAAAATTTCAAATATGCACATAAAGGCTGTTATAAACTTTTTGGATTATTACAGTCACTTCGACAACAAATGCGCAATTTACTTTATAACTAAATTATTAATACCACACGTAGTGGATTACAACCTAAAAATGGCCATACAAAATTATAATGAAACTGCAATAAAAAATCTCAGTAAAATAAAAAAAATACTAACACAGATTAAAAAAATACTTTTATATTTAAATACCCGTAACTAGTTAAGTATAAAAATAATATCATGTCTCGTTCACTTTAATTATGTACTCAAGCTGCACTAGATTTTAAAATTATTTACATTTGAAACTATTTAAAAAGAAATGTGCTGACCAAGGGTCTGCAGAAAACCCTACGGATAAGACAACACAAGTATTTATACTTATATTTCAATGATAACAGATTGGAAAATATATTAACACATGAATACACTGGAGAGTTATTTACTCTCCAGAATTTGAAAAACATTCTTGTTTATGGAAGTCGAGCGCCTGTTTAACAAAGCTCTCCTATATAGTAGCTACATGTATCGCCTCGCATTCCGGATGAATGATCTTCGCACACGATGTTGTTAAGTTCATATCGCATTCGCTACTTTACAATCCAACACTATAAGTTAATATTCTTTTTCAAAATTCACTAAAATACCTACAGTATCAGCCAAGTTACGGGTTATTGTAGAGTATACCGAAATTATTGTTATATAAGATAAGTACCTACTAAAGATACGTCACAGGATGCATAGACAAGTACTATGGATACTTCACCTTTATTTATAATAAGACTAGAACTACATTCGCTAGTATAGTAAACGAGAGGATGAGATTCTAGGGCTGTGAATATGTTGGTCAGGCATGCTTCTAAAGATTCAAAAACACTACCCATTAAAGATTTAATTTAGAGCATATCTCTTTGGCACTGGGTTTAAAATTGATTGACACACCATATTTAGTACTGGAGATACGACTGAAAACATTCCGTGGCACAATGAGTAATTTAAAAATTCAAAAACTCGTCGAGACTCGGCACACGCGAGGTTAGGCCATCCACCGAGAGTCGCGCCGCAATTGAGACTGTTATCTATCCAGCTGTATGATGTAACATGTACTGTATACAAGAGGGATAAATCCACGTCAGTGAACAACACGGTTACCCAAATAAACGAACCATCGGAATCCTATAGAGATGATCGAAATTATTACCGCAAATAAAAATGAAATATATTATATTTGCTCATTTTGGAAACAAACAAAGGAATCGGTTGCTGGAAAATTCCATACGTTACCAGTGGATCTAATATCAGATGGGAATGAAAAACGACGATTGGTACTTCTAGATCGGGCGCGTGCTCATTGCTAATTGGTATACATGCTGCGAACACATTGCAGGATTGGCCGCTGTTAGCTATTCCCAGTATTCTCAAATGAAATTCTTTCCACTCATACATTTCCAGGTACAATTACATCGTAGTAGAGTTACCGTTTGTTTTTGGAATTGTAAAATAGGTTATAGTCGTATTTGATTGTGATTTTAATATGCAAACGTTATTTTGTTGAATGATTAAAAGTTCGTAATGATCGTTTAGTTACATCAGCAGAAACTTTATAATATATATTTTTCACTATAAATATGAAATAGAAGTTTTGGACTTACAATAAATGTTATGAAATTTGTTGGTTTCAAATAATGTAGAGAATGTTATTATATTAGTACACCTAGTGATTTACTTAGATTAAAACCATATTTAAATATTTCTGGCTTTCATTAAGAAAAGAACTATTTTTAGTAAGATGCAAATATTGTTCTTTATTACATAAAGTCCACTCTTCTATTAGAATACATAAGCGGTCTGAAAACTTAAAAATTTAATCTGGGAGGAAAATAATTACAGTTATTAGTAATTACAAACTCGAGGTGTACGAACAAATCTTGAGAGTTAACCAGCTGGAAAACGGTTATACCATCGTGCAAACCAATTTAGTTCTTATTTATTTTAAAATAGTGTTTAAATAATACGGATTCATTTCGAATAATTTCCGCATCGACATTACTGGAAGGGAAATTTTGATCTTGTTGTTATAAAGTTAAGTGTCAATTTAAGAAAATACTGAAATTTGCAATCGCGCAGAGGAGTTTCAGCGCTAATTCGATTCAAAGAGGGTTTAAAATTATAAAAAACTTCAAAATATTTTTCAAGTTATCGCTGCAGTGAAAGAGAGCATGTTGGGGCAAGGTGGTAAAAATGGAACCATAATTAGCCTCCGAGCCGAACTGTGAACAGAATTTTTACCTACACATTTGAGAACACTCTTCTCCAGACAAAAAAGTTTGAAAAAAAAAACTTTATTCAGAAATAAATTTGATAACTTATCCTTTGCATCTAAGTGTTCTTATTTGATTATTAATTTATTACCACTTTACTTATTTATTATAGCGATTTTGTTTTGTGTTGTATTTTTGTATGTAATAGTGAATACTTGATGTTTATTTTTATGAAAATATATATTTAATTCGTTATATATGATATTATCACCATATTTTACCTCTAAATTCGTATCATTTGAAATTGGTTTGTGCTTTAGACAGAATTTAGATTAGAATGATATCATAATAATTATACTTTTTTGTTGGAAAGTTCTAGTTATTTTGCATGAGATTACTTATGATTAAGTTTACCATCACTGTAATTATAAAAACAGGATTTAAATATATAAGTAGCAGTACATTTATGTTCATAAGTAGGACGTAGAGTAGAGTAGAGCAGTAGTTTACTATAAATATATGTAAACAAAATTGGATTAACGACATTTACAAATAAAATATTATTTTTGATAAATATACATTTTATGAGGATCGACTGACAATAAATAGTTTTAAAGCCATAATTGACGCGAAAATTTTAAAACACACGACCTTACCTCACGTTTTAAACATTTCAAAACGTTACCGTTAAAATATCCAGAATATCCCAAAAAATAGTGCAAGTCCTGGGAAAGCAGGGCGATTGGCAACCCTACTTTGGATATTATATGCAAAAGTAAAGAAAACAACTGCGATTTGAGCAAATCCAGATGCTCAATGAATGTTTATGACTACAAGGAACCTTGAAAAGAACATCGTTCACAAAAAATATTAACCCCTATAAAGATGTAACTTATTCTATAAATATTATAGGTTTTCTTAATTTAAAATGAATTACACTTTAATCTTAATGAGTATAGTTAACATTGTATTATCGCATACGGAGAAACTACATACTAGCACTAGTGTTCTATTAGTCAATTACTTTCTTGGTATAAAACCATATAAATATTACATAACCTTAAAACAGTAGCCATGCCGGTTGTAATTTTATATATATTTAATAAAAAAAAGATCACAAAAACTATGCAGAAGCAAATTCTACATACTTTTAATTGCAGCCTTAATACGTTTAAACATTGGATAAACAAGAAATAAATAAAAATAAACTTTTTTTATATAGGTATGGAACTCAAGAAAAAGTGGATAACTTTTAGCGGACTACGACTCTCGCTTTGATACTTCTAAGAGTATGAAAAGTCTTGTTGATTAGCTCTTGGACTTTTTATTTTGACGTATCTTTTACTTTTTCTCCTTATTACAGTTTTAGAACATCTTCACTCGCATTTCCGCAAAATGTTATGTTTGAAATACAGAAATAATAAGTACAAGTGTTTTATTTCAGCTACAGATAACATGTAACATTTATGATTACAGGATATTATAACAAAGTATGTATTACACATATAATATGTCATTATACTACATAACACCAAAACATTATTCATTTTTTTAAAGAATTAATTTATTTTACATAAGCCGACATCCATATATTCTCTCAATTAATGTTGTTTAATTTTTTTCACGTTTTCATATGGAGTAATGGAATATGGAGTTCGTTCAGCTGTTTCTCTGATTAATTCAGACAAACAATACACATACTAAATGTTATTATTATATAGATAATTACAATTAGAGATTATATTACAATAGCGATTTTCTCTCGTGTGATCTAGTATTTAATAATCCGAAAAGGTAATCACACTCAAAGATTAGTATATTACGTTTACCTCTAACAAATTTAAGAATACGTTTAAAAAAAAAAACATTCGAAACTTCTGTACAATTGTTTAAAATATCAATAGGTACGTGAATTGAAACGAGATGAGGTGATAATGGAATGAGACGATTATTCTCCTATATATTTGTGTAGTCGTATTTGTTATACAAAACCTCTCGACATGATGCTCAACGTGTTCATACAACAATAGGCTTATCATTTGAAACTACGTAAGGGGGAGATATCGGTTTAATCTTACGCCTTGCGTCTATCGTTCATCACTATTACAATAGCGTCATTATCAATTACCACGTTACTTAAGTTGTACATCATTTTATTAAAAGATTCTATCAGGCATGCCTTTGTTCTGTGTATTAACATTACTAGCACTTAATCTAGTGTTAATAGCTGTGCCCGTCGCTCCGTACGTGTTTATTATTAATCGTTAATTGTTATTATTAATTGTGATAAATACTTGTGGTTTAGTTAAATGTATGTCACAGTAATCTTCTCTAGCAAAAATTACGTACATGTGACAACTTTTATGGCATCTGTCAAACGATATTCAAATTTATCGAACTTAGCTGTACCAACAAAAATTTATAAGTACTAGATGTCTTCCAGTGTTCGAAATTCGATCATATTTCAATAATTTTAAAGTTTCAACATTATAGTTTTTTTTTAAAGTGTTTACTATAATCATTGCATATTTTTTTTTAATTTTGGTCTATTACATCAGCTTCAAGCGGGTTTTTCATTATTTATTCACTAATTTACAAATTATTTCGAATATATATTATATAGTCGATAGTAAAAAAAATTAACAGTTTCCAAGTTTTTATTAATAACATGAAAGTATACCAATAGAAAAAAAAAGATCGTTTGATAAACATACTAGAAAAAGTTACTGAACTGTTTTATCTTCGTCTATTAACATATAAATAGAATACTAGTCATGAGTTAAAATGATATATAGGAAGAAATTATTTTATGACGGCTTCTAATAACAAAATAACGTTGAATAATTATGGCGATATACCATAACCATAATCATTTATGATATTATATCTGTAGGGAATATATAATATAATGGGAACTATGTTAGAATATCATGTTACTTTCAAAATGGACTCACCGTTTCGGACGCTGTGTAGCGCCCGCTGCCGCACTCTAGTAGTGAAGATTCACTCACCTAAAACAAAATATTACATTATTAGATTAGAATATTTATAGATACATATAAAAATAGTGTTAGCTTATATTTATTACAAAGTAAATAATAGTATCCTTTGGTTGGAAAAAATAATTAAAATATATAGGTTTCTTTTTAATTAATTAAAATATAATGTTAATAATAAAATAAAGCTATTTGTTAGGATAAATAATGTCAAATGTGTGTGTGTTTCTTTCAAGAAACCATTCGATTTTCTATTGTAATTTGTTGGACTAAACAATTAACATAAAAATAGTACACATTCTATTATTGTAGAAATATAAACTATAAGAGATGCGTATGAACTGTTATTGCAGCGGTGTAATAGGATATAATCATAGCCTCATAGAACCAGTTTTTAAGATATGAACTAACATATCCTATCGTGCAATACAGTGCATTAATACTATCACAGTAAGTTGAATGGGTTTTTGGTAACATATATTGTTATATAGTAGTCAGTTTGAAAACAATCTACACTTAACTTTATTATGTGAGCGAGCCTCAAGCGTTTAGTTGTTGACCACGCGACCGACGCTGTCCACCGAGGGTTTAGGGGGTTAGAGATGCAAATAGACATCAAATTGAAACAAGAGGCCTTTGGGGATTACCAACAAACTGGCTATGGTATTGATAATTTACTCCGATATAGGTTCGAACAGTTTAATTGAAATTCGTTCTACATGTTTATTTTTGTTTTTAATTAATTTGATACTATCAGTTTAACTTGTATATAACTAGAGGTGTACTAATTATACCGACCAACACTGATCTATTTTACTATAAGTAATGTTTTCTTTAACAGACAAAATAACATAGATATTTGGGGAATATGTATATAACACTACATACTATAAAACAAAGTCAGCCGCCGCGTCTGTCTGTCTCTCTGGATGTAAGCGATAAACTCAAAAACTACTGAACGAATTGTAATGTGGTCTTCACCAATAGATAGAGTAATTCACGGGGATGGTTTACGTATATAATTTGTCAAGGTTTTTTGGAAATTAGTTGAAATATAATGATAATTGTTGAAAGAATCGGAAAAAAGTCAAGCCGCCTGGGAGCTTTCGTCGAAAATGCTGCCTAATCCTTTTGAGATATAACAAAACAATGCATACTAAGATATTCCTTTTAATAACTTTACAAAAATGTCTACGATTGCATATACCTATCTTTTTAGAATAGATTACTATACCCATCTATCTCCTAAAAATGGTCACATATAATTAGTTAATTGGAAGGCTATTTATTCAGATACAGTATTAAACCGTATCAAATAAAATACATTTCATGGACATAAGTATATATTTTTTTATTATCAGGGTAGGACAACGTCCGTCGAACCTGCTAGTAATGTAAACAATGTAACCTGAAAAACAAACATTTAATAGAACAAAAGTAAGCGTAATATGGTTAAATTATTCGTTTCAGTTAAGCATTTCCGATTTGAATTAACTGAGATGGTGTGAACAGAATCTGCACTAACTTCGTTATAAACGCAAATGTTCGGAGCCGCTAGCCGAGGGTTCACGGTCGATTAGTCGTGCAAACAACAAGGTGATATCTTTGGAACAATTTGAACCATATTTCTTGATTTTCAGAAAACAGATATTCTTGTTATAAATAAATGATATTGATTAGTGGTTTTTGAAATTATTGAATTATTCTACGTTTTTAAACCAGTAACCAATTCCAAATTGAAAATTTTTAGCTGAGCTATTAGCTGTCTAGTGATAGTAATTTGAAATATTTTCTAAGCGTTTCTATATCCTTCAGGTTATTACTTATAACATAAAATGCGAGCGTTAGTCTATTTTACTCTAATTTTAGTAAACTTTTCACAGAAAAACACTAATGCACATTTAATATATAGGAATAAATCGTTAATGATCGTAAATGTTACCGTAAAAGTGCAGAAATCAAGTATTCTACAGATTATATAGGTAATGTGCCTATTAATTATAATGATCTGGTGGTTAAATCCCTGAAAATTGTTTCAATTCAACTTTGAGTGTTAAATCCTATCATTCTTATTGTAACCCATTAATGGAGTGCTAGGTTCGGTTAGAAAACTTGTGTTAAAAGAAAGCGGGAGAGCGAACAAACGTAAAAACTCTTAATTCCACACATTATCGGATCAAATCAGTTAATATGCAGATTAGCTAGGTAATATATACTTTAACAGCTTTCGAGTTTAGCGGTAAAAGCAATAAATAGCGAGATAGCGAAATAGCGAGTCCGAGGACAAGACTCACGAATTGTAGTTATTAGCTGAAAGAGATTTGAATATTCACATAAATTAAGATGAAACAATCTTCGTCTAACTTCGTTATGGGAGTGAATGCAAAACGTTCTGTGGTTGACTATGATTCAACATCACTGGCCGGGTGTCAGGGAAACGACTTTAGTCATGCAAATAGACATCGAATAGGCATATGTGACCTTTGGGATTTCGATAGCGAAACGTGCTACATCTTTACTACTATCAAAGGTGCAATTCTTAATTCTGAGCAGTTTTTTATATGATTTATTACTATTTCTTTTTAACAAAGTAACTGGTAATGAAACACCTATTAAGATATAACATATATCTAGAAATGAAACAGTTACTTAATAAACTGATACTAATTAATTTAATAACGTATGTCCAAAAAGTAACGTAATTTAGAATATAAAATTGGGTCATCAATTTTATTTTAAGCAAATATGTATTTAAATATGTCTATAAAAATATTATTGAGTTTTTAAATCAACCATAATTATTTATCACTTCAGTGGGTACTCTATGGCTCAAAACTTCAAACACAAAAAAAATAGAAACTTAACACTTTTAGAGTAGTAAGTAAAAGTTTGATTATCACTTGAATATATAAATAAATGTAGTCTTGCAAAATGAAATATAATAATTATTATCTTCCAAATAATAATAATGAAAAGGTTTTCAATTTGATGCGTCGTGTCGTTAACGCTAAAATTTCAAAGCATTCGAAAATGGACATATTTCAGTGTGGATTCTATTAATGCAAAATTTCAATTCCAAAATGATTTGACTAACAGTCGTTTAGCGCACAAAGGAGAGTAAAGCAGAATGGTTATATGGATCAGTGCATTATTGACGCAGTAGTATTGACGTTGCAGACGCATGGAAACAACCTGCATATACGAATTGCTTTGAACGACTGCCGATGGCACTGATTCATTTTAAAAGAACTCTTGTGTATATCATACGTTTATTGGCAGAATTAAAATACTCTAACGGTTTATATTTTCGTATTGAATTATTATTTTATTTCACGTCACAGCCAAAAAATGGGAGTTCATTTGTTTATTACGCTTACACGCCTTAACTGTGCCTTCCATTCCAAAAAAACTGTACTGCTGTTGGGGGGATTAACACAAATGAAGTCGCTAGTGAAAGCTAGATGATAATATATAATACCAAGATAATAACGAAATACAATGTTATTTTAACTGTTCCAAAAGTAAAATAGAATATTCGTTGATTAAAAAAAATCCGATCTACCAAAGCACTACAATCCGAAAATCCGAAATAAAACATCGAAACCGTGAATAAAATTCAACAGCTATTGGGCACATGATATTGGCTGGAATCTCAAAAATTCAATAGATAGTATTGTAAAAATATTTCACTATGCACACACCTTTGTTGAAAAAATTCTACATTTTTTTAATATAGATATTCAGGTTCATCTAAAGAGAACATGTAATATTAAAACGCAAAAAAAACAATCCCGTAATAATTAGGTATGTGCGTATTCTAAATGAAAATATAAAATGTGTTCGTTTATACATATTTTTCTTTGAAATGATTTCTATATTTTCCTACACGGTAACTGGATTTTTTTAATAAAAATAGTATACAAAAGCAGAACGTAATAAGTTTTTAATTAGAACGATGGCTATTATAAGAAAGAAAACAGTTAGTCTACATTATATAAGCGCTCTGAATAAACTGCTCGTATATTCTAGAAACAAACGTAATGTACAGACCTGAGTACTGGATTACGTGATATAAACCTTTTTCGTCTTCTTCACTGGAAGGAAACACAATTTAGAAACTTTTGGGAAAAAAACTCTTTCGTTGGCAATTTTCCGAATATTTTAATTGTAGCATCGTCGATGATGACCGAAACCGTACTCCAATTACGTCATATTACCGTATCTTAGTAAAGCAACAACAGTTGCTGCCCCTGTATACAAAATACCGAAATCTTATGGGGATGTTAATAAAGTTACATTATAGGTAGTACGTGATCAGAATTTATCATTTTGAATATGATATTTGACCGTTTCTATTGTCGCTTTGCTTTTGACAAATAAGGAATTAGAAGAAAGGAAAATATTCTGATGGTGACTATCTTGGCGAAAATAATTATTGACAAGTATTAAATTTTCGTGAACGAACAACTATATCCGTGATATAATATTATTTTTTTCATTATTATTGTTTTCACTAACAACCGCCTGCGACTTTGCCCGCGTTAAATTACAATATAAAAGTAAATTATATTAAAATATAGTCTTATAGTCTAGCGCCATCTATAAACTTGTTCACTACAATGCATAGCATAAAAACCTTCTCCGTGAAATAGCACACAAATGTGACAAATTTCACACAGTAACGGAGTTTTTTGTTTAATTTACCAACACCGCAATGGCTTGTACTACTTCATCAGGTTTGACGCTGGAGTTTATCAATCTCAGATATATATACCAACATCAATTTTTGTACATATAGATATACTTTATCATGCATGTACACACACATAATTTCTTTGATAAGGACCCGGGAGCTTAGAGTTATTTTAAAAAAATGATCCGAAGACACTGGGTACTTCGTATCAAAATCATATGAACACGTGTCGTCGCTCCGAGGCGATCTTAGTGCACAGCTAACTTGTTGAACTTCAGTGTTTTAACATAACATGTCTCTGTAATTACTTGACAGTATTCTCAGCTTGTTTTAATAAGTTAGTGTTGAGTCTCGAATACTACAAATAAGTTATTAGTTGAGTAAAGAGTTTTCATGCTAGTAATTATTTTTATGTTTTCATATAAATACCAATTGCATTATTGATATGGCAATTTTGTTGTTTTTGTAACTAGATCATTTATTTCATCATCCCATGCAAATTAATACCGAAGAATCAAACGAAATGGATATGTGTGTAAGTGACTGAAACTTTAATATTTTTTAATTTATTTATTTGTTAAATTATACGTGACCACAATTATATAAATTATGTATAAGTAGATATTATAGATGAAATAATTGGTACTTAATAACAAAAGTGTTATTTATAGCACTTTAATATATTATTGTAATATTTAATTCTGGTATGATTTTTAGTGAAAAAAAAATATATAAAGAAGGTAAGTCAGTTTTCTTATTTAGCAAAGAACGTCATAATTACATAAAATTTACTCCTAATTATCTTCTTAAGCATTTGATAATAAGATTTTTATTTAATTAAAATGTTATAGGTATTTTATTTATCTGTTTGTTTCAATGGTCATTACACAAAAACGGATCACTTTTATTGGACATTCGATGACAAACTAGACAATAGGAAAAGCTAACGATAAAAAAAAATCGAGAAGTCTATGAAATGCTTAAATACGTTGGGATGGAAACGTATATACATTGTTAAAAACAAAAGTAACCGAGTCTGTTAGACTTATATTAAAGTTCAATAATTCGATTAATAGGATATCGTGTTTTCGAGTGCTTTAATAATCATGCCGTACTAAATCCTATTCTAAATGGAATAGATCAGAATTTTGGGAATACTAACTTGAGGCACCTTATGTTCGCTTCATTAGGCAGACGACGTCGACTTACGTCATGCTATGTTCGAAACTTAATAAACTTTAAACAATACCCGGGAAGAGATGCGTTGTCAAAACTTCACAAACTTCAAGTGAAATAGGCGACTGGCTGAGCTGCTCTCCTGTTAGTATACACATTCGAGTGTTCACTTTTAATAACATAACTCCTTTGCTTTTAACTATTTTTTTTATAGTACTATGTTTACTTCATAGGATTTGCTTATACGCCCTTTCTATATGATAAACAAATAGTGTAAAATATTTCACCTAGTAGTATTGTGTAGTGCTTGCTACCTTATACGTCTAATGTTCCAGATAAAGTCGAAATATTTTACTTTGAATAGACGCAAACAATATATTTTTATTATTAAAAATAAGGTCCACACTAAGAATCAGTCCATACATCAAGGAGGAATTTACTTACATAAGGTGCACCTATATTCAGGACAATAATTTGTCATGTGCGATTCAAACCCACGAGAGTAAATGCACCGACAGCGGCGATGCAACTGTTTAGACATCTACAGCATCCATACAGTCAACATGTACCAGATCGAAATATAATAACACTAGCAATTTCCACAGCTTCACAGACGTTTTCTATGCAGTAATTATTTTCGACTCTCTATTTTATATCTGTATATATAAATGATAACTAACTCACTGACTATGGGGAAATTGCCTGATATTCATACAAAATCTCGTCCTCTTTTTCATCATTTAAGGAGTTGAATTTCCAAAACTCTTTCTTTCTTTCTAAAAGGAAACCGCATGCAAATATTCCCGGACCTAGCTCCCAGTAGTGTAGGTTATGCATTAATATGTCAGTCAGTTATTATTATATATAAATAGAATATATATATGGAAGTACATGTAATGTGATAACGACGAAACAAAAGACGAACGAAATGACGAAGTCTCATTATGAAAACAAACCAATGAGATGGCGTATCGAAGGTTTTATTACGTGTTTTCGTAAAATTGGTAATATGTAACGACTAAATTTCACTGAACAATAATTTCGCAAAATATGTACACTTGTATGCGTGCTTGTATGCGTAAATGTATATGTCAATTTATAAACTCATCTTCAACAGACAATTTATAACACTTTCACGTCATGATATAAAGGTTATGTTAGTTTATACATGTTTCCTATCAAATATAGCTATCGATTAAATCTATAACGCTATTTATCGTTCTAAAATAATAACTTTTGGCTATAGAATGATAATGCAATAGCATTATTTCAATTAACTACTGATACATTATTCTTTGTTTTCGTTTTTATTGCGGAAACACGTGTTTTTTTCCCTGCCAATTTATGTGTTGTTGTCGAACAGAAATCATTACAAATAGTTTAATTTAAGTTCACCAAATTCGAAACAAACTTTTGGAGAAAAGACTCGAAATAACAATACCGCGTCCAAAATAGTTTTCTTTCAAAGACAGATTCAATTTAATTAAAAACAAAATACATTCGTCAAAGTCCCACGGGACATGAGTAACTACGAATTAGTTTCATTATCCTCAAAGTAGTACATTCCGGGGGGTAAATAAAATGTTAGAATTGAGATCTCAGAATTGTCGAGTCCCGGTGACGATGGTCCCAATACCTCCTTTGATCATGAAATACTTAGAGACTTTTGTTGACCAATTTTTATAAAACCTTCGCTTTGTACATGCGACCTGTTCGACCACTTTTTTCTTTGTTTACAATGGTATTTGAAATAGTAATTACAGAATACTTTAGTATAGGATTTTAAGTGAACTTTAGAACATTAAATACCCCAATATGTGAGGCTTATGCGATAAGTGCCCGCACATGTAATACAATAATAAACTCTTGCGTTCCTAGGAAACTTAAAATAACATGTATACATACAAATAAGTAAAACTGTAGTGGCTGTTTTTAACGTCAAAATAACTACTTTTTACTAAAAGTATATAAGTATAATATATATAGTATTTACAAATAACAATATTTTTAAATTTTTGTCGGTCTGTATGGTTTTTTTTTTTTTTTTTTTTTTTTTTATATTATAGGGGGCAAACGAACAGGTGGGTCACCTGATGGTAAGTGATCACCGCCGTCCATAGACACTAGCAACACCAGGGGAGTTGCAAGTGCGTTGCCGGCCTTTTAATATATGTGGGCCTCCGGCGCTCTCACTTACCGAACGAAACGCAACAGTGTAAGCACTGTTACTTCACGTCGGTTTTCTGTGAGAGGGTGGTACTACCCCGGGCGAGCCGACCCATTCATGCTGAAACCAGTAATAGCTTCAGCGTAGCTTTACCACCTAATTCCTAATCCGGCTAATTGATGGAATTTTCACTGGCAAACATCTAAAAAGCCTGTTTTATATCAAAATGAAAATGGTTAAAATTACATGATAAAATAAACTAAAAAATATTGATAGCGGCATGCAAAGCATATATATTAATTCATTTCATAATATCATAACCATTATTATAAATAATTACTAGATGATCCGGTGAATTTCGTATCACTAACACATATTTGTGTAAATTGTAGCCAAAACTTAATACAAAATTTTTATTTACATTATAAATACAACACAGTTTTGCAGTATATCAATTGAAGGCTTTCCTGTGTACTATTTTATTTCTGAGACAGAACTGTTTTGTATTCCAACAAAATACCAAAGACATCGGACCTCATGCTGCAGCTATGAAACAGACAAATATTTAAACCTACAAATATTTGACAAAGTATATTATATGAAATAAAAATAAAAAAGTTTATTATACAGTTCATACTTTTCTATACTTGGATAACATTCTCTTTCGATTTTAATTACTTCTCTAAGAATTAATACCTAATAAAACGAAAATTGTAATAGCAGTCATAGAAATCTTAAATGTACCTACACTTTAAAAACTTCAATTTAAGTAATATTTCCAGTTGTTTATAGATGAAGCTCTATGAAGCAATATAAATAAATCTATTACCTACCGCTACATCCTTTAATTTCGTTTAAAATTCTGGTGCATTATTTTCTCCGCATATAATGTGAAACATTTTTTAAATTGAACCATAAAACGAAGCCTCACCGAGCGAACCTGGCCAACGTTACAGAGAATTTAATAAAGTAAACGCCTATTTTATCATGAACTATATTCTTTTTAGAAAACATTTTCTAAACATTACTTAAAAGTGAAGTTATTGTAGAGCAGCCAGAAAATTTGAAGTCGATGTATGGGTATATATATTAACTACGAATATATACCACCTAAATTTCAAAAAATGCTGTAAGATTTTTAAGAAGTGAATTTATTTATAAAGAAAAATAAAACCACGACACCGTAAATTCCTTTTTCTTGTTCACAAATGTCGTACTTAAATATAAGTCACTATATCATCTACGTCACTCCCACAATTAAGAAGAATCTAAATACATACCATATACTAAAATCCATCAAGCCGTATAAGCTATAGACCATGCCAAAGCGAGCATTCACTTAAATACATTATTACTTTTTTCTGCACAGACGGGTAAAAGTAGAAAATATAAAGACAAAATCTCTTAAAAATGTTATATAATTGTATACATAAGTAACCAGAGTGGTATCGATAAAAAATTGAACTGTCTTTTTAAGGTTTGTTCATATATTTGTGGTTTATATAGATAGGTCCAGTCGTTCCGATGTGAATACAAAAATATCTTCATAGAATCTTGCAAATATGGTAGAGTAAATATGTAATTTGAATGATACTTACTCATTACACGCAAGTTTATCGAATAGTGGAAGCAGTTGATATTGCTAAGAAAATTGTATTAGCCCGAATTTATTACTAATGTTTCAACCATATATACTATGACTTTATACATTCAGTTGTTTATGTCCGTTGGTTTCGGGAAGCACTAACCACAATAATTTGATCTCTACAATGGAAGCGATCTTGAACGTGTTATATACAATCACGATTTATGCTGGATTACTCTATGTTTGTTTTTTTAATTCAAATAAATTAGCTTATCTATATAAATAAAATGATAAAGTTTCGTGAACTTGCGAGCATTACTCAAAAACTACCGAAAAATTTTGTTCGTTTTTTATCTTACTCCATAGGTACTTTGTCTAGAAACAAATATTACAATAGCTACAAATACAATAAACTTATTATTAGATTTTCAGAAACAACGATTGCACATGATGTAGCGCTTATATTTTTATCCTCTGAACATAAAATAGATTGTTCATATTATAAACGACTATAAGCTATAGCTGTACGAGTATATTTAGTGTTTAATATTTTGTTAGTATAAGGGGCAAAAATGAAACGGCGTCCCTTAAAATAATACATCGCTTTTATAGTTTCACTGTAAAACGAATACACCATTAATGTTATGCAAGCAAATAGCTATTTATGGGTAGTAAGGAAATGAATCCGAAAATAACTTAGTAACAAACTTAAATAATTAAACAGTTCTCGGTTCGGAGTAATTCCACATGTGTTCAACAGGAGGCGTGTGACCTCACTAACAAACACGCATAACTAAGGTTTGTTGACTTTTATTACGGTTAGTTAGTAAAATAATATATCTTCATTTTGTGCATTTTGTTACTTTTAATATCAAGAACATTCGAAGTGATAGAGGTAAGTGGGAAAGAAACACATGTTATAGTAATTATAATTTAGGTAAGAAGAAGAAGTGGAAAATTAAGAAAAAAATAGTTATTAAAGTATGTTTTTGCAATTTTCAAGCATACTTACTTAAAGAACGTTATTTGCTACCTATATATATACTATCTGTTGCCGACAGCTCCGTATGCGTTTTTTTTATAATTGTAAATTACTTCTTATAAGATCAGCTATCTATTAGTGAAAGTTTCGTGAAAAATGGTTTCTAACATTTTGGAGATAGTACTGCAAACAAAGCCATGGGTAAAAGCTAGTCCAAAATAAAAAAAGGTTTAATTACTTTTTATAACGATAGTTATCTGTCAGTGAAAGTCCCATGAAAATAGGTCCAATCGTTTTGTCAGTGAAGTGAAAGTTTTTGAATTTGTCAGTGAAAGCCCCATGAAAATAGTTCCAATGGTTTTGGAGTTAGTACTAAAGACGAAGCCACGGTTGACAGCTAGTCTAAAGTAAAAAAGCTTTAATTACTTTTTATAATGTTAGCTATCTGTTAGTGAATGTCCCATGAAAATAAGTCCAATCGTTTTGGAGATAGTACTACAGACGAAGCCACGGATGATAGCTAGTCTAAAATAAAGTAGCGTATGTCACTCGCTGTAATTTTAAGTATCCGTCAGTGAAGTTTCTGTCAAAATCGGTCCAGCCGTTTCGGAGATTACCCGGAACATACAGACAGACAGACAGACAAAAATTTTTAAAATTGTATTTTTGTTATCAATATCGTGTACTCGTATACGTTCATATCCAATCAGTCACTCCAATTTTATTTATATGTATAGATAAGAAGCTAAGGCGCTCGGCTCTACTCGTAATAACGTAGATATAGAACGTATATATTCGGCACTTTTATACATGTAAATTTATTTATTTTGTGTAAACTACGTTGCTTTTTATAGCTGACGGTGCCTGCATATATCTTTATTAATTCTTTGTAACACGCCTTTGTGTAGTTCTGAAACCGCCCCGTAATCTCATTCATTCAAAGCACGTCGAATGTTTATTAACATATCGACCATAAAACGGACAGGCGCGAATCTATGTCGATTTTTTCCGACTTTCCGGTGCAGACGGCCATTGAACGAGGCTTTTTTGCTCTGGCGCTCCACAGTTCGACTATTTTTGTAAAAAAAAAACCATTGCTGTTTGTACATAAAGGAAAACAAAAATCCGAGATAATTCATTTTGACCCGATTTCCCTTTACTGAATTACGAAAGTTAAGGCAAGTGAATAATTATAATTACAATTCTACGCAGCCGTTAAAGTCAGTATTTGCTAAAATATGAGGATAACGATAAATTTAACGTCTTTTATTTCTATTGCTGCGTATGAACGTAGTCTCAATTTAATTATCTTTGTATAAACAAGATGTAATAAGAAAATCGAATACGTTGAATATATAATTATAGCATACAATTTTACTTTATGTAAAACGATATACTACGAAATTAACACAATCGGTTATTAATATAAATCTTACATTTTGTTAATACCAAGTAATGGTGTGAATAATAAAACATATCTGTAGAATTTCGTAGACATTTTCTAGCTATAAATAATATACTCATTACCAGAAATTACGAAATTGTCTATTGTCATTATATACAAAATATTGGGTTATTGATCTATCTATAATATAAAAATGAATCGCTAAATGTGTTGCTAAGCGCAAAACTCGAGAACAGCTGAACCGATTTCGCTAATTCTTTTTTTAGAATATTCCTTGAAGTACGAGGGTGGATCTTACGGAGAGAAAAATTAAAAAAAACACCTGGAAAAGTCTTAAAACGACACTTTTCTATACTCTCATACAAATGATTCGTAATAATACTTAAAAGTCAATTTGAACTTTAATACCATACGATAAAGTTTAAGTGTTAGTGGAGAGGTTCCGGGAAGGCAAAACAATTGAGTGACGTTAGTATCGTATAAATATGAATGCCAATATTTATACGATGGTCCCGAATAGCAGAATAAGTATTAAAAAATCGACTGTTAGGCGTTACGAAGTTCGCCGGGGACAGCTAGTATTCAATATATTTCGAAGGTAAATACTGAAAATATCAAATCGACAGGAATGTATAACATCGCCGTGAGATTTCAATGTTTGCACCTTCCATCCAATGTTTGTTTAGCACACAGAGGTATGAAATGAGAAACGCAACGCAATCGTACCAAAGCAGCGTACCAGACCGTGTGGTAAACACAAGAAACTGAAAATAAATAAAAATATAACGCTGGCAACGTTTTGCGGCACAGAAAAATGAATCTGTCTAAACGCAAAAGGGAACAAAAGATTAATTGAAAATCGATACAGGGGACATACCTTCACGAATCTATCAAAATACATTCAGTTTGCTTTCAAACGATAACGTTCGGTCGAATTATACTGTCGGCCGTGATTAATGTGGACTTATGGCACGCTTTATTGACTCTGCTGTAACTCTGACTGAGTGAGTTAAATGTGGAATCTGCTTGTCATTGATGCGAAAACGAATGGATACTTCGCTAATGACATTATGAGACAATTAAATATATTATTCAACCAATGATTAAAATAGTTTTATTGGAATATCCTTTATTTAAATTGAATACTATATGTGTTTTTTTTTATTTATTCATAACAATATGTTCCGTTTAAACTAAACAAACGGTAATTAGTAATAGCGTAGTAAAATAAAACAAACAGAACATAGCGAATTTGTAAGATATCTTTGTAAATTAGAATTGCACTTAAATACTTAAGCCAGCACTGTACATATTACTACTTTGCAGGGTGAGTAGCGGTTGGCGAAAAGTTACTACAACCCTTTATGTATATTCTAACGATTTGAATTAAATGTTGTATTTAAATAGTATGATGTATGTATGTATTTCCAAATAAGAATTTATATCCAAATAATATAGAAATATTAATTTTTGATAGTTTAATACGAAAATTTTATTGAGTCGCGTTTGACTAGGAAGGACAGAATATGATATGTTGGTATAAAACTCAATTTCATTTAAATGTTCAAATAAAACACGTACAAAATAAAGAATCAATACACCAATTAGTTCCATTTCACTCCGCTTTTTTTTTCTCGTGAATCCATTAAACAGCGATGGTTTATTTGAAAACCATTAGCGGAGCGAATGTATAAGGTTTGGATCATCGATAAAATGAATGGCTGTCTTTCACAAAAACCCTGATATAGGGATCGAATGTGAACGGGAATTATTAAATTGACTTTTCAGATATAAAATACTGGCGAAGCGATTTTTTTAATAACTGATTTACTGATTTTGTGCTCCGTACGCCTGGCAATTAATTAAACAATTATATTTCCCAGTATTTATTACCTATGTTACTGCTGATTGAGGTTATTTATCTGAATACACTACATGTTGTAAATATATCACTTGAAAAAATATATAAATGTAAATCTACATATGTCTATATAAATAAAAAAAACAATTGCTGACGGTATACAAGCGCATCAGTTCTGAACGGTGGCATCTATTTAGCTATTTCTTTTTTGATGTATATGTAATTGTTAGAACAAGGTTTTAATGAAAGAAAATGTTTGAAAAATCGTACGAAAAAGCAAAAAACATGGGTTAAAAATGTCCATATAAAGAAGTGAGTGAATGAGTGAGATAGATGACAGTAGTGTGATCTCTATTTACAAAATTGATAGATAGATGTTCATTAATCGACATTTACATTTTAGTTCATTGCATGGTGGTACAGTAATTTGAAAATTTTTGTATAATTTTATGTTATGCTCGTGCAAAGTTGGGCCGGGCAACTAGGTACATATAAAAATGCATATCTGACATCCATAAACTCTGAAACCGTTTGACAGGTAATAATGAAAGTTTGCACACTTAACGAAGAAGGATTTATGTTAATAATTTTTCTACAGCTCTCCTCTAGGTGGCGCAGCAGCGAATCAAATGTTCTACTGTTTAACCGACGGCTATAACAATTGGTATGGCATAAATATTAGAACTTAGTGAAAACTAGAAACGATAACAAGCGCAGTCTCACTTATTAGCTTATAAATGCCATGGAAAGGAAAATAAATAATTTAAGCTAAATAAAGCTTTTAATGGTTTTGTAGACATTAAAAGAAATACTTTTTATAACTTTAAATACAACTAGGTTTAGAGTACGGAAATTAAAAAAAGGTAAATTATACTCAACATAACCATAACCAAAACTTAACTGTATTTTACTAGATCTTCGGAAATATTGGATTTTAGAAATATATATATATATATATAACGTACAAATATTTGTGTCAGCGCGTTACCGCGATGTCACTGAAAGTCGCGAGACGCAATCAACGGTAGTCGGAAAATGTTTAATTACTCCAAAAACCGATACAAACCGCCAAGAATAGAATCAACGTTGGGTACGCAACACTAAATCAAAACAAACTTCCAACCAGATCCCTTTTACCAACTTTCTAAATAACGGCGAACAATCTTTTTCATTAAAAATCTCCATGATCCCGATTATTAGGGGAGTAAAACGCCTCCGGTGGACCGGACCGGAGTTTCTGAATACTCGCTATAGCCCAAGATTTTCGCGAGGTCAAACTTGGGAATGTTAACAGATAATTACGGGCAAGTTTTAGCTAGCACGAGACATTTAACAGATGCTTTATTCGGGAGCGGGCGGCCGCGAGCGCACGATGAATCCTAATGAGGTATGACCCTGGACGAAAAACTCTTCTATGTACCAAGCAATAAGAACTTGTTTGGTATAATCAAGGGAGACGAACCGAGCTTTCGGGAGGCGCCCGTTAACACATTTGGACTCGTGTCTAAGGTTAATTAGATTAGTGTCTAACAATGCTACGCAGATGTTATGGAAAAACGGATTTCGTTACGTATTGTAATTATTTAATGGCCTAATTGTGAAAACAATCTAAGAAGATGCAATACTTTTTTTACACCACTTAGTTTCATGGTTATTTAACTATAAATATTTTGTGAAGTGTAAAAGTTACAACAGTTTTGTTTTTACTTGATAACTATAGCCAACTGTAATTACTAATAAATGTTTTATACCCAGGTTAAATAACTACACTTGTTCATTAACATCATGATTCTAAATACAGAACAATTTTAAAACAACGGCGATTACAAAAGAGAAAATATAACGATCAAGAATTAAACTTCTGAAAATCAATAAATAAGTAAATATAGTATAAATTACATTAGCACAAAACTAAGACATCTATTTTGATGGATTATTCAACGGTATGTCACGTAATTGACTACAAATCAGGCAATTATCAACCCAAATTCCTAACCATAATATTGTAAATGCCAATATGAGCTTGTTTGTTTTTTATTATATTTTATAATTTTATATGTACTAGATTGGATTATAAATCATTTAACTGTATACTAAATATATCTTTCAATAATAAACAATATTCTATTTACAAGTTATAGGAATGTAGCCATCGCATAAAGCCCTATCAGTCCATCATCTGAGAGATCTCACCGCGCGATGCGTGGAACCGAGGGTCTTACACTTTACAGCGAAGACTCAAGATACAGGCAATTTACATGACTTGTTACAGACATATATCCTTCCGAGTGTTACGGTCCAATTAATTTTACGGAAACGGATATGTGAGCAAGCCGCAAATGGATTCATTACATAGCCAACACCATTTATATGTACACATGTTTCATCTTTATATTATATAATATTAGACGATGGGCGCGGCTTACTTACCATGAAAATAATTGTTTTTTTTTAAATCATATGAAATACGTGCCTTATGTGGATTAATTGTGGACTGTCTTTTATTTTTTATAAAAAAAAATCTCGTCAATAGTTAACTGCATACTTCATCACTCTTTAACTCGTTTATAGATCGATATTTTTTAACTTTTTTATAGGTTTTAGCATTTAACCATAATCTCACTTGATGTTAAATGACGACGTGGTCTAGGATGATAAGCATGCTAAACCTAGAAGAGACTGGTTCTCAAATGTAGATGACGAAGCACACCCTTAGATAACAAGACAGGCTTATAAAAAGCCCTACTACCATGCTACGGTTCCATCACGATATTTTCCTCTGCTGAGAGCTCCGACTCCTTCGGTAAGGATTCGAATCCACGTGGACCGACGATGCTAACCACTGAAAACTAAAATACCATGGAAAGCGTAATGATATGCAGTAAATATTAGTTACTGAAGAGTTACGAATTTGTAAGTAAAAGTCTCAAGAAAATAAATTCCGCAGTTTAGTAGTTGGAATAAACAATAAAAAATTTAATTACATTTTTATACTCGTACTACTAAGCTAATACATCGTTTTATATGTTAGTTATATTTAACATCAATGTTATAAACAGACAACTCTTTGTCTAATCTCATCACCACACATATCACCAATTATCATACCATAAGTGAAATAAATTGATAAGGTAATTATCGAAAAAATGAAGTAAATTAAAGTAAAAAAATATAAAAAAAGCATCACACAGTTACTTTCACAACGACGATACGAGTGAAACATAAATATACATAATTACATATATATTATTAAAATTATTTAATTCTGTCCCGTAATATAGTTTTACGTCACTCATAGAAGCAATGGTAACCGAATTTTTTCTAAGCCTGTTGAGCTTAATAACCTTTCATAGAACATTGGTCCCATATAATATATAACCCGGCCGATTTTAAATGATTTACGAATGGTACGCAATGTATAGATGAAAGGAGATTAATAAAAGAGATATATGGGCAAATGGAAGGAAAAGCCGAGAGCGATATGATTTACGAAGTACAGATTAAATGCGTACATACATATTACTAATTGAAGGAGAGATAATACCGCTTCTGAATGTATGAGTACTTTTATTCTATTACGGCTAAGAGGAAACGTTAAGTATATATTATATGTATAAAATTTATATCAACTATACTGTAAGGTAGGTTTTTGATTTATAAATGCAAAAAATATATCTAACCAAGCCTTAGATTACTTATTTTTTCCAATTATAAAATCATTATTTTATGGTCGCGCTTCGCTCGCATTAATATAGACTTGACCTAAACCTTGGACCTTTTATTATGGATAAAAGGTACCCTGTAACCTTTTTGGTATCACTGACAACGTGGTGTATGTAACATTTTGTAATAATCGGTTGGATAGTTAAGACATGATAGCGTAACAAGCAAACAACTCACATTCGCATATGTATAATACGAATTAGGATAGCCTGGTGGTAAAAGAACCCAAGTACGTAAGTAAGTATACAACTATTTAAATTTTATAATTTATTACAAAAATGTGATATTTATTTATACTAATGACTATGGTTTGTGACAAAGTTTTGCCGTACCGCTAAATAAAATCTTATAACTATTAAAAACTATGCAGGTTAATTAACCATAAGGAATATAGTTTAAAACTTTTTTAGTAATATATCAACTTTTTAAACAATTAGTAAATAACACAAAAATATTTTTATCATGCCATAAATTAAGAACTTGTATTGATATTATTAATTGTACGGTTAAAATTCTATAATATGAACCATTTTAAGACAATGCCATAGAATAAAATATGTCGTACGAAATTCCTCTCACAGCGTATACACATAATAGTATTAAAGCTACACGTTCTGCAACATAGTGAGTATAGAAGCTAATTAATTCTGAACAGGAAACGGAAGGGCATCGGGTCACGTCATTAGATGCATTATGCAGCGCCTGACGCATGCGCCTTGCATATGAATACCGTTGTTTTGATTGCTCTATGATACGAAGTAATAATAAAATTTCTTTCGTCGTTGTTTGTGTTAATAATAATATGTTGTAATAATAATGTAATGTTACAAGTGTATTTTCGTTTTCGGTATTAATCTGAGTGCTTGTTTGGTCTCTTATGGAAGGCGATAGAAAATGTTACTAAATTTTATTTAAAAATGGACGTTGCTTTACACGCAATCTATTTTAGTTGATCTATCGAGAAAATATTAAAAAAAAATACGGTTAGTATATTTTATTTCAATTTTTATATTTAAAAAGTCAAAGTTTAAAGATCTGTTTTTCTTATAGCACTTTGAGTATTATTATTATATGATGATTATAACGATTTATATTTTTTTTAATTTATGATTCTACATAATAATATTCATGACTTGGATTATTTTTATAATTTAAATAAATAATATAACTTTTAATACTATAAATATTATATTTGTAGTGCAAGTTTTAAGGTATAATATTTAGAAGGCAGGGAACTTGTTGTATTAGTATCTAGTATTTAGAATTCATATCTAAGTACCAAGTTTTAATGAAATCGTTAATACACATGAGTTTTACTTATAAACTTCCTTTCTCAATGGTAATTACTCTATTATTCTGCACATAATTGGCATTTATGAGAAGAACATAAATACCTATACTTATATGTATCATTCATTCAGTTACTCTAATAGAAGCTATGTTTCACTTGACACTCAACGTCCCTATGTGTAATTGTACACTTAAATAAAAAAAGTGTGCGTGTGCTTATGACAAGACCATATAAGTGAAAACTGAAAACTTACTTTTAAAAAGTACAACAAAAACGCGGTGGTCCTAGGCGCTGACCCATCCAATTACTAACCGCGCACGACGTTGCTTAACTTCAGAGATCGGACGACAACCGGTATTTTCAACACTCTACGTGACACAGTATTTACCACTTCCACTTTTCCTGACACAAAAGGGTTGCCGATCAGAATTTCAAAACCGTGCCGTAAGAAGTTTCACTTCAATAGTGTATCCTTTGAAATTTAATTGTACAGTTATAATTATTAATATTAGACGAAAAAGAAATAAACACGGCATATTTTCCATGTAGTTTTAATATACTCGTATCATACATTTAAGGTTTAAAGAGCATATGACCTTAATTACATAGATATATTGGTAAAGTGTCTGAAAATCATCAAAATATTCACTGTTAAATTAATATACAATGTCTAAAAGGAATACAAATATTTTATAACATTCAATTTATGAGACAAAATTTAGTAACCCGCCTCTCGCATTACCACCTTGTTTATAATTTTATTTTACCTATAAACTTACTTAGATATATTCTTGCTTGTTATTAAAACGACTCTTAAAACACAATATAAAAGGCACTGTAACAACGTATTCTACACGCCTGGTATCTTTCACTCAGCGGTAGCTATCGTACTAAATCACCTCACTCGTATATGCTTGGGAAATTTATTTTTGAAAGCCACTATTTAAATACTAGTGAGTTTACTTCACGGTTCGCATATTCTGTATGGTTATTTTATGGCCAGTACGACGTTAAGACTTACAGGAATGTATCGAAGAAGATTTGTAAACGTTTGCCGTTCGAATCATCGTGGAAATATATATTATGTACGGTGTAATGGGGTTTAAAATTAACTTCGTCTACTCGGCCGAAACAATGGTTAATTTACGCAAATCAGTTTTTCTGTGTTTTTCGATTTCTATGTAAGTGAGGCGTACGTTGTTTATTAATCAATACCGTAAATTATTACATAACATGTTTACCTACGGAAATACAGATGCTTTTTCAAGTAACGTTCTCTTTCCAATTCCAGTAAGATTTAAATCCGTCAGGTTGTAACAACGTAATTACAAACGTATTTCAAGCATGTAGACTTTTTAAGCTCGAACCGCTACCCGTAATTCACGCATGGCTACACCTCTGCAGAATGCAATTTACAATAAATTATGTACGTAGATATTAATAAGTAGGAAGGTTAAGGGTGGGATAATGGTCGGACCGTTCATCATTCGATAAATTGCGAGTGGAGACACACTGTAGCCAGATTACGTGCTTCAATATCCGGAATAAGTCGCTCGGGTTCGAGAGGGTATATTCTGAAGACAGAAGAAACTTTTGTAAGCGTTTTCATAGGCTCATCATGGTTTTATGAAGCATACAAAAGCGTTTGCATTTATGTTAAAGCAATTATATATATTAACTATATATTTTTTTGTAACCATTTAAAACTTATTTCTTAATAAATTATATATACCTATTACATATAATGTGAGTAAGAAAAACAAAATAGCAAATGACTAATATTATAGTGGTAGGTGGTAGAGCTACGCTGAAGCTATTACTGCTTTCAGCATGAATGGGTCGGCTCGCCCGGGGTAGTACCACCCTCTCACAGAAAACCGACGTGAAGTAACAGTGTTTGCACTGTTGCGTTTCGTTCGGTCAGTGAGAGCGCCGGAGGCCCACATATATTAAAAGGCCGGCAACGCACTTGCGACTCCCCTGGTGTTGCTAGTGTCTATGGACGGCGGTGATCACTTACCATCAGGTGACCCACCTGTTCGTTTGCCCCCTATGACATAAAAAAAAAAAAAAAAAAATATTAAAAGACACAACGATAAATAAATGTGAGTTTCGAAAATACTATAAATTCAATACTTGTCCTGTTGAAAATTCAGATATTTGATTAATAATTGATTATTAATATATTAATATTCGATATGTTAACAGCTTTCTGTCCGTACGAAATAGATTAATTAAAGAACTGCTAACGCTTTCAAGCTATAGCTAGTTTTATATAAGACAATTCTTACTATCTAATAATACAATGTATAGTTTAGTGTTTATTCTACTGTAAAAATTTAAATGACTCTGTAAATAATACTTTTGTGAATTATTCAATTCACGACTACGATGTCGAAGTATATACCGTCTGGTTTAAACCATTTGCAAAGTTGTACTCCTAACGTACGTAAGCTTATGTCTTAACGAAACAATATTAGTTGGCAACGAAATAAAAATAATGTAACATTCAATGTGCGTATTTACGTTTTGTTCGTCAATTTTTAAATGGTTCTGCTTATTCTATTCGACAATCGTTTTCCATTAAAATTGAGCAATAATAACAATACGTTTAAAACAAACATTCTGTACAAAAACATTTGTGTATATTAAAACCGAGTGAACGGTTCGAATGAAACAACAAAAATGAAACAGAGCAAACATTTTCAACGAGTTCACAAACGTTTCCCGGTGAAATTAACAACTAGGCTGACGTGATAAGGAAACCGTATACTTTACGAATAACAAACGCGAGTTTACGCTTTGCTAAGAATGATATACTTCCATAAAATTTTCATTTCTTATCGAGAATTACATCATAATAATATTTAATTATAGTATTTCACTAGTATGACTATTAGTCGATTTGTGAAAACTGCTGGACAAAAAAGTACTCTTGTAATTTCGAATGTCTCAACTAAATTGCATGTCACAGAGCGCGCATAAAACGTAATATACAGTAATTAGTGACAACACTCGCACTAATACAATTCTGGTAAAACGTAAGCGGAATAGATATACTAAGTTTATACTGCTATATTAATCAAATCTATATGAATTGAGTTTATTTCTTTATATTTAATTACTCATCTTATCGTCACGAAATTTTGTTAACACGTTCTCAGGGATACGAAACAGGACATACATTTTCTTTTATTAATTTATTTTGATTTCTACACAGAATAAAATAAATATTTCTAGAATAATTTAAGTTACCAAAATCTATTAAAAAAAACACGATTAAAACAAATAATTATATGTAAACAGCAAAACTATTCAAAGATTTAACAATCTTGACTAAAAATAACTAACATAAATCCACGCAGAAATAGTCATTTCCACACAAATAGCGGAGGTCCCGGTTAACTTACTGTTCAAATATTAGGCGAATCCAATAGATCTATTTAACATTCCCTTCTCACCTTGTAACAGATTAACAGCAATATTATCCATTGAACGCGACAAAACTTCGGATTCAGAGATAAACCCCAGTATCTAATCCTCAATAAACACAATCATATAAATTTATTCAGCGGATATAACTCTAATAAACGTATAAACTTTCATAATTATCGATAACGTTCTAAGCGATATAGTGATATGAGTAAAACGCGACTCTAAACTATTGAAAGTACGTGTGAAATTCGATTAAAATTGACCTAAATTTTAGGTGTCAGTGCAGAATGAGATAGGTGGTTGATCGACAGAAGTCAGCTGTACATTGTATTAGAGGGATTGAACTTAAACTGTCAGGCTTGTTACCAAGTTGAATGGGTCGGAGGCTTAGCACAGATCGCAAACTGACGCTTTGATCTTCATAACAGCTAATTAATCGGGTAAGGAAAGCTGAACCGGAATGTATTGACAGGCCGCGAGACCTCTCGTTGACTTATAGGAATACAAACAACTACAGGGACAGATATTGTTTCGTGATTGGTTTTAAATTAAAATGTTCGAGAATATTAAATTACATTAAGAATACAACTTTTACAAATAATTACAAGGAATTAAAAAGATTAGCCTTACTTTAGATCACAACTGCACTGATATTTTGCAGTTTGTATGTATAACTTTTGTATTGTATATTGTTATTTCTTTGTTAATGACGACACTATAAAATATCTTCGTGTAACCGGATAAACTGTTAGCACCGAGTTAGCTATCAGATGGCAAGTTTTTTTTGAACTTACTTGATACTTATCGCTATATTTTGGCCATTTTAAAAATAGCTTCATAAATTATAACCTGTGTTATTCTGGCATGTAAATTATGTGATTTTGATGTTTCGTTACTGTAAAATATTATAAAAAGCCGTTCAGTAGTTTTTGAGTGAAAAAGGCAACACGAATCCATCTCATCCTCGCAAAATTTGTCGTTTATAATATTAATAAGTTGTATATGTTGCCTTTTTATTTAATTTATTCACTATACTCCTTATGTATTTATTATTTACTCATACTTTAATGTAAGCTCATTGTTCTTTTTATACGTGCACTATGTTTTGCTCAAATATACGAACTAAAAAGTACAATAAAGTATACATTCATTGCACAATCCACAAATTTGCATAGTTTTCTGTAGTAACCTTTGGACAGTTCTGATTCGTTTTGATTAAGGAACAGTTTAGACTAGTATTAGATTAAAATATATTGTGCAGGTAATTTTAATTGTATTTCTCCCAGCGTGACTCAAAGTGAAATATATATTGACTTGAAGTTTTTGCTGTAGTTAAGTATTTTTGAAAATAAATAATAATAAATATACCAATAACGATCAACTAAACATTACTAAGAGCGTAGAATAGATAGCTCCAAAATTGCCGTATTTGTGCCCCATTTATTGCCCCACCCAATCACCGGTAACACGAGATTGTTATGTCTGGTAATTGATGTGCGTAAGTATATGTAGCCCTGCCATTACTGTCCTGCATTGATGTCCCAGACTGATAATTAGTGTCGTGTCTAGAGAGTTCGGTATAATGACTAATTAGCATCCTATTTTACTGTAATTTCAAAACTACATAAAATAAAGATAATGGGGTTTCGGCTTCCTTTCATTTCAAAACAATATGGGCAAGAGCCTCCACGGAGACAGAAATTGGTGAACGCACTGGCGAAATGGCGTGCTATGCTAAAATATTTTTTTAACAATGTTTAAAGGGTTCAGAACAATAATATTAAGCTTAATATATCAAAAAGCGCATCCAAATTGAAACATGTTTTAATTCCATGGGCTGTACTATATGTACAGCATTACTTTGTAAATAGTATACAGGATAAATAGGATACAGCTATTCATGACTTGATCTCCACTCGCTCAACTAGAGAAGTACGAGTGCACTAAATGCCTTATGTAGTCGACAATTTGTTGATTTTAAATCGTTCTTTAGCTCTATTAAAATAAATCTCGTATATATTAAATATATATATATATATCCTACGTTAGTATTTACAATCTTTACTCTGTATTTGTACACATAAAAAAACAGAACGTGCAAATCCTAGAAAGTAATTGCCAGCACAAAAAAAGCTGTAAATATTCCTATCTCTAACGATATAAGTTTAATATCAGAAAGTTATATAATACATTATACTAACAGTGTGTGAGGTTTCACTTGCCTTTATTAAAAAAAAAAACTCAAAGTAGTTAAATAACCTTAAACATGTTCAGTATAAAGCACGACTTTTGCGACTAGGCATTCATTATTCGGTCCTTTTCGGTAATGTTGAACTCTCGCCGTGCGACCGACTCGCCTTCGGTTTCCAATATCTCGGCATCGCGTCTCACTGCCCTTCTGAATTATTATTTCGTTCTAGCTTATAATATTTTCTGCCTTGCACTTTGAATGGTAATTGTTAATTCACAGGTTATAAAGAGATTTTTTTTCTGACATGTAGTCTGAGACTAGCACGTCCAAACAAACTCTCTTGAGCTTTATTATATTAATATAGATCTGGTACCATATAGTTTTAAAGAAAAGTTAAAACCAATTTATCAGTCGAACTCCAGTCAAATAATTTCATATGAAAGTATTCAAGCGAATAGGCATTGTAAATATATTTCACGAGTTACGATACGTATATTATATATACATGTTTTCAGTTGATATTTTGTCTGATCCAAACTTTATTGGTGAACTTTAAAACTCGCGATATAAATTGTTTAATACGCTATGCACAGATATTCGTCGGCAACATACGTGATATTACGGACAGGTGCTCGACGCGCAATGTCCTCGTAAAAACAACTGTATATGGATTTATTATTTAAAGTGCTCCACGCCTATTGTTGTCGGTGTTTATATTGGGACAGGTCGTGGGAATGCTATTTTTATTATCGTATTTATTTCGATGTAGACAAATCAAAACAAACATGGAATTTTTTAACAAAAAATCATGTTGGTTTGCTTTAAAAAAACAACAGAATAATTATAGCATCAAGCTACAAAGAGATAAATAATTAGTTATCTGCTTTAATGGTAGAATGATGTCTTACCTATATAATAAGTCATTAAATAATCGCATAATAGTTGGTGAGTTAGATTCCAGATAAAATAGAATATTAAAGGTAGGGTAAAAATTTAAAAAATAATAATGACCATCTGCATCATCAACTGGAGCTGATGTATGTGGAACTGATATGATAAACATTTAAGAATATCACACAATATGTGAAGTAAAGAAAGTAAAAGAGGTGTCCCTGTTTTTTTTATTCACTAACATAACCTTTAAACAAATGTGTTTCTTTTTATAAATAAAATAATTAATATATAAAAGCTTTTAGTATTTTGAATAACATTTTACAGAATACTAATTAGTCGTTCACACCTTCGTATAGATTGGTAATTTTGTGTCCAAACATAAAATGTAAACAAGAAATTAATTTAGCCGTTTACGCTTTAAATTTAATAGGTAATGAACGTTCCCAAATATCACAGTGTAATATCCGGAGTGCAGAATTCGACCGCAGTCTATTACCTAACCAAACAGTTTGTGAGAGCCGATAAGTAAGTTGCATGCGTAAGCGAATTCGCATCGCAAAGAGTTAAAATTACGATTAGCAGAAGGGTTCAGTGTATTATTATGTGCCTCTAATAACCAATGTAAAAAGTTTATATCTTCTTGAGAATATGGTTTCGAAACTTATTATTGATGATGTTTAAGTAGAAAAAATTGTAGTAGTGTAGACAATTTCGAGAAGCTATGCGAAGATTATATCCTACAAGAAGACAATTTTATTTACTGTATATATACGTTTATATTTATATACCTTTTTCAAACATATACTCAGACAGATAATTATAAGAACTATAGGTTTTTCAGTGTTTGAAATTCGGCCATAATTCGTTATTTTTTTAAGGTTCAATATTAATTAAGTTTTTTGTCAAAGAGTATATAAATATTGTACATTAATGGACATGTGGATCATGAAGTATGACAATTTGATAAATAATATAAGTCTTCGATTCGTCGATGGTAAAGAAAAAAAACAATATCTCAATTTTTTTTTAATTAATAACACTAAAACTCGTCAAAATCTATTAAACAAAAGAAATTAACAAAAAATTGTTGAGAAACAGAGTAGGAAGATGTGCTTAATTGTTTTATCTCTGCATATTTATATACAAATACAAGTCTAAGACTTAAGAAATTAATTTAGTTTTCCCGTTCCTAAAGAGAAAGAAAGAAATTAATAAATGCTACTTTATTTAGGACATTATATTTATTATAGTTAAATAGGTATTTATGATTAAATAAAAGTGCATTAATACACTTTTCTTTTACATATATAACACTTTTGTAACTGTGTATTGTAGAAAGAAATATTATAATACACATGGCAGAGTTTATAGTTGTATTATTGGAAAAAACATAATAACTATGTATCAAAGTACTCTGTTAGTAATACAGAGTTAGAAGCAACTTCACACCTGAGTCCCATCTGTGTTAGCGCTGTTCTGTGGTCGGTTCGCAAGAACTTAAGTTTGTGTTGTACTTACGCTTACACGTGTGTTTAAATAGAGCTTTGTTGAACATGGTATCGCTTGTATCTCGTACCTCGGTAGTTCGCTGCCGAAACGCTTGCCATCTAATTCGCTATGTGTACTTTGTTGGTGCAAGATAATGCTAATATAAAGTATAATATTGCACTAAAGTTTCTTTATAACAAATCGGTACTTACGTTTGTAAATATAATTAAAACCAGTGGAATATGTTCGTAGGATCCCAACTTCGACTTATTTCAACCAATTTTTGTAAGTTTCATTTCAATAGAGTAACATTATTGGCCAATTGATGGACAAGTTTTGATCAAGGAAAATTATACGCATTTTCTTTAATTACTAATAAGTGTGTTCTATACTTCGATCTTACCTGCTCGTGAGTGAAGATGAGGCCAACGATAGACTGAGCTTACCTAAAAGATGGATATACAGGAACACTAACGCTGGGATTTTTCTGCTCTTTAGCCGTTCACATAATAAATGGAGAAGCGAATCGCTTAGTGCGAATTGGAAAAATGTCTTCCACATGAATATAAAAGCCCTCACAACGTCTAGGCATCCTGTGGTGGAACGGAATGAGAAACAGTGTTTCTATAGGATCTTCACGAAGTGAACAAAAATACAAAACTATAAATTGCTCGCAGTTTGAATCCGCCAACATGTCGTGGACAGATCTAATGTCTTACCTCAAAAAATACGTATGTCCATTAGTGGAAAATTTAAAAACTGATTTATTTATTATAATTGTAAATAAATAATTGGATACATATTATTAGAATCAACAGAATATTATAATTATAATGATTCAAGTGGAAATATATTTCAATAAAGAAAAAACCAATTAAGATCATAAAAAACAATTAAATACAAAATGTTGTATAGACATCGACCTGATTACTTGGTTTATATTCTGCCGGTTGTTTCTGATTATATAAATACGGTACAGTAAAACATCAGACGAAACCAGTGCGGAAAGGTAAAATCAATAATTTTGATGTTTCGGTCACCCTTTATCGGGGTATTTTATCATTGTCTACCCAAGCTTTTTGGTTCCGCCGCGATAACACGCTACTGATTACAGATAACGAACAAATCGACGAAACCTTAATGAGTTTAATTTATTACGTAAATAACATTGGTTCCTAATTCATTGTATCAAACTGCGAAAATGTTGACTGTTTTCTTATTATACAGTATTTGTCTGTAATAGATTTACAAATATTCGAACGATTTAAAATGAACACATCCGAAGCAACCTTAGACGTAGTGATGTCGCAAATATAATCTGCAGGAAAGTCATCTCCGCTAGAATGGCCATATAAGTCGCAGGTCACCAGGCTACGTCGGAATTATCAAATACTTGTATGTACCACAATACAATACAATATGTCACAATACAAGGGTTAAGGTCTCGCGGCAGGTCCAAAGATATTGGCTGGATGTTATAAAAGCGGATATGAAGCAGAACAGGAGAAAAGGATGCCCAAGACCGGGCGAGTGCAAGAAATTTTGTCGGCAAGCGGACCCTGGTACCGAACCGAGAAAGCAATCTCTATGCAGGCAGAAGAGAGAGATTTACAAATAAGATGTACGAAATTGAAGATATGATGTTTGATTTTTTTATTTTAGGTATCTTACGTTATTGGTTATTAAGGTCATTATTAGGTGTATGCTGTGCGCTATATACACAAAATATTATTATGTAAAGCCAGATATTTTTTTACTAATTTCTAGAGTTTTTAACGTATGACTACAATCTCACCTGTTATAAAATGACGTTGTGGTCTAAGATAGCCACACTTTAACGTAAAAGAATACTGGCTATTGAATATAGCAGTAGATATACATCCAATAGCTTGGATAGAACTTGAAGGTTGTTGAAGGCTTTTGAAAACTTGAAGGCCCACGCGGACTTTAGAAAAAACCCTATCACCAAACTACGGTTTCGTCACAATGAACCCTTTCACCGAATAATCCGGCTCATTGCACGACTCAAACCAAAGATTTATTGTATTACTTTTATATATTTGTAATACACAGAATTTTCGAACTTATTATCACATAGATTACGTTTAGATTATAAAATTCTATGTCTTTGCTATAACGCATTTAAAATGTATTTACTAATATTCAGCATATTATAATAGTGGTAACTGCTATTCGCGGCAAGGTTCCAAAGTTTACGTTTTCGCGTATTACTGACTCAAAAATTGCGCATGTATATAGTGGGTATACAGTACAGTATACTTACACAATATAATAACCATTAGTACACGGGTGCATTAAGATACGTACGTGATTGTGCGCTTTGAAACCACTCAATACTAATAATATAAAATCTAAGTAGTACTTACAATTATATTCTGCCTATACCCACTAATATTATAAAGAGATAAAGTTTGTGAGTATGTTTATAGCATGTAATATGCGGACCACTATTCTGAAAGTTCTTAACAATAAATAGATGGGATAAGAAGCTACATTATCTCTGAATGGCATAAACTAATCTTTAGTGAAAGGAAAATAGGCATGAAATTTTGCATATAAAAATACAAACGAAATTGTAGACTACCTTTAGTAATACATAATGATATTAGTGTATAAGTACCTACTCAGGAGACGCTATCTTGTTAAGTAATCCAAATAAGGCATGCATATGTACTAAAAAAATTAGTTAAGAAATATAGAGGAGCTGCTGAGCGGCCGAAAATTGGAAATGTTTATGCATGTGAAGAACCAAAGATATAATATTAAAAAAAATATCTAAATTTCGCACAACGCCCGTTTATAGCGAAGAACCAGACAGATGCCTTTATAAAAACAAAAAAATCATCGAATTCGGTGAAAACGTTTCGAAGTAGAAGAATTACGAACACACGCATACCGGAATGCATGTACAAAGATAAAAATTCGTATTGTGCTTTCAATTTTATTAACAGTAACCCTCAATATATAAAAAAAAACATATTACAAAACTACATTTCCATATGTTTAAAACAAAAAATCATTACACAAATATGAATAAAAAACGAATGTCACGAACTATTATGCGATGGGGTAATCGACACCTGCGACAATTAATGGCTGCGCGGTCTGCGCCATTTCATTCAGTTATATTTGTGTGCTTTTAACACATTTTTTACTGTAAGTATTCGATACAATTTTATAACAATGAAAAAGTAACGCTAAAATTCGGTGTTGACATACGATGGGGCGCTTATTTTTTATAGAGACATTTAAATTTTAAAGGTAGTGAGTTATAGTAATTGTGTCAGACTAGGTATTGGTAACCACACACTAGGTTTAACCACCCATAGAGGCACGTTTAGACCTATCGCAGTGTGGGATCTGATGCTTTATGTATAGTAAACCGGGGTAGTACAGTGTCTACAAGTGGCGATAAAGTCACAGTGACTCTGTTTGGCTTGCCGCATATCAGCGAATGTATGTTTGGTTGTCAAGAGACTTGCAAGTTGGAATGATAAAACGATTGCAGAAAAATTATAGACTTCTCAGTGATCGACGCTATGCTTACCATCTGTACAGTTCTGTCAGTTCGTTATGTTAGCTACAAGTGTATATTTGGTTGTCAAGAGACTTGTAGACTGGCGTGAGAGAGACGATTGCCTAAACATTATAAAAATCTCAGTAATTGGCGCCGTTTTCAGATTGCATTATTCTTACTATCGGTACAATGCCGTCACTTTGTTTTGCTACAATAAAAAATACTAGATAATGGAAGTATTTTTACACAGGTTTTAGCGGTCGATCACAGTTCTAAAGTCTGATGGTAAATAGCGATGTGGACTAAGATCGTGAATATACTATACCTAGAGTGGGACTAGGTCTCAAGAACAGCTACCGGAACACTTATAGGGTGTTTGGTTACACATCTTCAACGTGAGGGTGGTAGCTAGCCAGGTGAGCTTATTAAAGTTTGTTTTCCTTCACCGAAACCTCCGGCTCATTCACAGAATCTGAACCTACATCAATCGATGAGGTGTCTGGACACATTAACCGTCGAACCATCGCTTTCGCGTGGCAAATAACGAAAGAGATATTTTGATGAAAATTAATTTTATATACGAATAATTCGGAATTTAGAGATCTATACGATTGACCCTTGCGTGTATCTTAGATATTCAAATAAATCTTATATACTATATTTTCGTAAACAAATTCTAACATATATATCTAGAGAACTTGTTACTTTCTAGAAAATACTAGAAGCTCATATTGTTATATAATTTTGGCTTTATTGACCTCAGCAATTACTAACGAAATTGTATTGGCTTAATTTGATAAATGTAATCACTACATATTATAAAACAAAGCCGTCCGCCGCATCTGTCTCTGTATGGTTGTTTGCGATAAACTCAAAAACTACTGAACGGATTTTAATACGGTCTTCACCAATAGATATAGTAATTCACGGGAAACGTATATAATTTCTCATGGTTTATTTGTAAATTGGTTGAAATATAATGATAACTGTTGAAAGAATCGGAAGAAGTCAAGCCGCCTGGGAGCTTTTGTAGAAAACGCTGCCTAATCCATTTGAGATATAACAAAACAATGCATACTGAGATATTTCTCTTTATAGATCTACAAAAATGTCTACAATGGTATCTTTTTAGGATAGCTTACTATAACCATCTATCCTCTAAATTGTCACATATAATGAGGTTATTGGAAGGCTATTTAGACGGACACAGTATTAATCCCTATCAAATAAAATAGATTAGTTACTTTAAGCATTTCACGCACATAAGTATATATTTTTTATTATCAGGGCAGGACGACGTTATCACGTATGTGATAAAATATCGAATTGCTGTAATATAATAAATACCATATATGTACATTAAATTAAAAATGAAATTGTTTTAAATATGCTTTTACAAGAACAACCAAATAAAGCTGACTATTATATTATAAAATAAGTAAGTAAGCTAGTTACAAATTTTAAATGTAGAACAAGCATACAATCTAAAACACGATTACATCACTGAGAATAAACCAATAAATAAATCAGGGCGTTATCCCTAAACGCTAACACGATCCAGTCTGTTGTCAATAAATCCATCCTCACTCACTCACTAACAGTAACATGGTCTAAAGTTAACAGATAAAAACTTAGTTTGTTTGGTCCCGACTCCGCGCCGGTTCGATTACATAAGACGCGCAAACTTCCTCTATTACCCCCTACTTAAGGGTACAAATTTAGGCGCCCCCTATTTAAACACTGTTGCCAAATACCTACGTGTGTAATTTACCTAAAGTGCGGTTCACACGACCAAGGTACGGCGAGATAGCAAATTGTAAAACCAAATAAATCTGGAACTGGGGCTCGAGCGATTTATAAGCAACTGGTGATTTGTAAGAAGCCCACGGGGAGACACACGAATTTGATTACGAAGGAAAATAGGCGTGAAATTTTACAAATGTTATGTTAATAAGAAATTCTTTTATTTTAGATCTCAACTCTCGAATCTTTTTTTTTATATAAGTATCAAACAAATTTATAATATAAAAATATAGATTTATAAGTTTTTTTTAATATTTAACTGATTATACGAGTAGCAATTGAACTAAAAATTAAAAAAGAACAATATATTATAGAATATGTCTTCCATCAGCATTGGCACCGACATCGTATGCATGTGTTTTCATATACATTGTTTAAGTGTCGTTGTTGTCAGTGAAATTATTATCCGAAACTCTTAAAACTACTTCCTCCCGTTTGTGGAGAAGGGTAGATACGGGCGACGGGCGAGTCCGTCCTACCCGCAACGGTGTCATCATTTAAGCCGCACATTAGTGAAACTTGCGTAGTTTGAACAGACACCTGGGGACCGCGCCGCGACACACCACTCGATATTTTACTACCGGAATAAACTGTCCGGGAAAATATATATTTTGGCTCCATACGCAGATGACAATATATCAATTTGGTTCTCGAGGGACTAAGTCACTTTTAGTTTGAAACAATAAGTTCGCTGTTTAAAAAAACAATTATTGGTTTTCAATGTTACAAAAGAAAATGAAATTAAAATGATAATAATGTAAAGCTATAATTGTACTACAAATTTATGTCAAATAATGGGAAAGTAAAAGATAAAATAGAACTGGATCCAATTTTTACAAAAACATGACATCTAAACTCCTGAATGAACATAAATTAGTATTTTATTATTGTAGACTAATGATACCGAAACATTAACTAGTTAGTACAGACATCTAGACCAAGAACAAAGTGACAAAAATATAATAAACGAAAATAATTCTGCTACTTACGCAGTCGTAAATGAATGAAATCTACTTGAACTTTCTCTAACAACATCCACGTACCTGTAAATAAATAAAATATGAATTACTCAAAGTAGAATTTACGTTATAGTAATGATATTCGGTACTCAATCAATTAAACAAAACAATAGTATAAAGTTCTTAACGCTAAGACCTGAATGTTTTAGAAAATTATAACAACATTCTAAATTCAAACGTTGACTACGTTTGGACACAAACCAATAGCCACGCGGGGAACCACGAATGCGCCAGTTAATCGCCGCCAACTAGTAGGTAATCCTTTCGAGTGGTGTGCATATAACGACTGCATTCCGACCCGCGTCGCGTTCCGAACGCACAGCACTGAGTGAAATTGCGGTACTCGCCCGACTCAAAGCGATGACGGGGCCGTATCATTGCATGATGTGCATGAGTATAATATCCGTGTGTGAGCGACGCGTTTGCTTCCATCACGTCATGTACGGATAAATGTGGCTATGGTTTTACATTTCAAGTTTATGCGCATTACCAATAACCTAATCCCTGAATAACTGAAAGAGAATTGATTAACTTCGACAGATATAACTCAATCTTGCTAACAAAGTTCGTTTAGCAAGAAGGAATTTCAAGAAAGTTTGAAAGTAAGGGCAATACGGACTATGCAAGTCACTCCCAAATTTCAAGATCCTTAAACGAAATGGCGCGTGCAATTCTCAACTTTCACAAAGCAAAACCGTTCCGTTTTAAAGTTATATTTCTTGCCAATACTCTATCTCTGTCTTTACCTGACAATTTATGAACAATAAAAATAGTAATAAATGCAGCATCAGAGAGACGCATTGAATGGAAGGTAGAGAGTTGCGTCGGCGCCGCGTGCATTGCCCTCGTATACCCCCGCACCGTTCCCCTACTGCATGGTATAAACGCGACTGACTGCATTCCGCCGCGCTTCCTGACCAGGGCAAGTGCACGGCATTACACTACAAGTACCAACCTCGTACCCCGCACCCTTTTCCTACCTTCGTGGTTCGTCTAGCTTATCATCAAGCCCGGACACAAAGAAACGCGAAAACATCTCTTATGGGCACAGCTACGTAATTCAATAAAATTGCCTGATCAATGGCGTCGTCTTTTGATGCGTAGTAGCGGAACCTTTGCCCCTTTTAAAATAATCATAAAATCTAATATTATGAAGAAAAATAAAGGGAATCCTCCCCGGTTGGAGCTCACCCTCTTCGAATAAGCCCTTTGTAATCTAACGCATTAAGTTTATTAGGTTGTCCTGACATTATCTCGTTTCTTTAAAAATCTGTTGGTACTATATAACAATGTATGATTGACACAGTATTTTATCCACCGATCTTTAACTTATTTAATCTGAATTTATTATCAAAATTTATGTACTTTGGAAGAAAGTACACTATATTCATTAAAACTTTGATTACAACTACCAAAACGGAAATGCTCTAAAAGATGTCCTATGTTTCATATGATATATAAATGAACTCATGCTTTCGAGTGCAATGCAAAAGTATAGAAACACCCGGTATTAGTCGTTGCTGAAAGCGTTTTCCATGAGGCTTTTAAGCGCTTATCTTGGGAATGATAGCCGCGGCCGGACGCTGAAAGGAAGTGACGGCAATTTGCTTACATTAGGACATGCCCCGCTACGCCATCAGCTTTCACTGAAAGCCAAAGATTTTTATGCTGCAATTCCCCGTAGTTTTTTTTATTATTTCGTGAGTCGGACTATTACTGTTCACATTACAAAGTCAGATACAGTATTTATAAATCATATATTGTTACCGGTTTCACATGAGTGTCCTTCTTTGAATACTTATATAACCAATAATCTTAAGGTTTTGTTTATCAATACAAATTTAACATTTAATTTTTTATATTATCGAATGTATGATGTTACTATTCGAAGTCGTTAAAACAATTCTAGAATATTTACTAATGAAATTTGCTACTAAAAATTATTTACCCCTGACAATGTTATGGAAAATTTCATAATGACCGACTGAAAAGTTAAGACGTGAAAATGTAACAAACAAACAGATACACTTGTTCCTTATAATATTAGTTAGGACACTTTTACTTAAAATATCAACCATATATATTTCAACGTGTAATTTTTATCCATAACATCGAACGAAGATGAAAGTATTAAAAATATGCAAACATTATAGTAGTGTATAAACATTACTGATTTGTAGAGCATTCAGCTATGAAGTTGAAACAGATTCTGTTACGTGCAGTTCGGAATATTCCGGACGCTCGAGTTGGTTCAACTCGAACAAATATTAAATTGTTTTTAGAAACAATCGATCTACATGCTTTCCGAATTTTTTGCTAACGATTTGAATTTTTTTATTGATACAGAAGTATGTCGACGAGTCAAACAAATTCTAAAATTAATATAAATCAACTTTGGAGATGAAATAAATATTACCTAAGGACCAAATTTATAAATAGAAAAACAGTTTACCAAAAAGTAAATAGGATTAGTTCTAGTGCAATTTCAAAGGAGTTTTCACATGAATAGAGTTGCGTATTCCAGATAGTGATAAATGTATTTGTGTGATAAAAAAAAAGAAAAAAAATCCGAAAACAGATAAATAGTTTATAATGATCAGTGGCACTAAAGCAACAGTATTCATACGAGGAAGTAAAATAATTTGTGATTAAAACAATCTGATATTGTTTGTATTTTCTCAGTTAATAAATTTACACTTTAGTGCTTTATACCACGTTTGTTCAGTGAATTGATAATTAAAAAAAGTTAAAACTCGTTAATTAAATATTACTGAAAATCAGATAATGTATACAGATGAGAGAGACAATTAAAAATTCTTTAAAACCATAGATATTATAAAATGTTTTACGGTTTACAAGAGTGTGGTGTCCGTAAGCTGTGTTTGTTTTCCGTGGTTATTTCTGTACAACCGTGCCCCGCCATTGTTCCATGAGTTATAGCCCGGTAGAAGGTTAAACAACAAAACTATCTTGGTTTCAAGCAACCAAGTGAAAGTAAAAATATTCTATAAAACCAATATATAACGTTTCGCGTAAATTCTATAAAAACATTTAACATTGAAATTTTTAAAGAACCAGTTACTTTTTGATAAAATTTATTGTACTTTTTTTAACACATTTTTGATTTTTTAATAACTTTATATGAATTTGTAAGTATCAATGGGTATTATTACTTTTTACTACAATAGAAAAAGTAAATTTATGTATAAAAATAAAATAAGTCGATTTTATACATACAGATATATAAGTATACGATATTTTCATAGTTCTAGCTACATTGTTTCTGAAAGCGAGAAAGATCTTATTTAATAAAACAAAGACTAAACTACACGCAGTAAGTTGAATTTTAATATATAAATAGTGGATTCGTTTGAAACATTCGTTCAACTGAAAAATTGTATAAAAGCAGTTTGTGTGACTTCGTTCAAACAAGATAATAATACAAATTTTGGTAGATTCTTTCTGCAATACAGTTTAACAAAAACTACATTTCGTTATAGTTCAACTTCAATGATAATGAAAAACAAAGCGTTATGCAAAACTGACAAATAGTTAACACCCAAAATACTATTAATTGACTTTACTGAAACTTGATTGAAGTTACTGAATGATTTTGATTAATAAATAATTCTTAGATCTCAAGAAAACTAATTCTGAGCAACGTAAAGTAAAAAACGATCTCGTTATGTTCTAATATTAATTTGGTTATGCATTTTTTTTTATGACCTAATCGGCAATGCGTCATATCGGCGCGATATTATTAAGTGATCACTCCAATCCGCCGTCAACTAAAACTAACCACAAATAGGAGTGCAGTTCAATACGTGATTAGGTGTAGTAAGTTGCGTTCCTTCAAATACTTGAAAAGTTTGCGCATGGCTCACATTTCTAACTTTATAAGAATGGTATTCTCCAAGGTATCAAATATTGAGCGCAGTGTATATGGAAGACTCCTTTTTCCAGTTCAATAATCTTTGCGAAAATCATGAGAGTACGATGCTTTTTATCACAGAATTTGACAAAACTTCAACAGTACTTAGATGGTGGATTTATTTATGAGAGAAATAAAATAATGCCAGTTCAATTCATAGATATTGTAATCACGATAAATATAATTTTTGCTATATTATGCAAAATTATATTCTTTGTTTTTCTGCTATATCGAAGTACTCAAAACCATTTTGACTAAGTTTCTTCAAGTCTTTAGTATATGGTTATATTGAACACTTATTTAGAAAATATTCTAAGCAGATACCTAATACGTATATCAAACAAGAAACATCTGTATACTAATCGTCGATTGATCTAACACCCTATTGTACCTCAACTCTTTTAACTGACTACTTGATAGCTCTCATGTAATTTTAAATCTAACTTTTAGTTAATTAAAAAAGTGATGAAATGTGTAAAATCCCAAACAATATTTTGATACCATATTTATAATGTTACATACAATCAAATGTCTAATTGTATTTCTGAAATCTGATTTCCCTTCGTTAAGTATAACAAAGAACTTTGCTACGCTATTATCGGACAAGCCACATCGTCCCGTTCTTTTTCACGGGGCTTCAACCTCTTTCATCTATAATTTCATAAGAGAATTATGAAACTGACAATATTAAATCTACTGGAGGACCGTAACAAAGCCACAAGAAATATATTTTTTACAAGTAACGCAAAAGAAAGGTTAAAAGTTAATAAGCTTATGTACCAGCTTCCTCGTTCATGCTGACCTGGACATTTTTTTCATTACCTGAACCATAAAGAAAGAATTTTCTTCTGTTTCTTAGTCTACTTACTTTTTGCGGACACAATAACGTCTAGTTTACGTCTTAAGCCTATTGTTACAAAGTTAAAGACATTTACTAATATAGAAAAATGAATTTCAAAAATTATTTTTAATATTAAAATATCTTTATTCTTTCAACCTCAGAAAAATCTTAGAGGAAGTTTTAAATTTATTATAAATTAAAATGTCTTTGCTACAAAGTTGCTTCAAAATGTACATGAAATTTATACTCGTATCACTTTACAATAGGTAGCGCAGCTTCTGATATGCACGTGTATCTTAAACGTATAGGAAACATGTGGTAGAGATAAAACATCAGCTAGCGAATCTTATATTTAAATATATCGTTAACAAAACATGTACTTGTAATGATTGGTATTTCCGCAAATAAATCACAGAAACTGTTGGCGGTCTGACACTAACAGTTGTTCAACCTACATTTTTAAATAACACTATCGTTTACGTGTTGTTTTTCTGGAAAAGTTTAATGCTTTTGCAGTTCGAAAGAGAATACTCAATTTTCTAACCGAGTAAAACCCGCGTTTCTATTAAAGCAATAAAACTTTAATACGATTGTATCAGAGTTTCTTTGGTGAAAAACAAACAAATTATAACTATTAGTAACAACGCTTTGGGTTAAATATTGGCCGATATTAATATTTTCAAAGAGGAACGAACGGACGGGTTTTATTCAGCAAAATTGCAGTTAGAAAGACCCTATTAATGAACGTCCCGGAGTTCTTTGTCCGTCGGTGGAGCATTTCCTGCACAATCGCCCTGACACCAAGTAATTAGTAAGAAAAATTCGTTACTCCGACGTCTAGCACAGTATTTCATTGCTGCAATGTGATGTTTTTTTATGAAATGTAACGAAAACTGTGAGATGAATATAAATATAGCACTTCATCTACATATTTGAAAACAAAGCCGTCCGTCGCGTCTGTTTATCTGTCAGTCTGTATGTTCGCAATAAGCTTAAAGACTGCTGAACTAATGCAGTCTACACCAATAGATAGAGTAATACACGAGGAAGGTTTAGGTATATAATTTGTTAAGGTTTTGTGTAAATTGTTTAAAATATAACGATAATTGTTGGAAGTGTTGGAAAAAGTGAAGCCGCCTGGGAGCTTTCATCGAAAACGTTGCTTAACTCTTATGAGATATAACAAAACAATTCATAGTGAGATATTCCTCTTTTATAGATTTATTTATACTTATCTTTTAAGATTAGCTTACTATACCCATCTATATTCTAAGAACATGGTCACATACAACGAGGTAATTGGAAGGCTATTTAGACAATATAGTATTAATCCTTATGAAATTAAATACATTAGTTACCTTAAGCATTTCATGCATATGTAAATATTTTTTTATTATCAGAGCAGGACAACGTCCGCCGGGCCTGTTAGTTTAAAATAATGATCTTATGTAACATCCAATTAGGGGTATTTACCTAATATAATGTATATATACATGGATATATGAAAAAAAAAAAAACATAAACATAAGACTGTGTCTTTGTGCAAATTGTGGTATGTATTCTTTACGGAATGTGAATGATCGTGCTCGCGTGAGATGAAAAACATGGATAATTAAATACATTTCGTTAGTCATTTATATAAGTCAAGACTATGTAAAAAATTGTTTCCGTTATGAATTTAGGTATCCTCGTATGTGTTGTAGAGATTTTTAGTAAAAACATTTCACCGACTTTTAGAATTCAATGTGTTGTATTTTAACTATGTAAAATACAAAGAAATAAATATAAAATACCAAAGGACACACATTATTTCTAGTATGAGTAATTATATATTTATAGTAATGAAAAGCTAATAAATAAATAATAATTCGTCACGAATTATGACTTTAATTTTGTCAGATATTTATCGGCAGTCGTTTAGGTTTGGTATTAAATATATATAAACGGGTTCTAACGAAGAGTTTGTTTGAGGATGTTACATATTTATATTAGTTCGTTACAATAAATGTGGTAAAATATTTCACTATATTAATTAACTAAATGAAAGAAATATCTGGTTAAATTATTGGTTAATGTAATATTTAGAATATAGTATTTATAAATACGCTGAAATATATAATCTAAAGTTTTACTTAACATTGTAGCTACCATTACTATAATTAAATGATTGTGCAAAGTAAAAGATTATATAAATTCCCGGGGCTGAGATTTTAGCATAATCAAATCGGTCTCATTTCAATGTAACATTTACTTTAAACAGATTGATTTCATCTTTATTCAAGTACAAAATATTAGCATTATAACAATAATTGAATAAACAGTTGTATTATATCAGGTTAAAATAAATTACATTATATAAAATATAAATTTGTTTTAACTAGATACCTTCCTTTAGAGAAGAAATTATGCTTAATCTACGATTTTTGAAATACCATTTACGGTATAGATTATGAAATAAAGTTATTGGATTTAATCAACTATAAGATATTTTGTGAGCTGTCATTTGGTTTCGGTACTATATCAACTTCACAACTCCGGAAAGGTGGTTTTCGACACACTCTACTATGAATTTAATTTCGAATGTTAAAAATTTTGTTTCAACACCTATTATACTCTGCCCTTTTCCTTAATAATTAAACACTAAATGAATCAAATGTACCTCTTATTTGGGACTTGCTATGTCAAATATCTTATATCATAGATCTGCATTAATAAACGTATGTCTTGCAGGTTAACAGACTTCATTACATATAACATGGTTAGTAAATATATGATTTAATAAATCATTCAGGATAAAAAAATCACTAGCAGACATGTATCTATTCAAACTTATGTATTATTATAACAAAAGATTATCTACAAATAGTGTGGAGGCTAGTTTTTACCGTCGACAGTCGGCCGACACTTGAGTCTGCGTTCCGGTTTGTAGTCGGCACGATGACCCTACATTATTTATGGATTGCCGTAAAACGTGGGCGGTAGCGATGTATACTCGTCTCAACACTTGTATGACGATGTATGTATGACGTATGCGTTTAAATGATTACAGTGTTTGAATAACAAAAATACACGGTGTTCGATATTTACAGTTTTACTAAAATATCGTTTTACATTATATGTTACGGAAGAAGCTTTTCTATGTTATTACAACTTCCTAATTATAGATTTCGTTTGTAATGAGTAGAAGTCAAACCGGGTCATTTTGAGTCATTAAGCATAGCTATAAACTTCCAAATTACTCGATCATTAAAAAGAATAACCAACAAATCGTTAAAGAATAGTACATGTCGTGAGGTCACAAGCCGCATTCTTTTATTATTTTATTGATGGACGTCATATCATAATTATGTATGTCACGAATTTACGCTATAATGGAAAACGTTAAGATACTAGACTTACAAAAGAGCTGACTCCTAAAGGCAATTGCTGTAAAATACAACTAGGTACATGATGACAGAAGGTATGAACAGAATTAAGCTAGCTACCTAGATACCTAGTAATGTATAATGAATTTTAATTATATAAGTATATGTTAAAAAGATAAACCCGATTGAGTTTCTTGCCGGTTCTTCTCGATGACTGGGATGTATTCCGAACCGGTGGTAGTTTTGACGTTCATAAGCGCCTTCTTAGGGCCTAAATTGAATAAAGTATTTTTGATTTGATTTGATTTGATCTACCAAACGAGTATTCAATCAAAGTTATTGAAATTTTAAGAGTAAAAATTAATTAATATTATTGGCTCATTTCAAATCACTTACAAACGCTCATAGTCACATAATTAGCGTTGATATAATCGCTAATCGCTCCACACCGACACAGTGTAATTATACAAATTTTCTCAACACTCACGGTGACGCAACGGGGCCCCTCACTACGTATCTACACGCTTTTTATGTCCGACTATAAAAATGACCAGTCGGTCATTTTGAAAGAATTTTTATAATGTGCACTACTCAGACACGTGTACAAGAAACTTGAATTTTGTTAGATTATTCGTGTGAAAATTGTTTATCTTCTTCAATCAGATATTCTAAATCGGCATTTTTTTTATTATTTTCAATCGCATTAATCTTACACGACATTTAACCAGAAGGGCAATTCTTTTGACGATCAAATTCCAGCTTGTGGAAAAAGTAGATAATATCTTAGTTAACTCTTAGGTAGAGAAGTTAGCAAATTCATAATTGCTTCAAAGCAATTTTGATGATATTTTTATTCTGACGCTGAGAATATTTAAGCTCAAGTAATATCTTAAGTAAAATCACATTCATATAATAATAATAATGCTTTCATTAATCGATTCTTAGTATTTCTTTTAATTTTACGCACAGCAAATGTATATATGTATTTCAAGAAGTAGATTTAATAAGCGAATATCATATATGTAATCCATAATGTTAACGGATAAGTTGGTCTATACTATTAATATGGCTGATTAAATGAACAGTTTGCAGTTCAAGAAATATATACTCGTTTGAGTCATGATATGTAATTATTTAAACAATAAAAAGTACAACATTTGAAATAGCAGACCTTAAAAGATAAAATAGTTTAATTCTCTCAATAGGATTTCTCACGTTGACGGAAATAAAATAAAATGGTCGTGTTTTAATGAAGGTAAGCGGAGTGGAAAATACACTACGTTATAGATGCTCGGGAAGTGTAAAACTAGTTTCATCTTTTTAAAAACAGTTTGTAATAAGGCTTTAACGAACGCGCCGGTACGCACGCGCTACTGGAAAAAAAAATCTGCCCCTCGACGTAGACCGTACCTACAAGTAAATAGTATTCTCTTTAATTTTAGACGAGAGAGAAATATTAATTCGTCTTTTTTTTTAATGTTGAGCAACTAAATTAATGGAAGTTTTAAAACTACGAACTACATTTGAATCAGGAGGCGAACCCAGTTTTTACATTATTTATTAGTTTAAAAAGAAAATTATCATGATTATTTAAAAGAACTTTATATGGCAATTACATTTTTGTGCCGGCTAAAATGATTTTACAATAATTTCAGTATTCAGCACTGCAATAAACATATGAATGTAAATTACATATGTAGTAAAATAATAACATTCAAAAATATTTTCATATGTGAATAAGAGTAACGGGCTTATTGCACATGCTTTTATTAATTAATAATGCACAATAAAAATACATGAAACGTTTGCATTTTTCCGCATAACACCTGAAAATAATTCATCGATTCGAAGGCCGCTATAGCCAACAATCCTTTCTAAACGCTGCGTTACTGGTATGCAGTGTAATGTTTTATTATTTGAAAACAAAGAGAAACTGGTACATACTTTGCGTGAAATTTCGCGAATATACATCACGTGACAGAATTTCAGAGTCGTTTAATTGATTATTGAATCGGAATTAGTAAACTCATTAGATGTAACTATGAATATTGGGTGCATAGTCGCGTGTGGCTGTTACGGTTTCGCGCGGTCGGCTCGCCGCGCGCGCGCGCTCCGTAGACTTTCCAACTAAATTGCGGTGAAACTGACATAATAGCGTGCGCGCACGCCAAGCATCAAGCCATGCTAAAGTATAGTCATACACTTATCATATCACACCGGATCCCCTGTACCCGAGAACGGCAACTATACGATACATTATTAAACATCTAAATTCATCGGATTATATTTATTTACACTTTTTAACGATTAAGTTAATTTTCTGAAGGAAATGTAAGTAGAACGTTAACAGGTTCAAGTATAAATAATACATGTATGAAAACTTTTCCACTAAATTAATGTATATTATTATGTACATATATTATGCATTATTAATGAAAAGTAGACACATTTAATTCTGCTTAATTTTAAAAGAAAAGTAATTATAGAATAAAAATAACCTTATATTTATTTCAAGACACGATAAGATTATAACTTTTGTATCTACAAAAAGCAACGATAATAGTTATTTTTTGTTTCCGTGTAATTTGAAACAATTACCTGAGGTTACTATACAAATGTTTCAAATGTATTCGATAACTTACATTATTAAATTAAATTATTTCTTATGTTAATTTGTTGATCTTCAATCGTCCTGTGAGCTGAATGGGGGCTGTGTGTTTCAAATCGGACTGTTAAAAGCATTGTAATTCCATTCGATATATACGGTTGCAGTAAAACTATGTATTTATGATTATTTCAACCTTCTTTCTTAATATTTCGTCAAATTTAATAAAAAATTCTATAATAAGAGATATTTCTTCATAAAACTTCAAAATGTATAAAACAATGTTAGAATCGTTTTTCTTTTATAATTTCTACAAAGTTTAGATATTTTAGGTACATATTAAAAATGGTTTCAATTAAATTAAATGTAATTGTTATAAAAGTGCCGCCGATAACCTGGACGTTCACATATGGCCAATGCCGTTACCTAGTCAGACTTCCTTGAAGAAATTTAGCATGGTAATGGTACTTGGTTCTTTGGAAGCATTTCGCGTTCCGTTATTCAGTCGCGACTGGGTATATTGAAGCGCGTGATGTAAATTCAAACGATTTTATTCAAATGAATATTAGTATCGATTTGAATTCAACGTTCCGGACTGCTTATTATTATTTCTATATTCATACTAACCAGGTTTTCATAAACGTCGCTGCATTTGAATTGACATGAATTCAATCAAGTAAGAAGATGTAGGTATTACCGACGGTTTTCTATAACGGTTAAAAGTTTATAGATGTATTTATAATTGGATTATTTATATATCCAACTATACACCTTTTAAGAAATAATTATGAATGTATAATTTTGTGTAAATACTAAAAAAAAACAGTTTTATAGTATTTAGATTTATGGTAAGTGTTAAAACAACAATAAGCACATTCTCGACGGGTGGTTTTCATGGCGAAAGTTTGCTCCAACTTTCTTTTAATGAAACCTCTGCCATCAAAACGTAAATGCACACTATAGAAAAACTAAAACACGGTAAAAATCAGATGACATATTTCAACGAAACTTGTTTATCAGTGTTCGTTCGCAGATGACTGTTGTTCGATTTCCGCTCACAAGTTCGGTTCCGATTGAATTTGAAATCGGGTTAAAAGTTAGTAACACTGATGAAGTTGTTCGAAGCGAGTTAAATCTGTATATTTATTGTAACACTGCATTTCAAAGAGAAAATACTTAAGGCACCGTTTAGTAGTTGCGTTCTGCGCTCTTTGTATAAATTACATTTTGTGCAATAGTGCTACTTTTGTGGTTTTCTTAATTTTATTCAGGGTCCAATTACATGGTGTAATTTTAAAATAAAATTGCAAACGCATGAAAGAATAAGATTAAAATGATTTTCAGTTGATTTACGACGCAACTGTAAAACAATGTCAAAGATTAAACGCAAGTTGATAGGGAAAATAGCTAGAAGCTCTAAACTAGATCAATTAATTTCAATATTCTCACGAGATCAATATACCCTAAGTTAAATTCACCACGGAGACGTTAATACGCTTAACTTATGCGTGCGAACTTCAACTCCTGTTAGTTACGATCGAAGTTAACCGAGTGAGGGACACTTAGCCTGCTTGTCTACGAATAACTCTTCGTTACGACACTTTATATAATAAATAATAAATATGAGTTTGTAAAGTTTGATGTGTACAATTAAACTCGTGCCAAACTCACAGCGTGGAGTCCGATTCTGTCGCTATACGTTACGCAGTCCGTGAGATTTATTATCAGATTAATTTGTTCCTAACTTTGTGCTCTACATTTTTGAGAACTGATTAGTCGTTAGATTACTGAACTTACCATGTTAGAGAGCAGCAGACGATGGTGTTTAGCGACTTGAGGATCGAGGGCTTGGAGTGGTAGAGCGAGAGGCAACGGGAGAGGCAGCGGTAGTGGGAGCGGATGAGGATGCGGAGCCGGCTGCAGGATCAGCGGCGGGCAACAGGCGCACGGCGTCACGTAGGACACACACCCGAGCTGCGGCGGGAACAGCGTGCCGGCGGCCTCCTCGAGGCCTCGCACACGTTTCTTACGACCGCATCGGCGGCCGACCACCCGGCTTTCGACGGCTACGTGTGCCGCCGACTTCCCGATACACTCTCTACTATCTCCGTCGAGTCTCCGGCTTTGACGCGGTTATACAGTCGTTTCAAAATACGCGGGAACTTTATAAGTTCTTAAGAGTTACCCAAAGTTCGGGAAAGTGTCGAAACTCGGACGTTTAGACGTGGAAAAGCCGGGTCGACAACGTAGGGGAGCGGGAAACTGAGCAATCGGGAGAAGCGAGAAACGACGCGCAGGGCTCGCGAGAGTGTGGAGAGAGTGGCGGCGTGCACAGAGCACAAGTCGCCAGGCCGGCGTATGGCGGTGGACTGAGCGGCGAGTGGCGAGGCAGGTGCGCGAGACGGGCGGAGGGCGCTGGAGGCGGGCCCACCTGATTCACCTGGGCGCCTGCGCCGCACACGCTCAGCCTCCGCCGTCACACCACCGCGATACACACTACATAAACATGCTCTCTACACTATTGTGTGTGTCAACTGCGACCAACGGTGACCATATGTATTCTCTTTTAAGAAATCTAATTTTTTATAGATTGCATTGATATTTTTGTGTACTTTAACTCTGCACATTTATTTTTATGTGAAATCCTTTTAGATTGCTACCTGATTCTACACACTAAAAATTATAAATAAAAGGAAATATTTTCATTGTTTAATAAATATATTGAATTAATATTATTATTTCAAATACAACATAAAAAGCACAAATGTCAAAACTTAAGACAAAAAATAAACTATAGTTTTAGTTTTAAGATAAGCGGTGTTTATTTAACACATTAGAACTTTAGTTAGCCTCATAAGCAGTTTGCGGTAACATTGATGACGACGTTCGCTATAGGTATAACAAGTCTGAACGAACAACATCAATAAGGTCGTTGTCAAAATAATAACTCCCGGCGATGCTATGACTAGTCAAGAAAATGAGTGCCATAAAGAAATTGGCGAGTCAACGTCTCGTAAATAAAAAGGCATTATCTTGCGGAAATCTCCAGCGTATAACGGGGATAAATAAATCACATTGATCTTAGAAGGTCCGGCTTTCGTTAGAGGACATCTGAGCACGCGATGTAAGCTCATTGTACGCGCTTACGGAGGATTAGGCACCTTTTAACGTCGCGCACTATTTACCTTTCCTTTCTGAACTCCCGAGATACAGATTACTCTCGTTAGTGGGCAGTGGGTAAACAAAAATAGAGATTTAATGTACGTACGCAAACCTTCAAAGTATATTTAACGGTAATGCAGATGTTTTAGCGAAACGAAGTAAACCAATATTTATTAACGTAGAACAATAGTATCAATTTGTAAGTTTACAGAATAATTAAAATCAGATTCATCTTGAAATAAAATCAATTTTACGAATCAGTTTATTACGTATACCAATTTAATAGAATATATTGTTATAACTTTCAAGTGAATTGCACTTAAAACGTTAGTTTCAAAGTTGTATTATTGTGAAATTTATTATTATTGTATCTCGTAGATGATATTAGGATAATTCATTACTTCCATAAATATATGAAACTGGTAATCTATGCATAAATAAGCAGAAAGAAAACAATTAAGAATATCTTCTTCGTTTGTTTCTCAACCGATGTTCTTTTTTTTTGGTAGGTACTGACGAGTTTTAGTGTTGTCAATAATAATACGTTTGGAAGAATTTCGTGTATTTTCCTTAACATTGAAACTTGATCGGATTCCGACCGCTAGAAAATCACTACTCTCCATTAAAAAAACTGTAACTCGCTAAGTACTGTATTATATTTTCCCGAAAATCTTCAATCTGGTATTGATCATTATTGATTGGTTAAGTACTAGCTGCGACCACAACTCTATACGTATTCGTTGTTATAATAAGATATTATAGTAAATAGTTGGGTTATAGCAAAATGGATATTGTATAAATATTCGCTGTTTCGTGTTATTTACATATGTCAATTTTTTGGCGATCTATCAAACGATACAGAAGTAGGTAATTAGTTTATTAAAAAAAACAAGAACTTAAAAAGAGAACCTTCCATTTAAGTAGCATAAAATATATGAAAAAACAAATTGTTATTTTTTAATTTATTATACGCACTACTTTAAAACATATATACTTTAATGCGGCGTTGCTGAAGCATTAAATATAATTCATTATAAACTTGTAATCCACATTTAATTACACGATATCATAAATATTAATTGCAAAGTAATTTATTCCCGATATAAAATGAAACTATCGATTTCCAATATACATGAAGCCTTTCAGCAAACTAATGAAAAGGTATTAATAAATCGAATTAGTATTTAGTCGTCCGTAGGTATGTAATTAATTTTATATTCCATAGGGCATATCCGAGTAGGTGATACTGACGCGCTCGGTCCTTTTCTGATTGGATAAACTTATTGAATCGAATTTAGTAAATGTGTTAATTTTATCAGTAGAATCATTTGAAAGTAATAAATACATATTAAAAATGAAAATGAATAAAAGAAATGAATTTAGAATTACTTGATTAAATATGTTTATTATCAAAAATATATACCTCACAAAACGAATTTATATACGATTTGCTTATCATTAAATCCCTTGCATACATTTTGTCAACAATTGAAATTACTAATATTTTGTTAAAATCTAAGCTCAACAATAATAATGCGTTTTATAAAATAACAAACCCGAATAAAAGACTCGATATTTTTGTATTCACAATCATCATAGTTCTATATAAACTCTATACCCTATATAACTCTCATAGGTAAAGCGATCTAAACACTCTTTATATGGTGAAATACATGAAACAGTTTAGGTTGCAAAGTCGCCAAACACAGACACACATACATTCGAAATATATTACTCTCGTTTTAACGCAGTCGGGTAAAAATGTCTAGTTTTCGAAGATGAAAACACACAAATAAAATTTCAGCCAAAAAACAATATCTGTATAACCTATAATGCTAATAATTTATTTGTATAATTAGAAATGATATACCTTTAATAGCGCTACTGATCTATAATATAATGAAAAAGTTGCGATATTTCACAAAGTATACCCAAAAAAAAGGTGTTTATTATCTGCATTTTCCAAAATTCGTACCAAAATTTCTTAGTAATTAATCATGTTTTTACAACATAGTAATACAGTCACACTAACAATCGACAGATATTAATTACTTTGTTATTTGTACAATCAAAATTTTAAAGAATCAAAATTTCAATATCATCTCTTCTATTCACCAAAAAGGTAGAGCACCTTCATTAATAATGCCACGACCTCTTTACTTGGATGTTGTAGCATTTTTTATTTTATTTAACTCATTTCAATTCTAATCTCTATAGACGACGTTACGCACGATAAATTAAGAAAGTCTAACATTTGTATCAATTATTGTTGTACATCTTTCAATATATTAGATGCCATGTCTGCCCCTATTTATAAAAAAATTGTAATAATTTTGGCAGGTACTATTTTTCCTTATACGAATCATTCCTCATGATAATAATATAAATGAAAATCAATATAAACTATAACTCGAATTTCTAATGGTACAAATAAGAATTATACGTAGTCATATAATTATATAGGAGTTTAGTGTGAGTTCTAATATCGAAGGAAAGAAATTGATTAACTGTGAATAAAAAGAGAAAAATGTTAAGTACATTGATATATTGAATACTATATGTTTGAGAAAATGTAAGCTCTGCATTTGTTTAACACCAAAACACAAGTAAATATATAAAAAATTAATGACAGACCTAACATAAATTCGCCAACGAAACGAAACTTTTAATATGTCATTGTGATGCAGTGACTAAAATTAATAAGAGGAATAATTTATCTAGTAGTTTAATTAGTTGTGACAAACGCAACGACAAATACTTAAACGGCAAAGAACAAATTATATTAGTCACTGCACGATTTTATTGTCTACTCTGTATAATTCCAACAACGGGTTTTGTTTTCGATAGTATTAATTTAATTCTCGTCATAGACGTGTACAAAGCAAGGTAATTAGTGTATACATCATTCGTGGTATGTTTTCGATAACAGATTTGTCAATAACTATGTCGGTGGTTATGATCTTTACGCTAACGAGTTTAACCTTACATGAATTTGAACGGTTGCGGTTAGATCTGTAGAATATTCCTCAAATTACACATGATATAAATAATTGAAATATTAAAAAGTAACTAACAGGTATCTAACCACTGACCTATAATTTTAACAAATTTAAATTCTATGCCCCAGGATTATCGCTACACTATATAATTTCATTTTGTTTTAATTTCCTGGTTCAGTTGATAACGTGTTCGGACACAGCGTCGATTTACATAAGTTTGAATTCTTGCAGCTGTGTAGGACCTTTAAGGAAAAAGTCGTGTTGAACCGAAACATGGTGGTAGAGCTTTTTCTAAGACCTATTGGTGTGTTACGGCAGCTGCACTTGAGAGCTAGTCATTTTTAGATATGCCGTGTTTACAATTTCAGACCACATCATCATTTAATAACATATGAGATTGTGGTTAAGTCCAAAATTCATAAATTGAAAAATATATATTTTGCTTCGATTATTTCTGGCATTGTAGAATTGAATAGTTTTATTTAAAAGTTTGAAAAGAGAGAATTGAATATTTAAATATTTTAATTTAACAAATCAATCAATCAAGAAATAATTAATGAATAAAACAAAAAGATAATAAAACAAGAAATCTTTGAGTCTCATTTTATTTTATACCAAAGATTAAATATAATCTATTCAGTTAGCTAAACTTTTTGGTAAATATTTGTACGTCATTATGTAACCTACAAATCTGGAGTAATCTAGTACGTTGATTATAATCACTTACCCTTAACTGGCAAGAGTTTACACAACCGTCTGATATGCAATACCGTATTCTCGTGCATGTGTGATGTGATTCTAGTCTAACAAGTCTCAGTCAATTTATCAGATGCATATATTTAACAGTCCATTTAGAATCTCACAGAGCAAGTTTCGACATGGCTCAATAATAGCGATATTTTCCTCCAACCCAAATACTTGTTACGAAACTGTTTCAATTAGCCGTGAGTCAGTACATGTACTCTATTCGGTATTTGAGTGCGAATGAGAGTTATGCGGTATCGGAGTCAGAGGCTGTACGCCTGCGAGGGCCCCGGTCGATGACACGCGCCTGAGCTGAGTCGCCATGCCGTCTGCGGAACATGTTGTGTAACTTGACCTTAACATTAGTAGCACTTGACGGACCATATTTAGAATAGTATTGTAATCCGTGTAACTTTATAGTGTATTTTATATCGTTACAACCATATGTGGTTTGTCCACCTTATTAATAATATCGTTAAAAACAATACGTGTTTTGGTATTAATTTTAAATCTAAATATACATAAAATTATCGAATATATGTAAGGGCATCACTTCAAAACGGGCGGGTAACTATTCGGCTCATTCTGGTTTTGTTTTGTGTGTAATTATCAGGACAAGGTTTGTTTGTAAGAAAATGTTTAAATCGTAGTAAAAGGTAAAAAAATGTATTAAATTATCAATATCAACATTTTTTATGAGTGTGACAAAGAGGTTTTCAAAAATAGCAACAGAATTGACCGATTGACATTCTATTCTTCAGTTACCATTTTACTTCATTACATGGTCGCACTGTTAAGGTAAGATTATGTCTCATTTTCTTCGGCAATACGGTTTTTTATTTGATTCGAACTGACTACAGTGTTGGCTTGTTAATGCCGCTACAGTTTCATTGGACTACTCAATACAGATGTAAGGAGCTGGTAATAATTTATAAAAATTGTACATATCTCGTTTATTTGTATTAATGTAGGTTATGCTATTCTGTCATTCTTATGCGGACATTTGTCTATGATTATCATAAAGCTTACCCACTGATATTAAATAAATTAAATAATTAATTGTTGTATATAAATTAATCATCTTTAATAATGTAAGGGTGACGAGCAAGTCCATGCTTACGGGCAACTCGGTAGCGCATCTGCGAGAATGAAATTTGTTTGTTAGGGAATAAATATTTTATTAATATATGAGGATAATGCTTTACTACCTGACTTAGTCATCATCAGCCTGTAAGAGACCCACTGCAGGCCCATAGGCTCAAACTCTGAGAAATCCACAATTCTATATGTTTTTCTACATAAGGTGGTACTACAAGAACTTTTATCAGCCGATAGTGTTACAAATTCGAATTAGTATTTACGCGAATTCCGAAAAATTCGTTGGTACATGTCGAGGTTCGAACTTGAGAACAGATGATTAATATTCCACCTATCAAACGAATAGACCACCGACTTAGTACTCGATCGCAATTGACATAAATAGTACATTATAAAAATAATTTAATTGTGCTGCTTCGCGTATAATAAGACGATACACGAATAACAACTTATGAAATATACTTAACAATACCAATAATGTACATAGTGTAACTCATTTTTCATAAAAATATTGTTTTTTTTTTATAAATATTAATTTTTATGACTTATTTATTATACGATCTTTAATACATTTCAAGTAAAGTATTTGTTACATACAGTTTAAATATGTACAAGGAATGTATTTATTTGTCATTTGTACTAATTACTTTAATTAATGTAATGTAATTTATTTTAATAAAATGTAATTTAGTTGGTATTACAATACGCTGGGATATACATAATAAGAGTATTATAAACTCAATATTTTTAGAATATTAAACAGTAGGTCCACACGATCAAAACTAAATCTATTTTCATCTTACCCAACGTATCGATAGTTTTGATGAAATAGAATAGAATTCATCCACTGGGATCCGCGTGTTAAAACTTTTGTTGGATGATAAAGCTACTTTACGGTTGTTCTAAAACAGAGATTCTCCATTTAATAGACATTGCTAGTGCTTGGTTTGTAAACTTCATTTGCTGCCATAAACCTAAATTATGATGATGTATTATAATGATACATTATGATGGGAAACATCAGCTGAATTATTAATAATATTATAAATACGAATGTGAGTTTGTAACGTTTTTACGCTTTGACTACTAAAACGATTAATATGAAATTTTGCATACAAGTTAACAGGTAAGGTATGGGATAACTTATACTCAGAAAAAAGTGCCGTTCCAGAGCGACAAGTCAGATCTACATTAATGCGAGCAAAGCTGAGAACAAAACCTAGTTACATATAATTATGAAATTAAAGTAATTGGTATTTCGAAATCAAAATGGCAGACTTCAGGAATCATTAAAAATAAATTAAAGCTTAACTTCATTCAACATTCCTTTTGTTCAAATGTTATAATAACATATCCTATTTTATTGTTCATTATTCGTTCTAATCAGGTGAAATATTCGATCGATCAGCTCGAATAATACGAGGTATAATAAAAAGTCGTGGTGGTCTAGTGGTTTGACCGATGGAATCTCAGTCCGATATCCGTAGGCTTCAACTCTGGAATTTGGAATTTTCCGGAATTCGCGTATATTTACTAATTGATATTGGTAACACAAACGGCTGGCTGTGAAGGAAAATATTGTGATGAAACCTTAACCTGAGAAATGTTCTTGTAGTACATCACCCTTGTAGTACCCATCAGTGGGTTTCGTACAGGCTGAGAATGATGACGATTTAAAAAAAACCTCGATGTTTACGTTTATTGAAACAAATGTGCTGTTTTGGTGACTGTACGAAAAATTAATAAAATGCAAGGATTTATAGGATAAAGTGTTTAAGAATTACACTAAATAAGTTTTATTATCTAATTATTATTTTTTAAGAAGTGGTTCACTGTATGAATTATATTTAGAAGTATTTCCACTTTCTGCATATACAATAAAATGCATACTGTATCTGTAATATAAATCGATGTTGGTATATAGATAATTGATAAGCTTCAAAACTAAGCGATCGCCATTTTTACGGAGAAGGTTTTACGTTATTGACTTTACTTTAACTTGAGAGTATAAGATACAAAATTATACTTTACGATTATTAAATTTGATATTGTAATTTCAAGCAAACAAAGTATACATTCACATGCTTGTTCAATTATTATGGGAGCTCTGCCCGACATGGATGTATTCCTAATTGGTATTAATTGTAACATTTCTTCAATGACCATCAGGGTATAAATAGAATTAAAAGTATTTGATTTTGTATTCAAGAAGAGATGTGATCAATACCCGAAACTTTATAAACGTACATTTTCTCTTAGCTAATTCACATTTGTTCGAAGCGTGACATTTAAGGCAACAGGGCCAGTTAAAACAAACAAGTTGTGAATATTTAAAAAGGCTCCAGAGGCGCGTGAACAATTAACAACAGGAAAGTCATCTAATTACTTATTTATACGATAATTTGTCCCTAGTTCCGACTGTCAGTGACACCTATATATAAATAATATAACTAATGTTTTAGAAATGTGATCCATTGTGTAATTCACTTTATACTTATGTACAAATGTGTTTGTTTGTTACGCTATCACGCTTTTACTACTACTCAACCGATCATCAAATTTTGTATACAGTGGTACAAAATAGGACATAGGGTACTTTTCATCTAGAAAAAAACACCCGTCCTCGAGAGTCACATCAAATATACATTAACGCGAACGAAGCCACGAGCAAAAGATAATATTCATATATTTCGAATTTAATTACCGCAGCTTTGTAATAAATTACATACGAGTACGAGTTTTAATAGTCATGTTCGGAATCAGATGACAAATATGATTTTTTTTATGATGACTTTCTTTTATATTGGCTTTCAAATAAGAAAGTATTGCATATATTTTCTTATAGAGTTATCTAAATATGAAATGATAAAGTAGATAGTAAAAAATCTGCAAAATTACGCTATAAATTGATTAAGAGAAAATATTCAACGTCCCTGAAGAATGAGTGTTAAAAACAGTCATATTACTTTTGATGTGTAATGTAATGAATAAATTTGACAACATTAAATAAAACATAACGTGATAAACAATCAATAAATGGACACCAAAGTTTTGCACCGGCAGTAAACTACGCGACATACGCAAAAAATGCAAAATAACGGACGAAGAAAAGAAAACATAAGCCGTACCGCAACGTAAGTAAATCGACCGTGGAATACGAGAACAAAACCGAATAAATTGTTTTAATAAGGCATAAATTGAGATAAAAAATAGCACTGATCACGATGTTACGATGGCTGGCCATGGCATTTACGCTTTGTTGATCGCTTTATATGGCGCTTTAAATGCATTTTTTGTATGTATGAGGCTAGTTTTTACTTAAACAGGTAAACTCGGTAATTTTCTATTAATACAGTTACGTATCGGCGATGCAACGCGCCAGTTACACTTTAGTAGGTTGTCTATGATGTTATACTTGATGTTTAAACTTAAGTGTTTAGCAATTTCGCAATATCAATCCATGAATGATATATAAATAAAAATAATCACTTAGTCCCTTCTATAGAGACTCATAAATATATTACAAAAAAGAGACAGACAGATTGGTTTAGTAGATAGAGAATTTTCACGAACGGATTTTAAAGTTAGGCTTCGTTTGATGAAACAAGTAAAATGTATGAGCGATGTACAGACACGCGCTGTGTCTCGGTCTCACCTGATGGGAAGTGAGTATGAGGCCGACTATGGATCGCGGTTACTCTGTAGGTCCTATTAACTCTCTTGTTGAATATTTCCACGTTACACGTACGTATAATAATGTGGAAGCGAATCGCTTCATACGAACCACGGGAACATCAAACCACATAAGGGTCGAAACTTTCACGGAGTCTAGTCGTCTTCTGAGGGAATGATAACAGTGCGATTTGAGAGGAAGAAGAAGCCGCGAGTGAGCAAGACATTAGTTCGATAATGTTCAAGATTCAAATAATAGCAGTAGTGATGTAAGAAAAGCAAGACTTATAATATACATTAAGATGAATGTATCGTTTATACATGGATGGAAAGAATAGAAAACAAAAATCATTGTTTCTATCTAAGAAATAAATAAATAGATTGAGTTGAGTTGAGTTATTTGCAATATTGGATAACTACCATCCTTACATGGAAAGTTTGTCACGAAACACCTAAGTTTCGGCAGCGGCAATTAAGATTAATCAGTTCCTCTTAGACTTAAAATGTTATGATGATATTCAGTAAGGTAGTCAATTATCATCAAGTGTGATTGTGACTAAACACTAACTAATAACTGATTTTTTCCTTTTTTAAATAGTTATACTTAGAAAATCAACGTTAGGTGAACTAAGAATACTCGTATATAGAAATATTCACATACATAAGTATGTTACATTTGGTATGTGATCGAAGGGTTAGTTAATTTAATTTGCGTAATGGCATGCAGTGAAACAGTGTTCAAGCCATGCTCTTGTTGCCATTTCGTCTGAATGCCTTTTGGACTGGTCACGAACTCCGATGAAGTCCCTTTAGGCTAAAAACGTTAGATCGAAAAAAGTATATATGTTCAATTTGTAGTCCGCTATTCGTTGTTGCATTTTCCGTAATGAGTCCTCATAGTGATTGTTTCTAATCTCTTTTATCTTAAGAAGTAATTGTTATGTTAGTTATTAAGTCATATTATTTGTGACTAGCAGGCCCAGCGGACGCTGTCCGACCCTGATAATATAAAAATGTATACTTATGTGCATGAAACGATTAAGGTGGTTTGACTTTTTCCGATTCTTTAAACAATTATCATTATATTTCAACCAATTTACGAAAAAAAAAACATGACAAATTATATTCCTAAACTTTCCCCGTGAATTACTCTATCTATTGGTGAGAACTGCATTACAATCCGTTCAGTAGTTTTTGAGTTTATCGCGAACATCCAGACAGAAAGACGTGGCTGACGACTTTGTTTTATAATATGTATTGATTATTATTTCTGTTAATACTTAATAATATTTAACAGCGATACCAGTTCATTTTACTAATATATTTTATTTATGTAAAACGTGTAAATTTTTAAAGGTTATAAAAGTCATTGGCTATACATTTACTCAGATGTTAGCAAACAAGTAGTATTATATATTTTTGTTTCAATATAATATTTATTACGATTATAATATTTTTGTGATTTTCTGAAAAATGTATAGTTTGGTAACAAACTATTGTATTTAATATTATATCAAACCCCTCTTATAAATATATGTACTAAAATTTTTATGAATATTTTCAAAGCATGAAAACACACAAAAATGGTATGATTTAGCACTAAATAAAACATCTGAGAATTATACTACTGGAACTACCTACTAAGGGAACTTATTTAATAACTTTGTCACATTATATGCTACACGGAAAGTGCTTGCGGCGATGAACTCAATTATAAGGTACTCTTAGTTGCTGTGTTTAAAATGCCATGTACGCCCAGTAAAGTGTAGTGTAGGGGTGTGGGTGAAATGCGTCGATAATTAATTTTGATCATTTCAATGTCTGAGAAATATTTGAATTATAATAATGAACTTTTATTTCAAAATTGTAGTATAGGAAATTGCGTACATTTTTATTTGTAATAATTAAGGTTTATTGAAATTCAGGGAATATAATATTTTAGAAGGTTTATATATTTGCAGTAATTAGTAATTGTAATCTTACAAGATACCTAAGAGTGAATTTTCGATACATAACACACAAAAACACTATGTGCTTAAACTTTATGTATTATAAAAGAAACCGTCTTTCTTCTGTCTTGCGTGTCTACGTAACCGTTATATGTATAACTCAGAAACTACGTAGTGTATATATCTACATTACATGATATACTTTATTAACGACTAGCTGTTGCCCGCAGCTCCGCACGCATTTTTTATAATTGTAAATTACTTTTTATAAGAGCAGCTATCTGTTAGTGAAAGTCCCGTAAAAATAGGTCTAATCGTTTTGGAGATAGTACTACAGATGAAGCCACGGATGGCAGCTAGTCTAAAATAAAGTAGCCTATGTCACCCGCTGTAATTTTGACTATCCGTCAGTGAAATTTCTGTCAAAATCGGTCCAGTCGTTTCGGAGATTACCCGGAACATACAGACAGACGGCCAGACACACAGACAGCCAAAAATTTTAAAAATTGGATTTTTGTTATCAGTATCGTGTATACGTTCAAATCCAATCAGTAAAAAGTCGTTAGTTTGATATTAAAAACAGACACTCCAATTTTATTTATATGTATGGATATAGATGTATAGATAATTGTATTCTCTGGCCACATTTTAGTACACGTTATGTTACACTAATACGACTTAGATATAAAGAAATGAGATTAAGAGAAATATAACTAGGCATAAAATAATGGTATATTATATGCAACATGCAAAATGTGAATTTTTTTGAACTGAAAAGAGATTAATTATAAATAAATACATTAGTCTTTTCATCATCATCATTAGTCATTAATCTTTTATGGCATCAATTTTCGTTCCTTATTTAAGTTACAAACATTGTGTACAACATAAATATTTAGATATTAAATAAACTATGTAATGTATCATCACTTTAACAATAGTTAACGCGATGTATAAATTTTAAAACTAATTTTTATAAATAAACACTACCATAATAATCGGGAATTTAAAGTAATCATCATCAACGTTGTAAGAGACCCATAGGTTTCTTTCCGAAGGAAGGTATGGGCTTAATAACTACGTCAGTCCACGACGTAATGGCGATTTCAAAGTCTGAGAAATCCACAGAGTCCTATATTTTTTCCAGATATGGTGGTACTACAAGAAAAACATTTCTCAGGTTCAGGCTTCCTCACGATGTTTTCCTTCACTGTCAGTCGAGAGTGTTACCAATTGAAATTAGTAAATGTATGCGAAATCTGAAAAATTCGTTGTTACTTGCCGGAGTTTGAACCCGCGGACATCGGATTGATATTCCACCGGTAAAACTACTAGACTACGACGCCGTTTTTTTAATTATTTAAGTAATCAAATACAATTCTGTCGATTCTCTCATTATGAATCTATCTTGAAATCAAATCAAATAAGCCTAGACGCCGAGACCAAAATAATTATAATAAAGGGTGAACATCGATTAAATTATAATAATCTTGTCACATCACTATCCTTTGTACTTTTGGATTCGGTTAAGGGTCAAATTAAAAACAGAATTTATTATAAGTATTCATTAATTATTTAAGGCAATACTCTCCGGTTGCTGTTGGTAAGGGATTGCTCGTAGACCGCATGACGTGTTTTGCACGAAATTTTACGGACTCAAACAGAATCTGATATTTAAATTAACACTATGAAGTATAAAGGTCCATCCTTCCGTAACACGAAAATCTTCAACTTTGAATATGTAATTACTTTCTTGATTAAAATATTAGTATTTAATCGCAGCTCGCTGCGACTATATGTATGTGCATGACAATAATGTGAAAAAGCCTGAAGGATGTGGTTTAAAACTGTATAGGTCTAGGGTGGAGAACTGGCTCTTAATTGCCGCTATCAAAAACCACTTATAAGTAGTTGGCGTTTATCGTGGTCTTAGAGATTGTCTACCAGGGTTTTCACAGAGGCCTCGCACTTGCAGTAGTATTAGTATTATTTGTATATATTTTAATGCTTAAGGTATTAGTTATAGCAATAATATAAATATGATAAAGGCCTTTATGAAGGTCACCTTACCATTAATAATTTATAATTTTTTGGACGACAATAACTGATGACTTTCTTTGGTCAACTTAAGAGTTTTATCGAACTAGTATGATTAGATAGACTTGACAGAAAGTTTATAAAACTATACGAAGAAGTTTTATCCTACAACTTTTTGCGGTAATTATTAGCAATAAAAATTTTTGGTCAGCATCTATTTAGAGAATACAAAACTTGATCGATTATAAGACATAATTACATTCATAACGAAGATTTTTTATAGAGATCAGAATTACCGTAATTGTTGTCCGAATTACAGGTTATAAAAATACACTGAGTATGTGTTAACATACAATTATATGTAACCTAAAACGAAGAGTTCGTGCATAACATCGTAAGTAAATATGAGCTTACTTTAATCTACGTTAGAGAGAATTGGAAATAATAAAAGTAATTGCAGACTTAATGACTATATTACGCGCAGGAATTATTACGCAATAATTCGTTCGATAGTTTTTAAAAGGTTAAAGTTTGATGTAATTCAAAAAATGAAAACAAAAATAAATCTAATAGAAGTACAAAACAAAAGTGTTGCAATCGACCAAACGACACGCTGTATATCTATAGGTTGTAATAAATATGCTTTGACAAGTGAAGCGAGTTCTTTAATTTAAATACTTCCTTTAATAGTACTAATGTCTAATGGAGACTAATAGATCGCGAATACAAGTTAATCTATTCCTATGATTTCCATTCCCCTAGTGATAGTTAAAAAATTATCTGAAATAGTACTTCCGGACAATTTATTTATTCATAATGATTTTTTAATAAAACATTAAGAACTCTTCTCTATAATTTAAATAACTGTAGTCTATTTATGCATAGTACCGATACATGTCTCTTTCAAAAAGTTACGTTATTTCTGTACCGTAATAATCGACGTTGGGTCAAATTATTGCGACTGAGTCGGAGCTTTCGGTGGAGGAAAACATTGTGATGAACTCATAGCACGGCGGTAAGACTTTTTCTAAGTCCGTCTGGTGTGCTACCACACACAAGTTGAAATCTATCGCCAAGCATCTATAGGCACGTTTCGGCACTTGAGATCCAGTTAGTGTCTCTCTAGGTTTAGCGTGTTTACCATCTTAGTCTTCATCGTCATTTAACATCAGGTGTGATTGTGATCAAACACTTAAGCATAAAAAAATATAAATAAGAAGTTGATAATTTGACATAGATTTTAGTGATTATCGCTAACTCTCTAAAAGATTACCTTCAATTCTTCACTATCATAGTTTAGAGTTTTCACACCGAACATTCTAGATAAAACATCATAATGATCTAAATATGAACTAAGTTAAGGGCGAAATGTTAGAATTACAAGGATATAATAGTAGAATAGCTATTGACGTAAACCTCTGAATCTCCCTATGTGAATAGAATATTTCCCAAATCAATTTTCAAAGAACATGATCGGACCACTGAATGGATTTCGTTCAGTCGGTATTGGTAATCTAGATTTGAGTGGTAAAATAGATTTATATTGACAATACATCTGCAGATCATCAAATGTGTGCTTAGAGGACAAATACGATATATTTGAATATATGACACAATGCCTATATATATATATGCCTATATTTGAAGACTGCTTATAATATGCCTAATATTCGATCTTAAATGTGTTGTCACATGGTTAATATCTCTTTATTGTTACAAATTCCACATTATGCAAATATTGTAGATGCATTAGATGAATTCAATTATGTAATTAAAGTAGCTTAATTGAAAAACATTTACTTCTTTATAATGCAGTCATCAATGTAATATAATACAAACATAATATTTATCAAAAAAAGCGAACTGAGAATAAAAGGATAATTTAAATGCTGTACTAAAACGTATGTTCGCGTATAAAACATAGTGTACATCACATTAAAAATTATAAAAAATAAAGAAAACTGCAGCTTAGTTCGCGAACATACTTAAGTCTCATTTAAAACTATACAAAAATGCCGAACGAAATTTCCAGCGAGCTAAAAGGTTTGCTCTTAAATGTAAAATTAGTCCTTTGAACGTCTGTTTGTAATAGTGGGCTCAAAGGTCCGGCTCGAAATTAAATATGAATATTTGTCTGGGCTTCTCGACACAATGTTACGAAAGTTCGAATCGCTGGTTCTTTATGATTTCGCGGCGTTTTGTAAGCATCAGGAGCGGGTTTACTTAGGTCTATCCCCCCGGCATGTTTTGGACGGCTCTACTTGGGAAATGAATACGAAATCGTATTTGCTATATGACTTGTAAATGCCCTTCGCTAATTCGACATTATTAATAAATTAATTCTTAGTTGTGTATAATAACGTAACGCTGATGGGATTATCGTGCGAGGAGTACACAAGAAGAATAACATGAATAGAATATGAAAATCTTATTTCATCAAAAGTATTTATATTAGGAGTAGGTATATTTACATGCAATTATCAGCAGCTTTGCATGCGGTTTGTATATAATAATTATTTTCGATAATTCATTTTATATCTATACATGCAAAAGAAAATTAACGGACTGGCTAACGAAAAAAATACCGGATTTTTATACAAACTTTTATCCTCTTTCTCAACACCTAAGGGGTTGAATTTGTAAAAAAATCTTACCTTAGTACTCACTTACGGTGTAAAAGGAACCCGCATGCAAATGTTCACGGTACTAGCACCAATAGACTAGGGTTGTGCGTTGTCGCAGGACATCGCTGATCTCCGTGCTGCCTGCTCCGCGGCCCGATGTCTGTACGGGTGCAGCCGTCGAAAACAACGTGGTAGGAATCCCGAGGAGGAGGCACGGCTGTATGGCGATTATAGGACCTGCAAGAAAGACTTGTAGGTCGCCATCAAACGAGTGAAGGAGAACGCCTGAGAGGAAATGCTCCAAGCGTTGGAGAGGGATCCGTGGGGCGTCCATATCGTGTAGCGCGGAAAAAGTTGCGCGGCCAGGCACCTCCGATAACGGAAACCCTCCAGCCGGAGATGGTCGAGAGGGTCGTGGGAATATTGTTCCCTGACCCTCCAGAGCTTGCCCCTCCTTCCATGCCTCCTCCTGTAGCATTCACTGTAGAGGCGCTCGGCGCTCCTCCCCCGGTGACGGAGAGAGAGATGGGGAGGGCGATCGAGCTCCTCCGTAGTAGGTGTAGAGCACCCGGCCCTGACGGAATCCCGGGCCGGGTGCTAGCCCTATCGCTGGACCATTTAGGAGGGTGGCTTCGGGAGCTGTTTGACCGCTGTCTTGCGGTCGGGCAGTTTCCGAAGCCCTGGGAGACAGGGCGGCTTTGCCTCATGGCAAAACCAGGTCACCCCCGAACTGCGCGTCCTCGTACCGGCCCCTTGTTTTGCTCGATGATGCCGGAAAGGTACTCGAGCGGATCGTTGCCTCTCGGGTCGTCTGGCATCTTGGGGCCGAACTTGTCAGACGCGCAATTTGGCTTCCGGTCGGGTCGGTCCACGCTGGACGCCCTGACCCTCCTAAAGACGCTCGCCACTGAGGCGACCTCCCAGGGGGTAGACTTTTGGCGGTGTCCTTGGACACCGCCAACGCCTTCAACAGCTTGCCGCATGGTGTTATTCGGGAGGCGCTCCACTTTTTCGGAGTGCCGCCGTACCTGCGGTGGTTGTTGAACGCGTATCTAAAAGGAAGGGAGGTCGCCTACATTGTTACTGGCGAGCAAAGAGTCCAGCAGAAAACGGAATATGGGGTTCCACAGGGGTCGGTCTTGAGCCCACTTCTGTGGAACCTCCGCTCCAGTCTGGAGCGCGCCTCATCTACTATGCGGATGACACTCTAGTCGTGACCCGAGGGGTAGAATGGATTGACCTGATGCGCCTGGCCACGGAGGCCGTAACTCTCGTGGTCGGACGCATCAGACGGCTGGGCCTTGAGATAGCCCTTGAAAATACCGAAGACCTAATGTTTCATGGGCCTCGGTGAGGGCCACCTCCTGGGACCCACATTTACATGGAGGGCGTACGTACCAGATGAAGTATCTGGGCCTCACCCTGGACGGAGGTTGGCGGTTCGAGCCCCATTTTGAGGGACTTGGGCCGTGCATAGGCAAGGCGGCTGCGGCACTCGGACGACTCCTCCCCAACACGGGGGGGCCGGGTGCCAGCTGCCGCCGCCTACATATGGGAGTCCTACGATCCATGGCCGCCTACGGGGCACCGTTGTGGCCGCCTTCAGCGCCACCAATGTTCGTGCGTTGCGAAGGGCGCAGCGCACTGTGGCGTTGAGGGCTATACGCGGATACCGGACGGTGTCCTCAGCGGCGGCCTTTGTGCTCGCCGGCTGCGTTCCCTGGGAGTTGGAAGCAGAGGTGCTTGCCACCATATACAATTATACGATGGCCAAGAAACAGAGAGCTTCCAGCTCCCAGGGAAATAGAGGGTATCAGAGCAAAGGCTCGGGAGGAAGTGATGGTGAGGTGGAGGCAGGACCTAGCGGACGCGCGTTACGGTCGATACACGATCGACGTCGTCCGCCCGGTCCTGCCGGAATGGTGTTCACGACGATGGGGCTCCCTGTCATTTCGGCTGGCGCATGTGCTGACCGGGCACGGGTGCTTTGCTTGGTACCTACACCGGATTGCACGTAGGGAGCCAATCGCTGTATGCCACGAGTGTGGCGTTTAGCCGGACACCGCGCAGCACACTCTGTCTGAGTTTGTTGCGTGGGAGGAACAACGCCACATTCTAGCTGCGGCAGTAGGAGTGGATCTCTCGCTGCCGAGCGTGGTAAACGCCATGTTCGGTAGCTAGTCTGTTTGGAATGTAGTGGCCTCCTTCTGCGAGGAAGTCATCTCACAGAAGGAGGCGGCATAGAGGGCCCCGAGACGGACCCTCAGAGCAGTCGTCTCCGCCGACAGAGGGCCGGTGGAAGGCAGGGAAGCTACGGTTGCCTCCTTCTACCACCGTAGCCGGGCCTGGGAGAATGGGCTGGGGGCCCAACCATCTTCCCATTGCACAGGTCCGGCGGATGGAGGAGACGGCCGAAGATGTGTACACGGTCGTCTCCTGACAAGGTGGGGGTTTAGTGAGTAGGAATCTCACACTACCCACCCTCTCCCCCGGGAGGGTGGCGTATCCATAACGGATTTCCCTATGTTAAAAAAGGGTTGTGCGTTGAATGTCAGGCAATCAGTTTTTCTTGTACTGATCTATACGCATGGAAAAATATTTCTTAACAAACGAGTAATCAACACAATGGCGAAATTACTAAGAATGCAAATATTTTGTTTTAATAATAAGTCTTTGTTCTGACTCGTAGTGTTGTATTAAACACAATGGAACTAAAATGTTAGACAAAAAAAAAATTGTATCCTTTTTTACTTGTGAGCATTTCATCAATATCACGTTTGAAAGTTCATAAATTAGCCAATCCAGAGTAGTTGTTAAAACACAGCATTTAGTTATTAGTGAATGAATTTTAACCTTGGATAAATAGCCTAGCTAGGCAGACGCTAGAACATATCTTACCATATGTCTCAGTTTCATTCGATCAACATTTATCGACGCAATATTCGAGCACGCTAACACTAAACCATAACCGACTCAATGAATTCTTCGACGAATAAAACTAATCGATTCTTTCAATATGTGTACTATTTATATACACACCTCATCACAGTATAGATTAATATCAGTGTTTACTTTGGTTAAGTGCAGATAAAGCGTTGCTCACAATCACACACACCTCACATTAAACAAGGGGAAGTGTTTGTAATAATTGATTAAAACTATACGACGATTTATCAATGACATTGTTCTAAAAATTTACATTTGTTTTGTAGCTGGAAAGGTTCGGACAATTATTGTTCATAACAAGAAAAATATTTTCAGAACAATAAAAACTTTCGAAATGTTGTCATTTATGTTATAATATACAGAGTAAAAACTTAATCCATATTCATTTAAAAGCTTATAAAATGTCTCATGTGTTTCGTGACGCGATAAAAGCATTTTGCATTAAAGTTCTGAGAGTTTGAGCTTACTTAAAATATGACGTCAAACTAGAAATTCTCGGAAAAAAATAATTAGGTAAATAATTTGGTAACTGTTTAGTTAATATAAATCGCAAAAGCTTAATTTAAAGAGTATTATTAATCTTATAGAGTGGTTACTCAGTTAAATTAAGTGCTTAATTCTCATTACTATAACTATTATTTATTCTGTTTACATTAGTTCATGTATTCTTAAAATTGTATCCTATTTATACATTTGTTTATAATTGTACGTATAGAAAAAGTATTGAAAAATTGAAGGTAGAGTTAATTCCAAGCATTAAATAACCTAAAACACTAAGTAGTCTTTTAGAGTGAATTTTCTTTCTTTGTTACGTCATAATATACACATGGAATTTTTCGAATTAAAGTAAATTCAAATAGTCATGTTGAGACAAGCGCTCACAACCTTCCTATTTCAGTTACAAAATTGTTGACATCGCTAAATGATCTGGTAAAAAGCTATTCAATTAAATTAATTTCTAAACGTTATTTGATTGTTCGTCATCCATATAAAAGGATACATGATGGTTATTGGCGTAATTTATACAAATGCGCCACCAATTCCGTTCTTACTTTAACGCTCTGATGATGTTTTGACAGTTGAAATTAATTTTAACGCTTCCTACAGCCAGCCGTAACGTTTCGCTTTTGACACATTTCCTCTATCGTTTAGACGTCTGTCAAAGCGGTTGACGAGAGATGTATAACACCGATAGACATATCACATTAAGATGTTTGACATTTTCAAGAGTATTAATTATCCATTACTATTGTCACATATATGGTACACGCATTAAGCGTGTAGTATTATTTTTCAACGATTTATTACGATGTATCTAAAAGGGCATTTAAAACACACAATCAAAACGGACTTTATTTTCGTTTATAACAAAACCAACATACTTGTTAACTTAATTAATTTAAGTACTATCTTTGACGAGGTAAATATCTTCGTCTTCAATTACTCAATTAATAAGTAAATGAACTAACATTACTCAAATCTAAGTAAAGAGTAAAAAGAGGTATTAAATTGTTGAGTTGAAATTCTATATATTTTCTAATATACTAAATCATTTTCAGTTTAACTTTTAATGATAAATTGGGTGATATTTTTAATACCACAGATAAGAGAAAATTGCTTTGAGACTTTATACACCAACGATATTTGTAGTCATTCTCTTTTGGTCAATACTCTACTGACTAATCTTTTACCTGATCGAGAAACAGCAAATAGTTCCCCGACCTTGTCCCCACTACTATTATTTAAGTTAACATCTTGTATGATGTTATCACCGTGGGTAATCAAATGATGACGTATTCGAAGACTGTATAAACCGCAAAGGTTAGGAAGGGAGTTCTACCACAAATGTAGCTACCGCAATACAAATGTTAGAAGCTTCATCACAATGAAGTTTTAATTTAGAAATGATAACTTACCAGCAAGCAAAGTTTATGTAACTATCAAAAATCTATTATATTTACCTAATTGTACATTCCCTAGGAATCGCAAATGTAAGCAATACTTAGCAATACAAATAAAATAAAAATACGGATCGAGTTTCCTTCGAGTAATTCGGGGATATTTTATGAAAAAGTAGTAGTAGTTTTGACGTTCATGAGTAACTTCAAAGGACCTAAATTAAACAAAGAATATATAACGCCATTTACATAGCCATGTTTTCATTCTACGAACGCTAATGTAAATTGTAAAATATAAGCTTACGTCGCCTCACCTGACACCGTATCTGAAATGTATCTATTATTTAATTCAGTCTTATACAATGAGACACGAGCAAGCGCCGGTCATACCACATCAGAATTGTGGTGTATGCGGCCGTTAGTCTAAACACCGAGCAACGTTTGTGACGATTGTAAAACACATCTTGTTATAATATTCACTTTGCCCCCGCGCCGCAATCCCCTCAGAAAGCTCTTAATGCCAAGTCTGACCTCACGCCTCCATTAAGCCGTTTATACATTATGTATGAATTTGTTATCCCGTTTGATGTAAAGAAGCTTTAACTCAGGTAGTGATAATTTTATCAAAATTTTCATTACATTTGATCACTTCGTGTTTTTGTGTAACTACGGATTACATTTTTATATCGAACTAGTTGATAATAGCGACTTCGCCTGCGATGTTTATTATCCTAATAATACATTTTATGGATAAAGGAAAAACCATTACACTGCTTGCCCTACTTCTTCGTGACAACAAAACACACATCGTCGAACACGTACTGTTTATAAAAATAATAGTTTTTTAAATATCATTACATTAAATGAAAATATCATAGTACCTTTTTAGATAAAAAGCAAGCGTTTTAGAGGTGCCAATAAAAAAAAAAACCGTACGCTATCCAGTAGTTTTCGTGATGCGCGCACAAGGACAGAACTCATTATTTTACTTACATAGACATTATTTGTGAGTACGTTGTCAGTGGTGGAAAAATTAATCGACTGGCATTTATATCTTTTAATGACTTCTCAAACAATTAGTCCTTCCATCGATATTAAGTGAGGATTTGGCTAAAAATGATAATCTCCTAATCCCCTAAGCCTACTGGAACTCACCTGTAGATACTTGGCCCCAAATTTTCAAGTTGAGAGTGGTAAACTAGTAGAGGAGTATAACAAAAGTTCCCAATCACCGCACCATGACTTCATAACTGTTTTTCTTATCAAAAACCCAGGTTAATTTCAGGGTTCGAATCGCAGTCGATTGACACGGAGTTTGAAAACTCTATCATTGATATGTAATAGCATCGAAACCGCCATAGATAGATTTATTTTGTATTCTAAAAATTATCAATATAGTAAGTTTATTATGAGTTTATATATTATTATGTTAAATAAATAAGCACAACTAAAGTGTCTGTTGTCTAAAGAGAAATAAAAAACAGTCAACTTAACCAAATTAAAAACGTAATTTGTATCAAAAAACAAAACCATTATTCCGAGAAGCAAGTCGCAGACACAAACTAGTAAATAAATGAAAATAACTAGAACTAGTATAATATAAGTTTATTCTAAAACATGATGAAACTTTAACAAATTTAAACCCGCGAGACATATATAAATCTACATTAAAATAGCTAAAATATATTAATTACACTTAGTCATATATTCATATGCGACGTTTCTAGAGCTCTCTCTAAAATCATACCATTGTCATATAGCCTAATTAAAAAAGGTTCTGCTTGGAGTAATAAGAAATAAATATTTATAAAAATCATTGTATGTAAACGCATCACTTCCAAACGGTTGCGCCACCTATTTTTTTTATCGTGTTTGTAAACTGTCAGAACAAATTGTGTGAAAAATCGTACAGGAAAAATGAAAATTTTCGATTAAAAATCTCCATATAAGGAAGTGGGTGAACTAATGAAACAGAAAACATTAAGAAGATCTTCAACATCTATCACAGACTTTCAACAACTTTGACAGATTGACTTTCGGATACCATTTTATTACATTTTACATTTTCTTCATTAGTAAGCCCGCGGGAAACCGGGACTGATAGCTAGTCTACGATTTATATGACATTTTATTTATGTTTTGAATTTTCAACATAGAGTCTCACATATGTTATTTATTAGAATATAGAATAAACAAAAGTATAATGAAAAATTAACACTGTATATACTCGTTTCAATCGTATAAAATGAAAAAAATAGTTTTCACAGACCGACAAGTAAGCCGTTAATTACGTCACCAATGAGTACCAAATATCGCATCGATTATAAAAGACTTATAAATTTGTAGCTTCCCTATTTCTCTTTAAAGATATTTAACTTTATGATATTTTAATAAACTCGTCTCCATGGAGCGAGCTAAATGAATTTCGGTAAAAAATTATGCGAAGATGTAAAACAGCTGAAATGATGAAATACAAGGCACGGCGTTCGTTTTTAGTATTCAAATGGAAAGTTCATTATGATAAAAACGCAGTTTGGGAACACGGTTCGCTTAAATGTCGAATAAAATTCACTTTTATTATATTTTCAGCATTCAGTCCTAACTAATATTATAAATGTGGTTGTTAGTTTGTGTGTTACGCTTAACTACTGAACCGACTATTATAGTATCTTGGATACGTGTTATCAGGGGTACAAAAAAGGATATAGAGTACCATTAATCCCAAAAAAATGGACAGTTTCCGTGTCACTGATCGAATCTACTTTAACGCGAGCGAAGCTGCGCGCAAAAGTTAATTAATAATAAACACAAATATTAAACTGTAAAATGATTTTGTTAGAACATTTTTCATATAATAGCATTAGGATATTGCATTAAAAGTTAAAACGGTTGCGAAGAAATTAAGGATCCTCTTAAAAATTTCGGGTGCATTTCACAACAGATCAGTTTGATTTTCACTGAGCATAAGTACGCTCAAAAATAAAATATGGTTTACACTTCTAGACTGGATTAACCAGACATCAGTTGTTGTCCATTCCTAACTCCATCTAGTACTGAGCTCGTCGGTTTGTTGATGATAATTACTAATAAAGACAAGAATGCTCAGCCTGGATCATCGATGTAAAGGAACTTATCTCCCAATGTTTTACAAGTTACATGTTACACAGTGCACAGGAATTGCACGATCTATTTCCGCCCTTCCCGTTCCAACCAATGACGTTTAAACGTCGCGAGAGTTTCCACCCTTACATGGTAGACATCCCTCCGGTTTACACGAAGCGATTTGCTAGCTTATTTATTATGCGAAAGATTAAGAAGTGGAATTCAATTATGTCCTACCATCTACCCATAGTTTGGTAGTGTATAAGATAAAATGTAATAGGTAAATGTGAACTCCCTTATTTTTTATTTTGTGAAGTAGCAAACAGGGACGCATTTTAACTGATGTTAAGTGGTCACTGCAGTTTATGGCTATGTACAAACAATCTTGAAAGAACCGCAATCCTGAGGTTAATCATAATATGTGGTTTACTACACTGTGGCAATATTTGATAGCAAACCTTGCCAATCGGCAAGCGAGTGCATCAGCAAATGGGATCCATATCAAAAAAGGTAATGCGCCATATAAAAGCGAAGTATATTTAAAAAATATATGCGTATGTGGTACATTTTATCTACATGACAAAGATGGAACATAGGTATTGCTTAAAGGTAACGTCATTTTTTTAAATACTTTATAGGTTAGCGTTTGGTACCACAATCACATCTGATGTTAAATGATGATGTAGCCTAAGATAGTAGTCACGCTAAGCCTAGAAGGAGACTGGCTCTCAAGTGCAGCTGCCGGAACACACCAACAGATGCTTGGCGATAGATTTTCAACTTGAGGGTGGTAGCTAGCCAGGCGGACTGAGAAAAATGTGTCATGGTAGTAAGTTGACAAATTATATTACAATATATCACGATTGTGAAGATTTCACATTGATGGGAAATTTAGGCAACTTATACTATTCCATAGATTTAAAATTTAAATTTATCGTGCCGTTATTAATCATGTATTGACCAAATTAAACTGATTACATTTCAAGGAGTTAAAGAAGTATAGGAAATCGCAATTCTAAGTTATCAATACATATTGCCTAAAACAATTTAATTTGCATTCACTGTAATATCAAGAAATCAATAATTAGTTTTTTCAGAAATTACATCACCGATTTTTATTAATTTTATTAGGATAATCTATATCACCAAGAGAAAATTAAGTATATAACATATTAACATGCGGTCCTTCTGTACAGACTTCCAATCGACAAGTCAGTTTCTTTTTTTACTTTCCTTTCATAAATGCATCCAACGGAATCGTTTAAATTTTTACAATGATAGTCGTCCAAGAGATTCCCTAAACCAAACATGTCTGCTTTAACGATCAATCACAACTCTCCGTCTCTCTCTCTCTCTTTCTCTGTCGTAGCTTATAATATTTCAAAAGCACATGGCAAACGGTAAAATAATCGCAATGCATTTTAAACAAACAGGTGAAAAGTTGCAGTGAGGTACCTATTACATATACTTTTCGACATTTAATTTTTTTCAATCAATATTCGCGATGACTTTGTCTTAATAAATCAAAGAAACTACGGCTATTTAATAAAACGGCTTTTACGATAACTGATTAATGGCGTTTAAAAAAAAACGTTAATAAAAACAATATTAATACCGTTATTGCTGTCACTATATGAAAAAAGTTTGTGTGTGCTTATGACTACACGAAAGAAGTGAAAACTGCTTTATAAAATGTACAATAAAAAGTCAACGTCACGCGATTTTCCCAGGTGGTCACCTATTCAAGTAGTGACCGTGCCCGACGTAATTTAACTTCGGTGATCGATCGAGAACCGGTGTTTTCAACACTCTACCCTACACAGTGTTTTCCCTCACTACTTTTCGTCACATAAAAAGATTGCGAAGCATAAGCTAAATGCCCTCCCATAAGAAATTTCACTTAAAAAATTGATACGTCAAAGAGTAATCAGAAACAGAAAAACATTAAGATTTGCACAACTTCATATTATTATACAAAACACTCTCGTTGTACAGATTATTAAAAATTTCGAAACACTCACACAGACTTCTTCTGAATGAGGTATTCCTTAGTCATAAACTAGCAACCCTAAAGCTAAAGCGGGTGTGGGTTAGTAGGACACTTGCACCCGACTAGATTGCGATCACTATTTGCCCTACAAAAGCTTTGTTACAGTAAATTGTTGCGTTGGTATGTATTTTGGAAGCCACGTACATACTTACTTTCACTGTAATAGTTTACATACCGACATAAGTACGACAATTGCCGATAGATATATATCTCATCAGAGGCCGGTGCTCTTGGATTATATTTACAACTAGGTTGTACCCCGATGTGCGTATAACATTTGTCTCTATAATCATTGTATTATAGTCAGTTCGAAAAAAAAGAACCATTGTCTATACAATGATAGTATGAGATATTTTAGTTTTTATTTCTATGCGTAAATGAAGTGAAGTGCTTTCATTTTACCAGGCTTACATAAAATAACATAACCTGTATATCAACGAAAAGTAAATAATTTTTGGGTTACCATTTTTAATAAGCGATATCATAGCACAATACTGTTTATTTATAATACACGAACCTTTTCGTTTCCTCTTGTCGCAGCTGCATTACTAAGCAGTTGAGATTTAAGTTCTTTAATAAGATTTTCAAAATAAGACTATTTATTTAATATAAATATTTTGCATGTTTGAATTCTACTTTCAGTATAAAATAAACGGTATGTTTGTAACTAAGTTTATGTTCCAAAAGGAATTATTTCATTTTGTCTACAAAGGACGAGTATATAAGCAGTATTACGAATAAAAGTCCAATATATAATTGTGGGTATAATTACTAATAGGCATGGATGAGAACAATTTTTGAAGATAAAAAAACTGATAATAAACATCATTTACCTAAACCATAGAGCTTCTGTTTTACGTAATTTAATAAGTTATTCCAAAACCTTGAATAAAACACATATTATTAATGTTAACAATGAATATTAAGAAAACAGCGACAATATTGAGGTAGTCGGTTGTGTTTTTAAAACAAACAAAGAGCTCATAAGGTAAGCTTGTATTAAATACCTCGCAGTAAAGTAATTCCATTTCATTCGAACGTAGGATTTGCGTTGTACGGTTCGTGTAAAAAAAAAAAAATTAGGGAAAAATGAAAAATTCTCGCAACGAACCGAAGCGACGCGACAGTCCGCCATTCAATACTCGACATATTATAATGAATGCAATGAAAATCCAGTGTATGAATGAATTTTGTGATAATCGCCTAGAGCGCGACCCTTTGACAATAGCCAGATTCCAGCTTTGAATGTACACCTGTACAAAAGACAAATCTGAATGCAGTGTTTCAATTAACTATATTGGAATGAGTGTATTTTCACTACATTTTGGACTACAACAACTTCAAAATATTAGATATTATTTATTTATACACCCTAGCCAGATTTATCATATGCAAAACGACTATTTCCTTTCGAAAATGTGAGTTGTATATGTTAAAAAAATAATTTTTTTATTAAATTAATAGCGTATAACTTAATTCATTCTTAACTTTAACCTTACGTAATAGCATAAAATATGTATTAAGAGATAATTTTTTTTATAAAATAAATACAATAGACTCGAAGAGTTGCTTTCAATGGTTAAAACATTAGTGAATGTAATAAGGGCCCCCTACAATGTAACGTTATCGTACTAAAGTCGGTGCGTTGGGAATAAACTGTAGTCGTAAGCTCATGCCCGTAGATACTTTAATGTTGTGCACTAGACCATTCTCGATCCAGAGATTACTGAATATCTACTAAATCGCAAATTATATGGAGTACCTACTCATGGTTACCAAATATTTTGCAATTTTACATTTTGAGATATTAAGTATTTCATACACATGCCCTAACTTTATTCTTAATCTGCATTCCTATCGTATTATTAAAACCATATTTTTAAAACAATAATTCATATATTTTTAAACACATATAGAATAAATCGTCTTGTGTATTAATCATAATACATTTTGTAAATAATAAAACAAAAATGATAATTCATAATATTTATTTCTACTATTAAATTTATTATACGAGAACAAAAAGAGAAAAATCATAAGCTACTTAGACTCTCGAATACAGAAGAAATGTTTTTGAAAGTTGGAAAATTTTGTTTCAATTTCATGAATTTTGTATTTCATCTGCTTAGTGAAGTTTGTGTGGTATTGAATTCACAAGTAATACATTATAAGTACCTACTTCAAATACATGTTAATAAATATAAAATGTACATTCTAATAATGTGTTTATAGACCAAACGTTAAAACATTAAAGAAAAAACATATGTCGAAACTTTATAATATTTTAAAGGACATACTCTAATAGACTATAAACTGCGAATAACAAATTGAGTTCAGTGTAAAATAAATAATAACAGTTATGTTACTGTAATTTAGTCCTTAATAACTTCAAAGGCTATACTTTCTACAATAAATAACTTTTATTGGAGTGCACAACAAATTTTCGGAATGATGAAATGTAAGCAATCAGTCATATCAAAAACGTATATATCATAACTAGACAATTTTATTTTAGATGCAAGTGTATTTATCAAAATGCAAACGAGTGAAAGCTTTGAGGTAACTGAGGTAAGTTGGACCTTTGATTGCGGATCGCAAATGTTTGCCGGAGCTCAAGAGAACCGCATCAATTATTCAAATAACTACGTACAGAGAGTGACTAGACGAGTAATTTTGCGAATATTACCCCTAGAGGGGCACGATATGTAAGCTGCTTACAAGTTTCGCGCCAAATAACTCGGGGACGTTCGGAGAATAGCTCTTATGTAGTAAGTACGTACGCGAGTATGCTAACTCGCTAGTGCGCCCACTCTTTAGTTGAGTTAATCCCTATATGTAGACTCTTTGCTCGTGGTTTGTATTTCTTCACTAACGTAGGTAATTTATTATGAATCAATAGACTTTTAAAAAGTGAAAAAAAAAACGTGGCAGTATAATAATCCCAACTTAAATATGGAAAAAAATCTCGCTCTGAATAAAGTCAAGCTGGTTTCGGCTTTGTCAAAAAGGGAAGAAGGATTAAAGAGGTCACGAAGCTGACATAGTAGGATTAACAGAACGGTGCCGTGTCAGCAAATAAATGACGATTCTTTAAATGGATACGGTTCTCAATGGAAGAGTTATGAAAGTACGAAAAGGTTTTTTATTGCTAGATTTAAAAAATCGAATGCATACTGTTTTTCACTTTGGAAATGTATTCTTTTGAATATATTTTCAATTACTTTGGTACGTTTAATGCTATGGCAATTTCAGTATTCAGTTATACTAATAATATTATTTAAATTTTAGTATGTTTCAAAAGATTTTTATTTAAACAATTCTATCTAAATTTAAAGTAAAATAACCGAATAATAAATGGGTAAGTAATGTTTACAATGTTTTTATCAACCCAATAAGGTCCTATATTAAACATGAATAATGAATTGTAATTCACGTTATTTTATATAATGTTGAAAATAAATATAGGTATTTGCAATGAATATTAAATTTGTGCCGAGAAATAATTTCAACTTACCTGATGTAATGTATTTTTCTTTGTTTTAATAAATAAATGGATGTGTTAACGCAAAGTGGATAGCATAGACATTTTGTTCATGAATCAATTCTTTGTTGTGTTAAATTTCACGGGGAATTGTCAAGCGATTTTAAACCCCATTATTCTCAGATATACGACATTAATTTGTTTTTTAAAATATAGACGTTAAAACTGTACATAAAATAGTAAAAAAAAATTAGAATTGCGTTTACACGGTGGAGCCCTGTTAATTATTAACTAAGCCCATTCAATTTATTAAGAATAAAAAGAAAATAAGCAAACGACGCTTCCAGTTAACCTGTGATCCGCAGATCCCCGTGAAAATAGGCTTAGTCGGCCGCGAACACGTCAATAAATCTGACACTTGTCAACGGCAAATATGCTTATATTTTCTCGTCTTTTGATTTTAATGGCAAAGAAACGATAAAAAACGTTATTATACAACTTGCTTTTTCATGAACGCTATCGAAGATATTTTAAATGTTACACTAATAATGTGCCCTGTATTAATTAAAGTATGATTTTCTGATAATACATAAATCTCTATTTATATCGAAAATAAAAATGTATTCAACTTAAAATATGATTAGTACACTATAGCTATTAGCATAGCAAAAAAAACACTGCAAGAATTGCTGAAAGCTGCTTTACCTTATTATTACATAAAACAGTAGTGGCCAACATTTTTTAAAGCAAATGTGCAATGAATAATTTTTACATCGCGGTGAGCGTATATTTTTTAGGTGTGTATGAGAGACTAGAATAAACTCAATTTCAAATACTAAAACCAATAAAATAGATGAAACTAAAATTACTATTACTTACTTTAACATTATTTTGGTATAGATCAGAAAAGTTAGAAAAAATTGTGTTTTTAAATTAGTATTTTCGAAATCTTGCAGGGGGCGTATTATAGATTTACAGATCAACCGTTGGTGCTCTTGTGCTCATGGACACGTGGTTTGCCACCACTGACATAGAGTATCCATAGTATAACAAAATTGTGAAATGTCTTGTTTTGGTTGTAGCAAAGCAAAATAATAACTCTACAAACCATTGCCAGACGTCGCTGTCTCGCCGATCTGCAATCCTAGGACACTGTGTGCATCATACTCTATTAAATATGTACTAGTCATTGTGACGAATTTACCAATACATATGTATGGTGATAGGGTTCCAGTTGGGTACAGACACCCGAACACTAACTAATTTGCTTAATTGCAGAATATACATTAGCTGGCTTTAGCGAGTGTTTCACATGGTGTAAGGTGATCTAAATTCATTCAAAAAGTATTACCATGACTTATAATCCAATAATGTATCGTATATAATATTTTATAACTGTAACAATAATTTGAAAATTAACATGAAAGCTGTCATAAATAGCATGAATACTGATTTGCTCACAACAATGATATGTGCGTATTTAAATAATTATTTAATGATTTGAGCCTACTTCTACACATTACATTTTTTTTTGTAGCACGCCAAAGTGACTGCGTACCTGATAATAAGGACAGTACAATCCAAAAACAACGGCGACGGCCGAACGACATACCATCCATCGCCGGTCGTCGCTGTCATGCCAGCCAGCGTTAATGTCTCTTCGCGTTACGCTTGAAGGACTCCATGTCACAGGAAGGAGGGAGGGAACACAATGGCTAGAAGATTGTTACACAGCTTCAAGGTACGGCAAAGGTAAGACGTAATACAGAAAAAAATCTACCAAAGTTTGTAAATTTTCTTAACGTCAATAATTTAATAGCTGGTTGTTTTACAACATTATATATCCATTCCAACTTAATATTGGACTGTATAATTGTACCATGTTTTGAAATTTTTTTAACTGACACTGTTGAATTTTTATATGAAAGTAACTTCGCATGGTTGGTATAAACCAACGAAAAAAAGAAGACCAAAGCTTCGTTTTATAATAGGACCACGTTGTGATGAAGTAAATTGACAACTGAACAACCGAATGTGGATGTGTCGATTCTGGCAATAATTTTGAAGATCTCTTTACCGTGACATTCAATTTTTGTATAGGTCTTATTTAAACCAAATTTTTCACTTTTCCATAAGCTTTTCGAACATTTCCTTTTCATACAAAGCTTATCCTGACAATTACAAACACAAAAAAGTAGCCAATTAGGAGCTGCCGTTCTCAGGTGATGCGCTTATACACTTTCACCAATTGATTTTTATTTATATAGATAGAATTTACTTCGGGATTTTGCATTTTTGGCCATAGACTACAATTTTTATTTTATAACAAGATTGAATATCGATCGAAAATATATAACAATAACAGTGACATTCTTAAAGTCGCATTACTAAATACAAGTTCGTTATTAACGAAACGCACGGGTTATATTACCATTTTAATCTACGCTTTATAACATCAGGAATGTATTGGATTTGTGTTTTCTTACCAGACCATAGTACCATGAGAACACGTCGTGTCAGTCAACTCTCTACCCTGAAGATTTTTATTCACAATAATCTGACGACGGGCTTATCGATTAAAAATACGAATAAAAAAGTAGATTTCCAATACCATATTGAACCCTAATCTCAACACATTCTCTCAATCTTTTATCTAAATACATTACTTTGGAATCACTTTTTAATTCGTTCTTGGTAAATAGTAAATGGTTGTTGTTGACATCCGTAATTACCAGCAATATGAATTATATTGCCAAGTATTCTATTTATTTGGTTGCGTCTGATAAAAAATAAGTATTATCTTAAGACAAACTGGGTTTTAACAACTAGAACATGACCGTTTAAAAATCTATATATAATTCGGCAGAGACAAAAGAATTAAGAACATCTTCCTCCTCTCCCAACCGATTATCTTTGTCCTTTGTTCGTTTAGCAGCTACTTGCGAGCTTTAGTATTATCAAGAAATAAATGTTTTCCTATATTTTTCTATTTCCCATTCTTCATGATTTACAATATTTGTACAATACAGATAATAATATCAATATATTAATAAGTCAAGAAAGAGGATGTACCTCCTATTATGATAGAATTACGTCCACCGGACAAACACTATTAGTGGAAATTCCACATACAAAGGATTAATTTAATTAATACAAATTAACAATTATTGCTAATAGTAAAACAAACCGCGGCTAGCATAAAAGCAGTGCTTAGACCGCCTAGCGTAAACTCACAATATCACAGCAGCCAACGTTTACCGTCGAGCGCTTATAATTTGCTATCGCTATTATACTTGGAATCCTTAATTAATACCCCCAGCGTTCGTTTAATATTAGATCATTAAAACCGCAATGTTCTAAAACTTACCTGCTTTCGGAAACTGGAAGTTGTATAAACAATGAGAAGTTTACGGTTGAACTTCCAACCGGTACCTATGTCAGGTTTACAAGTTATAACTTCCGATTCTAATTAAAAATTTAACAGAGCGGATAATGGCGGTTGATCTTTACCTAAATTATGAATGTAATTTTGTATTGAAAACGAACTCTGAATTTCTCTGAACGTAAATTTTAAAGTAAAAAGTTTCCGAATCACTCGGATATAAAGAATTGATTAGATGTTAACGTAGGCCTACTACTGAATGTATATTAATTTAACATAAGTACAAATTATAAGACTAAGTTCAAACAAACAATAATCGATTGCTCTGCTAGACATTATATATTTTATTTATTTTATTGAAGCAAAGGCGTTTAACGATATAATTTTTTTTATTATTAATGATGTGTACATTTTTTTAGACAGACCTAAACATACACAATGAAACCTGTAACAAATGGCAGTAAACAAATGATATTTTTATATGCTATTATCGATTTAAGAAACACAAAACTTCTGTGGTAAAATAATATAATAAAGCCAATATTGAATTACAGCTCAGTGAGTTGGTTACTAAATAAAGACAAATCTAAATTCAGTCACAATTTAAATGCCGTACAGAAAAATTAAAAATGGCAACGCAATACTACCATATTATAGAAGGAACCTCTAATATTGTTAAAGGCATTACAATTTAATCAGCAGGACATTTTTTAAGGATGAAAGAAACCCAATAGAGACTTTGATGTACGTAAAACTCAAAGGAGGCTTACATACAAATGATTGCATTAAATGCATATACACTTAAAACAACTGAAAAACGAGAGTAGAAGATAGATCGTACTGAAGGAATATACGAGACCAGACTAAGGACCACCTGCGAGTGTAGAATCTCAAATGATGATATAACTTATACAAATTCATATTTACGTCGTGCCTTTGATATTAGATAGTATCACATATGTTGTCGGTAGATAGTTTTATTGAATCACGGAATAAAGCAATGTTTGTGATCATTCTATTATAGTGAAAACGTTGTTAATGGTAGATGAAACCTTGATAAAACTAGCGAATTATACGCTGATTTGACTGATACGGCACATTTAATATTTTCATCAATAACCCAATAAACCCAGTTAACACATAACCTTAATTGTACATCTCATCTGAAATTGCAAATGTGTGGAGTCAAATAGAATACATGTTTTTACTGGAAATGTAAATAGAAGCAACTTCAGGACATAAAATATGCTACGTAACAAAAATTGTTGCTTCATATCTCTACAGCATCACGAATAATTCTCTTCCTTCGGAAGTACACAAATATTTAACTTGTAGGAACTTAATGTAAGTATGTTTTCTCAGCAGGAATGCTATATTTTAACGAATATTTAAACTGCCTTCACGAGAATTGAGTGTTTTTTTTTTAAATAAAATACACTACGAACTCAGTAAATATAGAGTAAATTGTAGTACAGTTATTATCTAATATCATTAATTTTATGTTTTAGCTAATCCCAAAGTTAATTGATGAACCTTTTAAATAAAGTACAAAATATAAGTTCACAGTTCAGAAACCGATATAACTATTATATTTGTACAGAAAAAATAAAACGTATGAAACTAAATTGTAGTTAAATTTGATATCAATATTAAAAACAAACATTTTAACAACTTTGAAAAACGTTACTGAACCTAGAATGAAATACATAATTACTTTTTATTTAATGTTTGTTATTACAATTATCAACAATACTCTTCAAATATTATATTAATACGAATTTTCTTTTCGTGATTTTTTTTGTGTTAATAAAGATATCCATTTATATCAAATATTAATCATAATATTATTCAAATAATAAAAAAATTAAGTATAATATAATGTTATGTAATGCGTTTCATTATTTTAAATTTACGATAACCATCTGTTAATTTCTAACTTAATCAAAACTTTAACAAAGTTTGTAAGACACGTTAGCAAACTACAACTCTCATGTCAATAGTTTGGTGTCTAATCCATTAGGTGTGAATTAACTGAAGAGTCGTCTCCCCTTTCTGTACTTATAAAGCGTATAGTGATTAAATAAATAAATCAAAGTATCACTTATGTGATTTAACTTCAACAATAAAATAGATAATTAACTAACATGAATTTAAGGAAGTATAGACATTAGTCACTGAGCCTTTTTATACTTTTTAGATTTTAGCATTAGACCACAATCTCATTTGATGTTAAATGAAAATTGTGATCTAAGGTTGAAAACTAAACCTAGAGAGGGGGACTGACTCTCAAATGCAGTTACTGGAACACACCAACAAGTGCTCGGCGATAGATTCGCAACTTGAGGGTGGTAGCTAGCCAGGTGGACTTAGAAAAACCTTACCATCATATTATGGTTTCACAATGTTTTTCTTCACTTAAAGGTGCGACTCAGTTGCAAGAATTTGAACCTACATCGATCTATATGGTGTCCGGACACGCTATTAACTAAGCCACCATCGCTTCCCGCATCTTAATAGTTGAATGAAATTTAATAATTAATTATATGTTTAGTTATTGTATTTGCATGTAATAAATAATTGAATGAAAATTACATTATATGCAAATACAATAAGTGATTAGTAGCGATACGAGTCTTAATCCATTGATCTTTAACATAGTTACCGCAATAGGAATGAGTTACTGTATCACGGGATACTTTATAAAACAGATAATTAGGTAACAGAGACGCATTACACCTAGAGCTCTTTGTGCATTACATAAGTAATTGACCTATGAGGTGTTCCGATACATAACATTAAGCGCGGCAGCAGCAGCGAGGTAGCCGCTTAAACTACTACGCTATCCTTGCTACTGAAATTACTATTTAAATTACCTAAGCATAAAGAACAAAACGGCTTCCCATTCTACATTTCACAATCCATCAGAACTTTTAAAACAACTACAGTAAAAGGTGTATAGTGTCATTCCGATTCAATTTTACAGCCTCGAATCGGTTCTACGAATTTTATGTATAAATTCAGTATACGGGTTGAACTAGTTTTATTGCTAAAATTTTACTATTGTACAACGATTACCAAACTGTAAATTTTAAAGTTTTTTTTTGTACAAATTTTTTATCAAGTAAATAAACGTTGTTAAATTTTTTGATGGTTTATTTTATTTGAAGTTACATGAACGAAAAACGATTTCAATGTCACGAAAACTTTCGACTCATCTTTGAGAAATAAACTCCTAACTATAGCAACAGAAATAGCTATATAGTTTTATCACAGAATCACAAGCGCTGATACTTTAAAATATAGATATGTGCTTACATAGATAATATTGTATGAGTTTATTCCATTTAAATATTACAGCATCGGTATCTACGATCTATATGATTGTTTATTTTATGTTTATAGAAAAATAACAATACATATACAATCTTTAAATACAAGTCTCATTATGCAATTAAAAACCGAAATACACTAACTCAATCACATGCAATTAAGATATTATGCAAAATTGATTCCAAAGAGTTTTTATTGCATACGAATGAGTTATGTTTCGACATCCACAACTTTATCAATATTTTTCTTTTATATGTTAAATAAATATCTTCAAAAATATTTATATTTAAATTCATTAGAAAATACTAGCAATTTAAATTATTAAGGAAAACTCTGCAAGAAAGTTTTCATATGCCTATAAATATGTTAGTAATAAAAACGTTGTAAGTGTTACTTTCGAATACATTCCGAACTGGTCGAGTACTTGTGCATGACTGGTTCGGGATTTGCAGCTATCATACGATTATTGCGGTTCGATCCGCCGCGTCGAGCCGCGCCGCTTGGAATCAGTCACTGTGTACCCTATTTACTTAGTGGGACGAAGTCGCTGATTATCGATTCACGATTTTCCTTAAATTCAAACTAATATTATAAATACGCAAGTTTGTTTATTTGTTTGTTACGTTTTCACCCTTTAACTACACAACCGATCATTGTATTTTGCATATACGTATTCATAAGTACAAATAACGACATAGAATAATAGATTTTATCTAGAAAAATGTATTGTTCCCGAGGGATATAACTGTGTTATTAATTTAGGGACTATAAAAGCACTTTAAAAAATAATGATTTAATAAATAAAGAGTTACAAATCTATCTCATAACAAAGCATGCTTATATACAAAAACCCATATATTTGAAGAAAAATTACCTTAATTATCTACAGAAAATGATTGATTTAACAGGTAACACGCACAATAATAGAAATCAAAACCTCGCCAACACCAAATTACTAGATCCTTTACTAAATAATAGTCTGGTTCCACCCGCAAACCAATGAGGCATGCGACCAGAACGATTCCTATCAATCTGTTGGCCCGTTCTTACGGATACATAAGTCTCTATGGTTCGCTGACTTCACCAATGCCTCTTCTTAGGGTTAAATAAGGGATGAAACCAATGGGAAATACCAAATGTATTATTACATTATTGATTCGTGGTTATGTCGTTACTAATTACTTTCAAATTAGTAAATTTACACGTGTATCTATTAAAAAATGCTTTGATGCATGACGTGCTATAATTATTTAATGACAGATAAGTAATCCCAAACACTCGATCAGACCTTTTTTCAATATCCTTACTAATACTATAAATGTAAATTTGAGTTTGTATGTTTGTTACGCTTTCACGCTTTAATTACCCAATTGATCACCATGAAATTTTGCATACGCGTTCTCAGATATACAAAAAAAAACATAGGATTATCCAGAAAGAAAAGTACTGTCCCCGAGGGATACATCAAATGTGCATTGTACATTTACGCGAGCAAAGGGAAGCTGGTATGTATAGGAAGTAAGAATATATCTCTATATAAATTAAAGTATATCCAGTAATTAAGAGGCGTCTTACGGATCTATATACGACTGTATTGCGAACAAGATGCACATGCATCCGCTATAATTTGCCTTGTTTTAAGAGCGGCCAGTGAATATCTAACAGCTGAAGGGTGGCTTGTAATTCGGCATGAGAGTGACAATTTTGATTATCACTTGGTATTGGATTGCACAACAAAGTTACCATCAGACTGTATCCGTAACTTTGTCGTGCTGTAATAAGAAAATATTTCATATTCGCTTATTTAAGATCTCAGACCACTTAGGCCTGTTTCAGAGTGCAGACGTGTGGCCACTAATATCACCGTGAACACTACTAGCGTCTACGTATATTTGATTTACATGAGTCTTTAATAAACCTTACACTTACTAAAAGAAAATTAAGTATTGTAGGGACGCATAGGTTCAACTGCACAGTCAACGTTGGATTGAAGTGGGTAATGAAAGTTATCTCATAAGCTTCTACCAGATCTAAAGATCGATCTACAGAATCCTAGAAAATAATAAATAAAATACCAGAAAGAAGACAAATAGTATTTATATCATGGGCTTATATTTATATATACATAAAGCATTAATATACCTGACAAGGACAATACCACATACTGCTACTATATTTAAAACATAGTCGTTATTAATAGCGACACTTTATATAATATACCTACTTGTGACAATACAAAACAATTAATTTTGACAGTCGGGAAAATGTTTCCTGCCAGTATTTAATTATAGTGAATATAAAGTTTTCTAATTTACGAGTATTTCTACTTTTTAAGTTGTAATTTATGAACCCAAACTACCTAACTCTAGAGTTTAAAAAAATGTATGATACGACTCTTTTCTTCTTACAATACTTTCGCTGTTGACAAATAATCACACTGATTCTCACGTATATTTCCGATCGTCAATCGGTTTCACTTTCAAATGTAAATCGTTTTCATAACTATCAGTTTGGAATGCGACAATTATACAGTATTCTAAAACGTACAGGTAGTCTAAAATTAATATGCAAATACAACAGTTAAATACCAAAATGCAAACTTCATTGCAACGGTATTAGATATCCGCTCATATTAATTAAGCAAACAGCCGAACCGCAAACCAATGGAATAGTAGAACGGACAACAAACCTCTATTTATCATTATCATGTATTATTAAGGAATATCTTGATCAAAAGCTTTCAGTTATTAAACATCGACTGACGCTTAACTATGTAACCGGAAGCTTTCAAAGCATTTCGATGCGATTTACACGAAAATATCTGGTGGATTAATTAAATGCGGGTTAGTACGAAATTGCTATAATGTATACGTACAATTTTATTCAAAGGGGCGATATAATTTTAATTATGATTTTCGGTTTCAGGTATTGAATGGATATTACACGATTATGGGTAATTATTTTTTTATAGTTTAAAAGTTAGAGTTCGATCGTAAAAATACTTAGCGTTAGATGACTGTGTGTTTTAAGATTATGAAGTTTTATATTGCGCATGCTAGTGTTGTGAAATGGGCTACCCAATACGGTGTTCCCCCAAGGTTATGACATGTAACTCTTCTTCGAAAAGGGATTGAAGCACGCTCTTAAAAATCGGCAACACAACATTGATGCTCCTGGTGTTGCAGTTGTCTATAGGCAACGGTAACCATTTAACATCAGATGGCTCGTTTACCTGTTTACTGCCCTTTGGCAAAAAAAAAATGGATTAACTCTCGAGTGGTGTTACCGAAAGAGACCTTGGCGATGTTAGCTAGCCAGTAGAGAATTAGAAAATAAATGGTATCGTCCACTCTCTATGTTTTCCTTTATGGAAAACTCGGGCTCATTTTAGTATATTGTACTATAATCAGTAAACTATTCCTGAAGCTATTGTTACTAAAATTCTCCAACATCATATTGTAATCCTCGTGATGCGATAGTAGTAAGTATTGAATCAAGAGATCGTAGTTCGTTCGTTTTACACGATTTACTTTCGTGAGATGAACGTGAATACCAATTTTATACCTGAATGGTAAATATGCATACACGCTATTTAATTACCACAGCATATACAGTATACTTGCTTTTAAATATGCTTTTGTAGTAGGTAGAAAAATAGATATACCCAAAGCGAGAGTGGACCTAATCTTTATTTGTTTATGCAATGAATTTGGGTTGGCACCGACTTCAAATATATTTTTTATTTAATTTGGTTAATGTAATAGTTTTTTTTATCTTTTAAGTGCTTTATTGTTTCCTTAGTGTTTTTTTGATTGATTATTGATTTCGGTTATTGATGTCGGTTTATTTTTTTTTTGGTAAAAAAAATATTTTATAATTACTGCTTAACTCAAAAACGTAGGTAATTGTGACTTAAAGGATTAGAAACATATTTATATTTTACTAGCTTCCCGCCCTGGCATCACTCGGATGTACTTAATAACGAAGACAAGGAGACTAAGTATTCCCCTCAGAGTACGACGCTGTAATGAAATGGCAACTGAACAACAGAATATCAATCTGTGAAAATTTTTGAAGATCGCCCTATAATCTTCTGTCTCACTTACGCACTCACTTTTTTATATAAGGATTTTTTGAACACTTTTATTTATACCTTGTTCTTATAATTACAAACACAACAAAAAAAGAATTGGCCATATACTTGCAATGTTAGCATCAAAATGTGCGAAGGAATTTTTTGAACATATTATTTATATATAATGTCCCATCGATGTTAAGTATGGGCTCCTTTCTTTATCCCGACTACATTTTCATTTACATTCAACAAATGTACGAATTCTTATTTTGTACTAATTGTAATGTAACAGAACAGACTAAAGGATTAGTACAAAACCCGTCAACGCAGTTCCTAACAACTTAGTTTGGCCTACTGTATTCAATCTAATAGTTGCCTTTGCAATAATTATTTTTGTTCTAAATCATTCTCATTATTAACAAACCGCAAATTAAATTTAAGTATATGACATAATTAATTACCCACAACATGTTAATTATCACTAGGGTGCATTCGAATACTGAAATAATTGATTTTTATTGCATAAAATCAGTGAAACTGTTCCATTGTGGTGTAGTTTAAAAGCATCGCGTGCTGTTTCAGTTTACAAAACAGGGCTGAAGTTTATTTACTATATCCATAAAAGTAAATAAAGCGGAAACTACCATATATAGCAGTTTTAATTAAAATCGCCCATTCCCGTTTGCCTGTGGGGATACCTGATCGAAGAATCTCGTTTTGTTTGTATAATTACAGTAACAACTGATTGAAATAATAAATATGCATTAGGCTTATCTGGTGGATTTATATTCATTAAAGTATTTATTTTATAGACTTATACTTCATTCATATTTTTATCATAATACTAAACAAACATTATAAAGATATTAGAAATCGTGTTATATATATATATATATATATATATATATATATATATTCAGAAATGTTGTTAAAATAAAACACTAGCAATATTTTCCCATACCACAAACCGAAAACTAATTTGATAATAGACAATACTCTGGTATACGAGTAATTACAACTGTTTGAAATATAAAATATAAGGTATGACACCTCAGTGGTACATATACGAAAACCGCATCAATCGACATACGTTTAAATCTTCCAATAAAACGGAGCTTTAAATAAAGAAAAACATCGTGATGATACCATAATGGTGTTGCGATTATCTCTTTAGATAGAAAATTGTCGTCAAGCAAATATGTACCGACGGATGCAATTGAGACAGGTCCTCTTCTAAGTTTAGCGTACTGTACCTACACCTCATTGTTATGCAACATCGGGCGAGATCAGAAACCTATAAATGTATCATAAAAATAATAATAATTTAAATACACATTAGAAAATTCTGTTTCTCGTATTATGACAATGTGGAATGGCCTTCCCGTTTACTTGTTTTCTCCAGCCTTTGAGTTCGAGTCCTTGAAACAAAGTGTGAAGAGACATTTCTGCAAAGCTACCGCTATAATTTATTACGTTTAATTAGTTTCTGGATTGCATCGTACTGTCATGAATAAAGACCTAAAAAAAAATGGAGCATAACACTATCCATGAACAAAGGCCAAAAAAAAACATAATTTAGACTAGATGCTAGGTGAACCTCATTATATGATTAGAAATGTCTTTAACAAGTCTACGTACGGAATCGAATCATATGTTGTAAATAGAATTCATAGAATTTCGTCGCATTTCAATTTGTAGAGAGATGAACCTTGAAAAACATAACTAACTAGCGTTTGTTCGCGCTCATGGAGATTTAATCTATTTTTCGGGAAGAGTGCATTTTTTGTAGATGAAATGTACCCTAAGTTCTTTTCTGTACCCCCGGCAACGTGTATGCAAAATTCCATGAATATCGGTAGAATAATTAAAGAGTGACAGTGTAACAAACAAACAAACTCACTTTCGCATTTATAATGTTAGTACGGATTATGATATTATAAAATTACAACATATGGTTCTCAAAGGGTGTTTACGATAAATTACTGAACACATAAGCACAAAGCAAACACACCCTATAACCACATTACCTTGCACATATTTAAATTTAATTAACTTTTCAAGCGCACATCTCCTTTGTACTCTCGGGACTAAGAAAGCGAATGTTTGCCAGGCAAATGGCTGCACAAGAGACTGCCCGCTGGGTTCCACCTTATATTAAAAGTGCACTTTTTTTTCATCTCATATTTCATTTTCCTAGGTTACCGTGAATGGCGATACGTCATTGAAAGGATTTTCAAGCTGAATTTTATGTGAACTATTTAAAATTCGTATGTAGTAATATCAAACGCACTAAACATGACTATTTAATTTATGAAAATATATTTTATCGTACATAATAGAAGTTTTACAATTATGTATAAAACGAATGTAATCAATTGAACTATGCATTCATTACAATAACTAGCCAATTTTATTATTTACTCTTCTTATATAAATAGGCCGAGATAAAAGAGTTTTTTCCTTTTTTTATTTAATAGGCATTGATGAGCTAAGAATTATCAATAAAGAGAAATTGTTATGGACCATAATGTCAGTTACTTTTTTCTACTTCTTAACTTTACGTGGCTCTATCTCGTATTAGTGAAGCAAATAAACTGTTTGTTCGTATTCTCAATTATAATCATTCAAACATTTTATACTAATATGCTCACAAAGCCACAGACACAGCTAGTTAAATTAATGATATGATTTATTTTAAGAAACATCTCGAGTGCAAAACTACTCAATTATAACTAATCATATAAAACAAGTCACCAACAAAAAAGAGTTGACGAGTCACAAACAAATGATTTCAAAAGAAAGACATGTCTGTTAGGCAAATAATTAAAAGGGTTCAGGTAAAATGAGCATTTTCAAATACGCAACACATAATGACTAAGAAGAAACAAAGCTCTCGGACTACGAAAGACTCATTGAACACCAATTACCTTGGAGGCCTGTAAAAGACCTTTAATTAAATCCTTCTCCGATGACGTCATAATTATAGAGTAAATTGGATTGAGACAGCCCTCCTGTTCCGTTGATTGTAAGTAGAAAATTTACTTATTTAAATTAATTTGGCTCTCTATCAGATCAAATAAAAACATTCCACCATCAAGAATCGCTAAATTATGTAACATGATATCCTTGGTTACAATTTTAAATTTATAGTAAAAAAGAAAAAAAGCAGTAATAAACCGATCAAATAAATAATTTTGTTTGGTTGAACGCGTAACTCTCTACAAATAACTCATTATTTATAACCGTTAAAAATGTTTAATTAAGAAATTGTTTTTTTTTTCGAACTGACTGCGCTATTGGCCTGTCGGACCTTTACAGCTTCACCTAAGAAAGTATTCTAAATTAGAAAGAATTAATAGCTATGGCGGGTAATATGTCGCGGGGTGGCGTAATAAGGGTCGAAAACGGGTTGACCACCCGAAAAGAAACGAGCGTTACGAGAAAGACCGAACAGTGAACGTTCAAGTCCAGTGAGGTAATATGTCGCGTGATCGACTCTGTACAGAATAGTCCCTTTATGTAACTCCATTAACAGTTATTTAAAATCAAACTCAATTGAAACCAGGAAGCCCTTTTAATCAAATAAAAAAAAGTAGATATAATTCGCGTATTAATTTTTATTAATTATTAAATATAAATTATTAAATATTAATTAATTAATTATTAATTTTGATTTTGTCTTTGACTATGTCATCATCTTGTACACTTTCTATAATGTAAAACTGATATAAAGTATTCATAGAAACGCAAAAAAAGATTTAATATTAAACCTAATTAATTATAGTGTTCCCTAGTCGAATTTAATTTTTGTATTTTTTGTTTATTCTTTAAACTACTCGAGATTTTTTAAAACACAAGTCATTATTTCTTTTTGTTTTTGTTGACTCGATTCTGTATTTTCTAGGTTGCAAGTGTTTTTGTACATTTTTTTTTAATAACATTGATAAGTTGTTGTTGCTGTGTAACTGCTTTGTATAAAATTACAAGATACAAAACAAATAAAAGCTTCATTTTATTATTACCTAAGCAAAATCTCATTTAATTTTTTTTAAGTTAATTCTTGTTGATTTCAAGTTAAACAATTGATTCTCAAAAAATAAAGTTGAAGTCGCATAAAAGAAACAGGAGAAATAAATTATTCTGCCTTCGCGAAAAATTTAATTTAAAATGTAAAACAAAGTATATGTGGCTAAAATGTGAAAATATAAAATTTAGCTTATTTCAGTAAAGATGCTTTATTTCCGCACGTGCACTAACAAAGAACCCTTTTCAAAGTGAAATCCAATTCTGTGAAAGAACAGTTTTCCCACATAAAATCAACCGGTGTAATAAAGACATATTGTGAAAGAATATTTTCTAAGGATGCATTTAATACGGCTCTATCCACAGCAATAAGGCAGAATGAAGGCAATTATTTCATTTTAACTTTATATAGCCTAGTATTTTATCTTTTACTTTATTTTTATTAAATATTTCAAATCCTTCAAGTTGAAAATGGAATACAGTTCTTAAACATAAAAATATAAATGAATTCTCATATTATTTTGATATATTCCAAACGAAGGGGAAGCTGTATAAGTTAGTAAATAGTGCTGAGAGTGTTCTTTCTATTTCTTTATTTCTATTATATTTTTCAAGTTTCGTCAAAGTTTTTTTCTGAAAGTAGATGATTTATGTATGTCTACATTATTTATGTTTATTGCTCTGTTAAAACTATTTACTTGTGTAAAACGATTTCTAATACTTAATCTCAAATGAAGATAAAATTAGGAGGGTTTCGGAGATATTATGTGTATAGCCTATAATAATATTATAAAGAGGTAAAGATGGTGAGTTTTGGATGTTCGAGGTTAGTTTCTGGTACTACTGATCCGATTTTGAAAAGACCCGGTAGGTGGTGCTGCAATCGGGATTTAGGATTATTTAAGAACATTTTTCGCATGCCAACTATGTATGTGTTTGAGTGGGTCCCTGGATAGTTTTTCACTCCGCTTTCTAAGTTTTTTTAAGATTTTTCGCTTCTGGAAATACATATGGAACCGGTAATAACCGATTTGGCGCCGACGAAGTTGCGCGGATCAGCTAATATGTACATATAGTAGAAAATTTCATATACGGCTATTTGATATTAAATTAAGTAGCTATGGAAATGAAAAGCTGATCACATGTACATAAATATTTAACATCAAAATAAATAGAACTAACAATCATTCTCATCACAAGAAATATAGTCAAGTACGGGAATCGTACCCGTAACCGCTTGCCTCAATAGCCAGCAGTGCAGGGATATGTAAATAGAGCGTAAAGGCCGCAAACTAGAGGCGAAAGATTTGAATGGTTTAATTAATTTCAATATTCTACTTAACATAGCAAGGAGAAAGTTTATAGTTACAAAAGTAATAAATCTGTTGTAGAATATTTGGATATTAAATAATTACGCAAAAAACTATAATAAATAATAAAAAAATATAATCAAACAATAGTTAAAATTTAATAATGTGCAATTAAATTAACCAATTTGTTAAACTGTGGTGCTACTCATATTGCCGTTATGTCCGCTCAGCCGAATTCGGCTAAATCCGACCGATGGACGGTAATTGGTAACACAATCCAGGGTATCTGCAAATAGGCGATGTTTAATTTGTGGTTAGTCGGTAGCTTTGATACGGTACTAACAATAACCTAACTAAATACACATTGTTTGCTTAATGTTGTGAAGTGGTCAGTCTTACGCTAAACGTATTTTGAAGGGTTTAGAATATACTTAACATATGTATATAGATGAATCAATGATTTAAACATGTAAAATATACTTCTAGTAAATTTGATCATGATGTGGATACGTTTCAAAATAAATAATAATAGTTAAAAAATGCTAAAAAACGCTTCGGTAAGCAACCGAACTGAAAAATAGTAATTTTTTGAAGTGTTCATGCTCATGAGATATGCTCACTGGTTTCAAATAAATTGTAAAAAAAGTGTGGTATGCTTTACATTATACTGTTATAAATAGTTCATTGTTAGCTGTTTATAAGAATGAATATAAAATATTGTTTTCTATATTAACATTATTATCAAGTAATTGTAAAAATACCCCACGTCTGTAGTCCGGTGAAACTGTAGTGGCCCTGCCAGGCTAATAGTCTAGATCAGTTCGGAAAAAAACACCGCACGTTTTTTTATTAAGTGTGCTAAATAGAAATTAAACCTGACATTTTCAAGTGGGTGAATATCACCTTCTAAAATTCCGTTACATACATAGATTGATTATCTACCGGTAAAGCTTATAGAAGAGTGTTAACAACGAAAAGACTACCTCTCAATATAGTAAGTACAAGTAATATTACAAGGATATTGTGGCTTTGATTCCAAAAACAATGGTCTACTATTATGAGTTACAAAACTTTAATAATTATAGTTTTCTTCAAAAGAATAGTAGAAAGAAAGCCCATTTTATTCCTCTTTAACCACGAGCTTATAATTAGTGGCAAATATTAAACTACAGGAGGACGACGAAAGAGGTCTAATTGAAGATTACTATATACTCGTACACTACATGAGAAAAAATCATTTGGTATTTTGTTTAAAGGATATTAAAATATTTTGTTGTTCTTTATATGTTCACTCTATTTATTCCCTTTTTAGGCAATATCTAGTAATTAATTAGCCAAACAAATTAATAATGTTCTCAATCTTAAAACCTTGGTAGCGTAAGCTTTGATATTTAATAACTGACTTCAAATAAACATATTTCTATGTTACTTTTTATGTTTACTATACGACTGATTTTAATGATTCCTTTACTTAGATAATGTTTACACTCATGAAAAGATTTTGGTATATAAGATACTAAAGTGCTATACATATGGAAAGATGTTATTAAAATTGTGTTTGTTATTCATCTTTAACTATATCCGATATTTTTTAATTACATTTAATTTTACACTAACTTAATTCGTATTATAAAAGTACAAATGGTTACGGAATGTTTTTTTTTATAATTCATAGGTGTTAATGTTTGATCACAATATGATGTTAAATGACCATATGGTCCAAAACGGTAAACACATTAAACCAATAGGTGGACTGGCTCTCAAGTGTAGCTGTCGGAACACGCCCCTAGGCGCTTGGCGACATATTTTCAGCTTGCGAATGCTAGGTAGCCAGGTGAGCTTAGAAAAAGCCTTATGCTATAGTTTTATCATAATGTTTGTTGTAGTCCGGTGAAACTGTGGAGGCCTTGCCAGGTCGACAGTGTAGTCAGTTCGAAAAAAAAAAAAATCATAATGTTTCCTTCACCGAAAGCATCGTAAGGATTCAAACCTATGATGAACCTGACACCTAATTGAAGTTAGTTGCATTATTAACGCAATTTTAGCCTCACTGGCGAATAAAAGCTACCATACAATGGAGAACAATATTTAAAAAATCACGATAGGTTATTATATAAAGAATACAATTTAAAACAATTTTAGCAAAAGTGGGAGCCAGAATTACGCTCCAATCTAGATGATCATACAAGCTGTTTGTATTTTTTATGTGTGCCTAAAATAACACCAACGTACAGATAACAGTATAAGCCCCGTGTACCGCATTACACGTGAATATTCATTTTAGCTCGACACCTAAAACAATTTGCCACTCAAATGAGTTTTCTAAAAAGCCGATTAAGCGGAAACTAAAATTGGTTAATTATTTATTGAATACGCAACAAAAACGACATAGAAACGCTGTGTTATGAATGCTGCTAAATCGCAACCAAGAGGATTATATTCCAAACAGTTATTAAAATTTACAATGGATATATTGTTTGATTTACGTATTAGAGTGTTATTCGAAGTGGTATAAGTTACAAAAGCGTATACCAATTTCCTACCTACATACCTTTTTCGACAGCATTATTCTTAACAGTGTCTACAATGCAGTAACGATAAAACACAGTAACATATCTTTCTTACCGAAGAATATAAATTAGAGTTAACAGTCTCACTAAACAATATACATTATCAAGAAATACGTGAAAGTAAATTGCCTCTCTATAGTAGTCGTATGGTATTACTAATGTTTGTATATATTTTCTTTTTCGAACACTATGAAATATACAGTGAAGTTAAAACAATTATTAATATGCGATTTAATTGTAACCGTATTATAAAATAACTGTTAGCTTATTATTATTGAAATCCCAACGACGAAATAAAACTTGAATCATTTTTCTTATCTAAATTTGTTGGTTTTAGCGCTTGACCACAATCTCAACAATGTGGTCTGCGATAGGTAAATAGGCTATACATAGAAATACACTGGCTGTCAAGTGCAACTACTAGAACACACCTATACGTGCTTGACGACAGACTGCCCACTTGAAGATGGTAGGTAGCTAGCAAGGCAGACAGACTTAGGAAAATCCTTTACATCATGCTATGGTTTCCTTACGATGTTTTTCTTAGCCGAAAGCTCATAGGCGCAAAACTATGTACATAAAATGATAAAGGCCTGCCGTTGTGTGACCACCACTCAAAAACTATTGGAAATATGTCGAATTATATTTTTTGTTTTAATTCTTAGACATTTGGTCCTTATCTAAAAAAAGAGATTATAATGATAGCTTAATTTATTATAAAGATGTTAAAGTTTGAAGAGATTGCGATATTTATAAGCACTACGCTATTAGTGATGTGTTTTTTCGCCGCGCGTGGAGAAGTGGGGCAAACGGTGTTGTGGTTATAATTTTTGTCTCTGTACATAAAATATATTGTAACGATAATAAACGACGCAGACGAAGTGGCAGGTTTCAGCTAGTATTAAATATATTGGTAAGTACGATTTAACAAATCCCTGGATATCTAGCAACAATATAATGTAAATAATCTAAAGTACACGTATATATATATTTAACATGTACTTACCTTGGATGAGGACAGGTTATTCAATTAAAAAGTAACTTACGTACCTGAAAACGATGAAAATGTTTACTAAGCACAATTTAAATAGATATTTATTAAAAGTTATCTGAACGTAACAAGCAAATAATAACAATACAGTGTTCCTTCAGAAAAATAAATTAGGAAAATACAATTTCTAATGTTTACACATCGGCCAATCCTTATATAGATCTCTGGAAAATTAAAGAAAGAAGTCATGTACTAATAAAGATGAGGCATTTCACATAAATAGCCTGATCGCATAAAATTGTAAAAATCGCTACGCAGCTAACTATCTGAGTATTGATGCACCTCGAATACTTTAAAATTATTGCCTAACGTAGACTTTAAGAATACGGCTCAAAGAGGGCGGCGACCTTTTGGCCACATCATGATTTGACGATATAACAAATTGTGGCTGAACAGTAAACTAGACTTACAATATTTAGTACATCAATTTTGTCTTCACAGAACATAATTGCACTGATATTTTAGATACCTGATAAACTATGAATCCTTTGTGAATCTCATTAAAATAACATCGAAGCGACGGTAATTATGCCACTTAATCCTATCATTCATACTAATGTCATAAATATGAATATTAGTTTGTATATTGGGCTTTCAAGTCGTAACTAATCAACCGTTCATCATGAAAGTTTGCATACACATTGTCAGGTGTATAGAAAAAGACATAGTTACATAGATTTCATCTCGGTAAAAGTACTATTCCCGAAGTAAAAGTCAAATTTACATTAAAGCGAGCGAACGCGCGAGCAAATACTTGTGATAAAATTGGTTGTCTGTACAATCGGTTTATGGATGACAATTTTACGTGATAGCGTCATAAGAAAACATTGATGAAAAATTGCATACTTTAATGAATTGAATTGAATTATTATCACTGAAGTACCGATGGAGTAGATTGAGAGATAGATGCGTCACAATTCGAATGCTTAGGCCGATCGCGCTTCTCTGTCGCTTGTTCCGCGCTCTCGCTTGCACGCTCGGCTCAGGCGGAACGTGACAATGAGTAATGCTATTTCGTGCGTGTAGCCGGCGTTCATCGATTTATAAGACGTTATTACATCAAAAATAAACTTAAATTACTTTTAGTACATAAAAAAATATCGAAATAAGGATGCAATAGCGATACATATTTATATCTTGTGCTCGGAAATAAAAGCTCATTGATAGAGTTGTTTGCAAGGGGTCATATAAAAGCAATGTAAGAATACATGTACTCTTAAAATTACAAATTTACTAACTACACACATATATAGAAGAAACCACACTTTACTGAAATGTATAGCAAATAACGAAACACAATTAGTTTCAAACATAAACGTGATGTTAGTGACCTCATGCTATACTCTAGACGCGGTGACATAAATTACTCACTTCATACTCTCAACGAGCCTTTCACGACCGTGCTCTGAAATTTGTATATAAAATACAATGTTGATTAGTCTTATGTTCTATTATTAATTATTATTTGTATTCATATATTTATATCATTTTTAAAAACGATTTACTCGTCAATAAACAATATTTATATTTTTACAAAATCGAATTATAACTATACGAGTATACCAGTATGACGTAAATAATGGGCTACATTTACATGTAAATAGGTAGAAGCTTTACTACAAACAATAGGGAGGAAAGAGACGAACGACAATAATAAGTTTATATGAAATCATAAAACTAATATTTTCTAGAAACATTTAAACTTTCTGTAATAACATTTATTGTTACCAACATTATCCTTTTTCTCTCTGTTCATTAACAATATTATGAGTACACGTTATGTTAATATTGTATTGATATTGCTGGTTTTTTTTTTTTTTATGTTACAGGGGCCAAACGAACAGGTGGGTCACCTGATGGTAAGTGATCACCGCCGTCCATAGACACTAGCAACACCAGGGGAGTTGCAAGTGCGTTGCCGGCCTTTTAAATATGTGGGCCTCCGGTGTGTGTAATTCTTTACTTTCCCAGAACGTTATATTTATTCATTAGTTCCATTTAATATTTATGTGTAAAAGAATACTATCTGACTGACAGCAACACACAGCCCAAATTATTGGAGAACTATTGAAAATTAAGCCCTTGAGGTAGTGAAAAAGGAGATGAAAGTTTATATAGAAATCCGTTAGTTTTCTATTAGACATTATGTCAATTATTCTAATTATAAAAGAAAAAGTCGAAGCCGCGGGAAATTGATATTTATATAATATTATAACTATTCCAAAATTCCTATTTTATTAATATTCTTACAAATGTAAATCATTACTACATAGTAAACTTTTTAATTTTAACCTAAACGCTACATGGTTTTGTACTTCCAACTATATTGTTTATAGGTTTTTAGAAATCCCACCAGTTTTCAAGATGGTAATATTTATTAGCGTATATAAATATACACATTTTTTAGCAGCGATCCGTCAATACGCTTTGGTGGTTGTTTGCTTTGCGGTACAAGCTCAAACAGGCTTTTGTACTAACATTTAAACAGCAGATCCCGCTTCGGGGAAGATTAATCCTTTGGATACACGTGATATAAAAAGAGCTCGTGGCGTATGTTTTGTTTAAACTTTAAGTTTTTGTATTGGTTAGATATACAATACGTTACTTCATTGTATGACGTTACATTTTAGTAGTTTACAAATTTAAAGATATATTTTATTAAGATAATTTGTTTATTGAAAGAAATAACTTTCAACTAAAAAATTCGCGTTGTTGCATCCAAGGTTAGCCCGAGCCGAGGTTCGGCCACTTTGGCGCCCTTGAGCTTGTTGACAAACGGCCGAGCGCCATACGCACTCACCCCATTATTCCGATGAGGCCGCGAAGGCCCATCATGCCAATAGCGTATGGACAGTTCGAAAAAAAAATGTTGAAAGAAATAGTATTCTATTATTATAATTTACTGTGAATTTATTGCAAAATTTTTCGCGAGTTGCTCGCGTTATTGTAAATTTGATCTATCCTTCGGAAACAGTACACTGTCTCTAAATTAAGGTATTCTATATCCCTTTCTGTCCCCTAACAATGCGTGTACAAAATTTCATAATGATCGGTTGAATAGTTAAGGCCTGAAAGTGGGACAAACTCACATTCGTGATTATAATATTATAGCAAGGACAGTAGTGCGGTAATAGGTTTTGTAAATCTATAACATATTAAATCCTAATCCTAATTCATCCAAATATAAGGAGAGGTGTCAAGTAGCGTGAAAAATTCCTACCATTCAAGAGTTATTTCGGTTTGCGATGCAGAAACCATTAGAGTTACACATAGATAATGCATGGTGACATCATCTATAAAGACCCAGACAAAATCGTAGGGCTTAGTAGGAGGCGTGCAATTAGTAGAAAATAAATAATTATGCTAAGATTTTTTGTTTTTCTATTTAATAAATCATTTCCTTTATTCATAGAAGAGTGAAATATATTTTTCGTTACAAAACCAAAGCATGTGTATAATATACTTGTTGCTTACGTGGACGACTAATTAAAAAAGCCTTTATAAGGATTGAAAACAATATACCAAATAAACCAGTAACAATTTAGTTAATTCATTGTGTACTAATAACTCAAGTAATAGAACTATCGACATATCTTTAAAGTCAATATTGAACACAATATTGAATTGAATTGGTATAAATGTTTTATCAGGCTACACACCATCACACTCATTGTAAATACAAAGTGGCTGTCTTCAACTTCTTATAGTGTAATCCGGTGAAACTGTAGAGGCTTGTCAAGCCAACAATGTGGTCAGTTCAAGAAAAACTTCGCATAGTGGTTGCTCAGACCACAACAAAATTATTCCTTATATCATTTACAAGTCTGAATAGCGATGGTAAAGATTTCAATCGGTGTTCGCCTCTTAACGATGGCCGTTGTTCCTAATCATAGTGTATTACTATAACATAAATAAGCTGTGTTATACAGTTTTCCTCGCGTTTAATTTTTCTCACTCTTGGATTTCGATAACTCGCGCTAGGCCACACGTATCGTCCCCACTATTCCTTCGTTTCTGCTTAGTGTAATCTCCGAGTTATGATTTCCCTTACTTAAAAAAATGTAAAATGTACAAATTTGAGTAGTGGTTGGTAGTTCTATAGATTAGTGCGATTGAGCAAACAACATGTTGAGCTACTATTTGTACAAATTAATATATATATAAACTTAACTAGCACAGAAAATATAGAATGAAACCATATTAAAAGACAACGCGTTAAGTAAAATTAACTTCCGAAATCTCACAGTTAGTACTATAACGATTCTTCCATACGTCTACAATGTTTGGGTAAGATTAGTGTTGTTTATGCGGTAACTGTGTTTACTAGACGGCTTTATACACACTCGCCTAGACTTAGTTACACTCGCTTGTTTGTCTTAAGGATTTTCAAGTTTGATCTTGTTATACGAGTATGAAAACTGCGGTATAGAAAGTTGATAGAACATGTTTCATATTAGGTGAGACTCATAAATACTCATGCCCTAAAGGACGATAAGAAGTCGAATGATTTGCCTAAAGCGATGAATATTTAAATCAATATTTAGTGTTATTAACATCGATTCTGTCCATATCGGATTGTGTTTATTAGTGATTATTCGGTTATCTTATATTTATGTATTCTTCTTTTTATTATTACATCTGTTTTCTCATTTTTTTTAATTAATACACTTATTATACAGAGCTCACACAATATCTATTATGTACGAAATTTACGAATTATTTCGTTTTTTTTCCTCATTTTTAAGCTGAACATAAGTATTTATGAAAATAAATAAAATAACCTAATATTACACGCAAAAAACATATACAAAGCATTTGAAAATGTTTAGGCGTAATACCGTTCGCTTGAAACACGATAGAACATCCGTCTTGAGTAAACTTTATGAAATTCGGTATAAGATGCAACCCTTTAACGATAAGACCACCAGATGTCCCGCTCGTTGATGTAATTGCGTCCTTTGTACCGTTTCTAATGAAAGGTTGACGAAACTGATATAGCTATCTTTAATCAACGCGAACTTGCCCGCATAACGATGCGGGTGTTTGACAGCGGATGTTGTAACCAATGTCGGGTTTGCGTAGAAAATAATTATGGCCGTGGGCTTGTTTTATTCCATTATACATTGTTTTCTGATAAGATTTGCTTTCTGATATACTTAAATACTTTTCACATTTATAAATCGTTATTTTTTGTAAATAATATCAAATAAAGGACAAAATGAAAGAATTTTATACATTTTTATTCTTTTTAAATTACCGGTTAATTTTTATATTCGACGTTAATTCACGAAAATCGATTATTTCAATATTATTATTAAGCCGAAGATAATAGAGTTATATCTGAAAAATTAATCATTTTTGTATTACTACAATCTACCATACCGGACTTTTATTATCATTTCATAGGATACAACATTTGTGGTCGCAACGATCATATCAGATATAATTCTCGGAATAGTGACATGCTTGGGTATAACGCCTTCCCGGATAAGTATTTATACCTATATAGTGATAAACCCGGTAGTATTTTTTTTTGGTTAGCCGCGTTTCAGAACAAGCAACTGTATATAATCAAGCTGCCGAGAAACTTGCTGGCCGGCATGACAGCGGCGACGGATTGTAGATCTCTCAATGTTCGCAGTTATTTTTGGATTATATTGTGCTTACCTTCGGACACAGTGCAGTTACTATGTCGTGCACGTATAAAAGATCTGTTGTCATTATTATCATTTTTTAATACTTTGTAGGTTTTACAGTTTGACCACAATATCAACTGATATTAAATGACGATGTGGTCTAGAATTCTCAACACGCTAATCCTAGAGGAGAACTGCCACTCAAGTGCAGCTACCAGAACATACCTATAAGTGCTTGGTTTCCAATTTTCAATTTGAAGGTGGTAGCTAACCAGGAAAACTTACAAAAAACCATATAACCGTGCCATGGTTTCATTACTTTTTTTTACTTCACCGAAAATTCCGGCGCATTCGCCACTAACGATGACCACTTAGTCAATAACACTTCAGTTATCGTTTCAAATAGTGTACGCAGTGGACAAATTTTAAATCAGTCCAATTCACACTTCACCTACAACACAGAATCTTAAGGAAACTAATCTCTTTGAGACAATACTAAGACAATATCTTTGGTTTACGACGGCCGCGCTGACTAGATCAGCAAATATTTGAACAATCTCCTTCACTGCCACCCATTGTCTAGGTCAAACTAATTTTGGGTTTCTCCGCAGCTGTAATTTAATTTTGCAATAAGAACATCAGTTTAGCCGCAGCAGTTTAGTCTAGCATTCGTTAAGCATTCTATTATGAATGTTGACGATTTTAGTTCAAATTTCCGGTAAATTAAAGTTACTGTATATTCCTTAACTATTGTATTTAGCTAAAAGTTAAAGACATCATAATTTGTTTCGAAATTATATCACAAAGAAAATAATCATTTTGAAGATTACATTATTTTTACAACGAAAAATCTCAAAGAAGAAATATTATATTTTATTTCTGAGGAAAACATAGAGTTTTAAAGGTAATTATTACTTGTTGTAAAAAAGTAAGGTAGAAACTGTATTTAAATTAACAATGTATTCAATAAGTTCTGATGAAATTATTATAATAATGAGATACAAATTAAAAATCTAAATGTTTTACCTACCTTTCTAATATTGACAGACATGAAACAAACAAAACCGAATATTAACGTTAAAAGCCTTGTATAGCAAACTATACGTTACGAAGTTTAGAAAGTTTAACAGATTATTTATTTATAAGCTACAAATATATTTCCATAAAACAACTTAATATTAAGCAGCTGAACAAATAATTCAACATGAACGAAAGAGCGGCTTTTAGTTACGACATATATCTAATTATTGACAACTGCATTTAATTAAAACTGACGCATTAATATTGGAATTAACGCAACAGATCGATTTATAGCCATGAGGTTGAGATATTTGTTATTAATAGGTGAAAGATATATCAACTACCTGTAAGTGGAAATTCCACGACATCTTTTATTCCTATAGACGAACGAACGAATGTCTTGTCTATTTATATCACAAAAAGGATTAATAAAACAATGAAAGCACACAACGTCGATGTTATAGGTTTGCTAATTTTGTTTTATAACGCTAATGAGCCATCAAGTTTTGATATTGACTACATTCATATGACCGCATTATTTGTTTTCCTATTTTATTTAAAATATCAGTAAAGTCTCTAATATTATAAAATAACTGGCATTATATAAAAATCATTACAGGGATTTATAATTAAAAGAAATAGTATAAAATATACATATAAATGAAAAGAATTTTATAAGAGGAAATGTATTTGTTTTTTGTCGCCCTCGTGTATGAAATTAATCAAAATATTAGTTACACGTTATTTCAAGGTATATAGTTCATAGTATCAGCGTATATTTGTTGGAAATTTTAATAAGAAAATGAAATTATTTCTTCAAATCAAATATTATAAAATGTTACCTACATTTATCCATCATACACTTTTTTACAAATGTATATTACTAACGTGGAACTTAAGTGCGTCTATATATCCCTTCAATGATGACATTTTGCCCACAAGTAGTATGTATAGTAAGTAGTAAGAGCGTAAGACTTGTATTATGTATAACTATAGTAAAACGTACATAGGCGATAATAAATCATAAAATCTCGAATAACATTATTATTGTCAAGATATACGCGACGCTACGCAGCTTACCATAATATACAGCTAACTAAATAAAACCCATTGAAGAAAGATAGCGATAATCTTATTATGCAACGATACCGTCGGCTTGGGAGAAATATTGTACAATGTATGAAAATTATGTTAAGCATAAAGTCGTACTTACCTACGAACAACATAAATTTCTCTACTATAAAGATTCCTTTATACCACAATAAACTTATACTTTAAACACTTCATTTTATAAAACATAGTGAGAACTTTGTGGTTTTAAATAAGCTCGGAATTGTTAAAGTTAACACTTTATTGTGTGTTTTATAATTTACATACAATTTGTTTAATAAAAATTACCTAGAGTTTAAACTAAACTGACAATAAGCCCTAAACTTACAGACGTAGTATTACATACTACTGTACTTTATATACTAAAACGATTATTATACAAATGTTACATATCTATATTTTATTGTTATATCACATTATTATACTTCAGTTCACTTTTACTTTTATATTTGCACTACCCAATATTGCTAATAGGGTGGAAAAAAGTTATTGCATCAACCTCGCCTGAGTACAAATTGAACAGTGTAACAAAGTATTTACTTATTTATTGATACAAAGTGTAAACGCTTTTATTTCGTATATGTATCTATACGGATGACAAGATTTTAAATTCTTTCAACCTAGTTCATAATGTGTAAATTCGAACTGAGAGTACAGATCTCTGCTAATATTATGAATGTAAAAATTGGTTGGTTGAAATTTGAAAGCAACACCCTTATCCTGTGGTTATTATCGGAAATTAAAAACGATGTCATAAACAAAGATATATATATATATATATATATATATATATATATATATATATATATATATATATATATATATATATGTATGTATTTAGTCTATACCAAAGTAATAAAATATAGAACTTAATAATATAATACATGAGATATATAAATAAACGAAGACAAGACGGTTTTCACTACTTTTGTATACTTTATTTGTCAACTTATTTTTTTATTTTTGATTTCCTTTAGAAGCTATTGCCGTTTAGTCTTATCAAAAACAAAATGTGGAAACAATTTTTTCCATAGCTTTTAACACATTATCATTGTCCAAAAGGGACAGAATTCTTACAACTGAAAAATACATAAATAAAGTTGTTTCTTTTTTGTATAATTTCCAACAGACAACATTGGTTTAAAATTAATGTATGATTTATCTAATTTCTTCAAAACTTCATATGTTTATGTTAGAATAATTTTCAACAATGATTCTATTATATGATAAAATCTTAATTTATTAGACAATAACGATGCTAAAGTAGAACTCGGCAGTTTTATTTGGCGGTGGCGCGTGTAACCGCGTTCCGCTCCGGCGCATAAAGGCGGTTTCTCTGCGGGCCCATACATCACTTAGTCAGCCGGAGCGAGCAGCACGGCCGCGCGCCTGCGCCCTCGTCTACCTTTACCAACTTACATAAACTTCACCTCGGCCCTTGGGTATTGATGAATATTTTATGCAAGCTAGTTTGCGAAGGACAAAATTTTTGATGTAAAATTAGATAATTAATTACGTGCCCGAGGATTTATATTATATTGAAAAATTGTTTGATTAAAAAATAGGGTTCGCCGTTAAAATGTCATGAATTGTTTATTTTGTTTCAAAATACATTATAATTATTCGATCTAAATATAACTTTATGCAAACCTAAAACTATCAGTAAACTTATAGGTTAAGCCGGCGTAGCCCGGTGAAACTGTAGAGGCCTTGCCAGGTCAACAGTGTAGACAGTTCGAAAACAGAAAAAAAAGTTAAGCCTGTGGGTCTAGAAGGTGAAACTGTGCACAAAAATTATATATACAAATAACGCAGGTGAGTATTATAAAAGGATTTCTGAATATTCATCCCCTAAAGGGGTTAAGTAGGAGTTCAAAAATAGGATGATTCCAATGAGATTTGATGTTTTCAATGGCAACGGAATACGGCTACTAAAATTTAAATTTATTACACTGAAAATCTGATGCTATTATTTATAGTTACTTCACATATTATTGATCTTTTTTATATTCAAATAAAATTAATTGAATTTTTTTTTTGTTAATCCTATATATTACTATAGTAAATCCCATCATTAAGTTACTCTAAATAAGTGTACATGAATTAGTAAAAAGAATTTAAATAATAACCGCAGTTACTCTTGACGTGAAATAAAAAAAAAACAATTAACACAGATGGCTTCAAAATATTTCGTCAAATTAATCCTAAACCACGGATCTACATCGAAGATTTATTAGTTCGAATCCTTCAATCTGGCAAGATTATGCAAAGTTTAATATTATTAAACTTAATATTTAAGAAAATAATATAAATACAAGTCGATAACGCTTTCTCCTACAGACATTGTTGAAATATTTGTGTATACGCAATAGTTGTTCATACAATTAACATCACCGTAAAATGTGTTCTATTTCATATTCAAGATGAAAGAGTTTATTAAATTCCAACTCTTTTGGTCAATGGTGAGTGAAGAATACATGTAATAAATAATATTCAAAAATGGTTGTCTGTAAAGTTAGTTTAGGAACGATAATTTTACGTGATAACGCTATAAGAAAACATTGACGAAAAATTGCAATCATTTTTTTTAATTGAATTGAATTATTATCACCGAATTACCGATAGAGTGGAACAAAGATGAGTCACAAGCTGATCGCTTAGGCCGATCGCACCTCTCTATCGCTTGTTCTGAACGCTTGGCTCAGGCGGAACGTGACAATGAGTCATGCTTTTCGTATGTGCAGCCGGCGTTCATCGATTTATAGGACGTTATTAATATGCACAATAAAAAAATAATCGAAAAAAAACGACAACCTGAATCTCACGGGAAAAAATATTCAGTACTAGTTTTTTCTCGCGACTTTACTCACGTTAATGTAAATATGGCCTAACCCTCGGGAGAAATACTATTTTTTGGATGAAAGTGAAAACGTGTATGCAATATTTCATATTGATCGGTTCAATAGTTAAAGTGTGAAACAGAAATATCAAACTCAGATTCTGCTTTATAGTGGTAGGAAAGATGATGTTACTTTACAATCTAGCAACAAACGACATGATATACGGCGAACAAATGTACAATATCATAGTTTCGTAGCAAAAAGGTCAATTTTATGAAGTCATCTGTTACTTCATATTCTAATCTTGACAGCAAACTTTATGGACTTATTTAAACTTAAAGTAGGTTTTATAATACAAATAAATAAATTGAGACCAGGAATATCAAGTGTCAATATAATTTACCTATCACCTCAAACCGAGGAAGCAACTAACTAGTAGACGTGGCACGAAATATTGCTGATTCGAATAAAAAACCGATTACTATCTCACTTTGATGTTGTCGGAGGAAATGAGATCTACTTCCGATTCGCGAGAAAAGAGAAAAATCTCGTTTTAGGGTTAGGCGGGCAGTGTACCGGACCTCCGTGAATCGTTGTTCAATGTTTATCTATATATCATTGACGTCTAAAGATGCAATTAATAATGTTGGATTGAAATTAATAATTAAACAACAAAAATAGCAAAATAAACCTGTTTTGTTTGTTAGTTAAGCCAAAATAAAAAAAAAACATTTTTGTGGAAAAATGATATCGATCCAATATTTCTTGGCTCATAGTTTTTAGTATCTACCAATAAGATTTCTTTTACTACGAGTAGATATACAATTTCATTTCCCACATTTCTCATGAGTTTTATGAAAAGGTTTCCTTCATGGTCAGGACACATAGTGCCGGTAGAGAATTATTTAAATTAAGAAAATGCGTTACTTTGTTGATTGTTGATTCATAAATGTATAGATAATCTATGTAAGAAATAAAATCGATCGAGAAGTTTCTGAGAAAGTCGTGCAACTACAAATATAATAGGGATAAATAGAACCTTTTTTGTAATCGCTTAGGTAAAATATTAAAATGTTACAATAAAGGTTCTCGAGACACACAGTTATTATTATTGAAAATTCAATACATTGTTATGAAAACCATTCAACAATTTTTTTTTCCAAAAATAGCAAACTCTAAGTAATTCGTTTCTCAGTTTATTAATGACTATAGTTTATACATAAAACTACATTTAGTTCAAAATTAAAAATATACAGAACCAATTACAAACTAAAAATGAAATGATTAACTCGAATTTAAATTTCCTCGTGATTGTCAAGAGTACGGGAACCGTCATATCAACCTTAAGGGGCCGGTGTCGACTTTTGACCGTTTGGAGTGCCGATCTAATTTGCCGAATCGCGGAAGCATATGAAATTCGATTCGCCTCAACGAAAACAGATTTTTAAGCGAGAATCAGAATTTTATGTTCAAATAAATATTATTGTTTATATCTTTAACATTAAACTACATTAGAAAAAATGTTACACAATTTTCACAGCGGCCGATTACATATTTGTTTGTATATATCTGTTTGTTTGTTTGTTACACTATCACGATTTAACTACTACACTTATCATCATGTAATTCTGTAAAGACATCGTCGGGGGTGTAGAAAAGGATATAGATTACCTTTCATCCAAAATAAGAGGACTATACCCTAGGGATAGGACTTACATTAACGCGAGTGTAATTATGAAAACATAGTTCCAACATGGCTATTTAATTTCAAAGGAAATATAGCTTGTATTATGGTAACTAAACGGCTAATATACATAGATATCGAACACCCACACATACAACTACTCTCATTGCACAGAAGTCAATGGGAGGTCGAACCTGTTATCTCTCGGCTCAATAGTGGTAGAGCTTACTATAACTCAGCCAGGAAACCTGTAAGCTTCTGAGTACATTTATTCACATATATTATTTTTACTGATATATGTGGAAGAAAATACTATTTCATATAATTAATGAAAATATGAGTTTGGTTGTTACGCTTTCACGCCTTAACCACTAAACCGATTATCGTGAAATTTTGCATACACGTTACCATGACTACGGATCCGAGTTATATGGATCCGAGTGCTGGGCTACGAAAGAGACGGATGAGAATAAATTACATGTGGTATACTCGTAGATGCGAATGTTAAGATGGAACTGTGGTGTAACCAGAATGGATAAAATTAAGAGTAAATCAGAGGAAGTTTGAAAATAGCAACAGTGACAGAGAAGTGCACGAGTAACAGGTTAGCATGGTATATTATGAGAAAAGATAAAAATCATGTAAAAAGAAAAGTTTTGAGTTTGAATGTAGACGGATATAGGAGATGTGTGAGAAATAATATGTTTATAGAAGTATGAATACTTAGATGTCATCTGACAGGGGAGAGTGGAAAAGGAAAACCTGTTGTGCCGACCCTACTTAGATGGGATAAGGGTAAGATGATGATGATGATCATGACGTTACTATGACTACGAAAAAGAATATAAAGAGGAGATATAAAGCCAAATGTGCATTAACGTGAGGGAATCTGCAAACAAATGCTGGTCTTTAATGAGTGTACTATCGAATTAAATTTTGATATACAAATATTATTATAGTCGTTTACTTTAGGATTACCGTAATTTATATCGGGAAACTAATCGAGTTTTATATGTTACCAAAATAAAATAAACCAACCCATACAATAATTTTCTGTAACCGCTCGCTGGTCGTGTAATAATAATTCATAAGTCTCATAACACATGGAATAACATAAAAGCAACAAATTAAATCATACATAAACAATGTATCAATCCAAACGTGACGCGAGCCGCTTCAGTAAGTCAAAAAGAGGAAGGAAAGCTGGGCTTTGCGAAAATATAACTTTTCCCTAACACAACGTTTTCCTACGTTATTTCCTTAGCAGTCACAGGTGAGATTTATCTTCAGATAATTGGATAAAGAACGCGTTTGCGAGATGTGATACGAAGCGGAAGAATGGAAGTGAGAGGTTTGCTTGTGAGAAGAAAAAAAATTACCAATAATCTCATTCTTAAGCACACATTTTCACTTAGCATGTATAATACTTTTTAACAATTATTCGGATTTTTTTATCACAGGCTTTCTTACTTATTTGTACATAAAAATAATAATGAAATGTCACTTTTATTTCGAGTGAAATTTTCGATACAATTTTAACTACATTTTTACACGTAGGTAAAGAACTTTTCAGAGTATTATATATTGTAGTGTACTTACTCTAGGGAACTGAAAAAGTTATGCAACACAACAAGGTCATAGCGGTTAAGTTATGGTGTTCAAATTATAATGATACAAATAAAAAAACACAAAAAATCCAGATAAAATATGGAATTCATATGAAACCGAAACATTTTCAAGGCAACAAAATTACAGACACCGTCAAGTTTAGGTTGCATAAACCGAGTTGCATGGTGGTAAGGCTTTTTCAACGTTCGCCTGGCTAACTACCACCCTCAAGTTGAAAATCTGTGGCCAAGCACCTGTTGGTGTATTCCGGCAGCTGCACTCGAGAGCTAGGCTCGTTACAGGTTAAGCGTGACTTACCACCTTAGACCACATCACCATTTAACATCAGATGAGATTGTGGTCAAACGCTTACCTATAAAGTACAAAAAAAAAGTAATGTTTATACTGATTAAATACGAGTAAGAATTAATTATTTTTAGAATATATATATCATAACTAAAAACACGATTATGAGTTTGTTTGTTTGTTACGCTTTCACACTCAACCGATCGTTCTGAAGTTTCGCATATACATTGTCACAGGTACAAAAAAGGCATAGGTAGGGTATCTTTCATTAAATAAAAAAAACTGCAAAAACGCACACGAAGCCACGGGAACAACTATTAAGAAATAAGTTACGACCATACGTTATTTTACATTTGATACGACATAATATAACAATTATTTAATATGCGATGGTATTTTGATTATTTCACCACAACGAGCCGTCCCTCCAAAATATTCGCTCTATAAAATGAAAATAACTTCACACAAAGCGACTAAATATTAATACTGTGTTTACTAACCGCGTTTAATTAAACCTGTCAAATACACCAGATTAAAGTAAGACCTAGGACAAACCGCACGCCAACCGAAATTAATTCGTAATGCTTTTACATATTACGATATAAATACGAATTACACATTTAAACTAATCTGTTAAATGCAATATTACTAAGTGCCTTTGAAATGCAGCTTGATATATTTACATCGCATGTTTCGAATATTAATAACTCAATACGGTGATGTATATTTAATAAATAAGCAATCAAATTCCATTAGTGTACGCCGAAGTATGGACGCCTGCGATTGATTGCCTAAAGAGTCCAAATTATATTACTAATTTGGTAATTCGCTAGCCATGCCTTAAGTACATTCCAATAGTTCAATCTAGACCGGGATATCACCTAAAAATATTGGTTTTGTTATCGGTATAAGAATTTGATGTATTTCAAAATATTCCGAATTTATTAGAGATATACGATAAGCCCTATGAAATTAAAACTCACTTGGTATTATTTTAATTTAATAAAACTATAGAAAAAACAGATAAAATCCAATCGAGTTTCTTGTTGGTGGTTATTCTCAATAATTGTGATATTTTCTGAATCGGTGTTAAAATATTAACGGACGTACGTGCGCGACCTTAGAAACAAAATTGGATCAAGTATTTTTGATTTAGACTTTAAAAATAGATTAATTTCTAATGCGACAAATTTTAGATTCAGTCGCAGTATATTCAAATAGATTTATTTATTTCAAAAACATTTTAATTATATAAAACTAGCTACTTTAAAGAGCAATACCAACCTTTCACAAATATATACAAGCACAAAACTTTATTTATTAATCTAGGTAGGTACAAACTACAAAAACGATCACAGGAAATTATACCATTCGAATACAAAATCGTGTAAAATATAATAATGGACAAAACAAGTACTGCACAAAATAAGTCAATAGGTGACTTTAACAGACGTAGTGCAAGACATTAATAAGCACGTAAAATGTTATTAAATACAAACAGGAAAGTTAACAACATTAAAAAGATTGTATACATTTTAGTTACATTACAATGTAATAAAAACCACATAACTCAAAAAATAAATGCGTCTCTGCAAAACAGCTATTAAATACGTTGTCCGAATTAAAAAAAAAACATCAACAACAAAAATAAACGCAAATTAATAGTGCAAAATATATTTTGATAGAAAATACAACAAATTGACGGAACGTTCTGGAACCGAATATTTGATTTATTTGCGGGTGGTGGTGAGTGATTTAGAAATATATTTACAAAGTGAAGCCCCAAAATACGAAAGGGTTAGCGTGGCGTAAATTGAGAGCGGTGAATAATTCATAGACATTTTAGAATTACCTTGACCATTTCACGTAACGCGACGGTCAGCCGCTAGCCAGGAATCCCCCAATCCGTTATACACCAAATGATAATTTAGGCACTTTAATTTTATATACACTAAGTATTGTTTTTTTTTAATAAAGTTTCTTTATACTGTCTTCCTTCGCAGTTCAGGATAAGAGCAGGTTCTGAAAATCAATTCGAAATGTTAGTGATACCTTTTAATGAAATGAATCGCATCGCCTTAATTGTGGTATCAGACGATACTCTGTATATTGATATTGCTATTAATATACTCTCAAGAACACATAATAATTCAACGAAATTCTGTATTTAATTTTTGAGTTTCAATGAACTTATATCCTAGTATTTATTTTTGTGCAATAAACTGCACAAACAACAAGACTGGTTTTACTGAATATATTACAAGTAATGATTTTACAAGTTCAATATTTTTATTCCGCAGAATTAGAATCATATTAGATGATTCGAATACTTTGCTTTTTTATACTTTTAGAAACAGCGTGTGGCTTTCATTAAACTTTATGTTCCCATGTATTTTTTGCAACATCTTTCGCGATGTGCTTGTTTTTAGATATGTGAAACGTATATAGTAAATAATGACATAGGATATCATCAAATGCTTCAATCAATATGTAGATGAGAAAATGATTTAATTCAGTAATAAAAATTGTTATGCCAAACTAATGGATGTTTCGAAGCTTATCTTGTTACCAATGTTATCGTCAATCAATTGCAGGTGTCTCTGCAGTTAATAACCCGATAACCGATGCTATAAAATCTTGCTAAAATAGACTCTTTTAATTTGACCCACTTACGCTACGCTTACGATTAAATCATGCTTTCCAGTAGATCGTCTATTAAACTATAGGCCCTAATAATCTAAACACTTGCCTAACAGCTCAGATGACGTAGGTCCATCGGGAATAGTAGAAAAATAAATACTCATATTTGGAATATAAATGATAAAACTACTACATGAGATCGGCAGTATAATTGGCAAGCAATTTAGTTTGGCCCCGAACTGGATATTGGCGCAGATACTTTTTCTTTTTAAAGCGAGTTTGGAGTTTGCTGGTCGGAATTAGTTTACGAGGAGCGACGTTTGATCGGATATTCCTTTAAAAAGTTAAGCTACGGTTGAGTATAATTTACACTGTATTACGCAAACAAGCTCTAAGAATCTTTCAGGTGTAATCGAACCGGCTAGTGACTTTCTGATTAACGTTTCCGATCCGATAGGAGTTTGTTGATTTGTTATTGAGTAATCATTCGGTAGGAAATTTTGATTAGAAAATATATTTTATGTAGTTTTATTATTGTCGAACTTATATAACTTTAAATACATACTCATATTTATTTCTACATACTTCATGTGACGTGTAATCAAATATAATAAAACTAGATGTTGTCCGCGCTTCACGAGCGTTTTCTATGTAATTATAATTGTCGACACCCTGTTGTTTCTCTATACATATAAAAGAAGAACTAATAAAATAAAAACTGAAAAATAACGAATTCTCATAAAAAAAATCATCCCCCTTTCTACCATCTCAGGAGTACAATTCCCAAAAACTCTCAGTCTTAATTGTCACCTATAATGTAAAAGAAACACGCATGCAAATTTTTGCAGTCCTACCTTTCTGTAGTTTGGGCTGTGCGTTGATTTGTCTGTCAGTGAGTCATTGATTCCTTTATATATAGATAATAAAACATCATTTACTTACTTGAAAGTTTTTATTTGGAATAAATTGACTTGATTATGATTTGATTGTGTGTAACAAGAGGTAATAATGATTATAACGACTAATAACAAAACGCTTTATTCTTATGTCATAGGTAACAAATATTGAACACACTATTATTTTAGCGATGATTATTCATTGTTCGTTATTTCTTACTGATAACGACAGTGTTATCCGAACATGAGAACAAGCAACCATTATGGAACCAGCAATAGTTGTGCAAGTTTCACAATACTCACACTCAAACTCATAATACGAATAATTTATATTTATTTCGTTGCGTTTGCCTTTACTACAAACGGCAATATGATACACAACTGCAGATTATCCAAGACCAGAATAATTGCCACATAGTGCATAAAGATAATTGTAGTGAGATAAGATCAAAGTAATTCATTATAGCCGACTACAATAACAACAAAATACATCTAGAGATTGAAACTGTTAAAGTATTCATTAAGTAACTGTTATAGTACTAGTTACATAAAAGGTCACTACACCAAGGTAATATATACACTATGTAATATAGAAAAGTTAAATTTTGTTATTAGTTTCTGAACTAATAACACTGCCTTTTGAGAAGATTTTATTATTATCTTATCTTGTATTTATTTCGTTTTTTTGTACACCATTACACTAATTGATTTTATTAGTAAGTAACTGATACCCGTGGGGTCGTTTATACCATTTATTATTTTAGAAATACATATTTTGTGTACAGAGAAAAAATATGAACAACACCGCTTACCCCACTTCTTTATAGCAAGAACACATATTTTTAATAAAATGGCAGAGGTGTGCCGTTGTTAGCGCATCACTCAAAAACTACTATATATATTTTAATTAAATTTGTTTAATTGTACTTCTAAGACACTGGGTTCTTTAAAAAATCACGATATATTCATTTTGTATAAATTTAATAAAGTTTTCTGGGAGAGGTCTTAGTGGCAAGTGACACGCTGACCATAAAAACGGGAAACCTGATGTATTCATATATATGCAGACAGATGGCACCGATGCAATTAAATTATGAAAATATTATAACCCTACATTAAAGCAGAGAAATTATTTGTACTTCAAGAGTGAGAAATGGTTACTTAACTTTAAAACTTATAGAAATATAAAAGAATTCGAAGTAAAAAGATAAGATTTCTTACATGACTCCATATATATTGCGAAGTCGTTGAAACCTCTGAAAGTTTAATAGAGGAGTCTCGCCGCTAAACATAAACGTATCTTTACTTAATACAATGTAAGAGAGTATTTCTTGAGGAACAACAAAATGGTTTTAAATAAGCATACATTCTCGAGACGACAAACTTTTGTGATATACGCAAAATTGTTAGAAGGTGAATGCGTGTAACGTAAGTACATTACCTATATATCTAGCTTATGACAAAAATAACACCAGCATTAAGTGACTATAGGACCAAGGATAGTGAGTACTACGCTAAGCTTAGAAAATCTATCCTTCAAGAACTGCAGCTGGAACATATATGAGTGTTTGGTGACGGATTTTCTGTTTGAATGTCTTTAATTCATTTGGGTGATACTTTGAATTTAATAATTATTTTTTATGTTATATTTGTTACTTCCATTTGAAATTAATTAACTACTGTCAAGAATAAGTATATGTTTTATTATAACCATATATGTCTATCAGAAGAGCACTTATATTTATGATAGGTAACAACTGATATACTATTTTAATTCTTACTACAAAAGTGTAAGTTTTTCTTCTTTAGGTTAGCACAATTATGTAAGCAATATACATGTTATATTTTGGTGTAAAAGATGATGCATTTGTTGTTATTTAAAATATTAAAAACACGTTGTCGTTATAACATCCATACACAGTCTCGTGTGTTTCCGTGTTGGTGAGTATAGCAAACGTCATTGTTACGTGCGCGTGTGGACGGTTTCTTCTATATATACTAATACGTGGGCATTGCCGAGCCTGTGCCAACGCGATACAGTGACACTGATAACTTTTAATCACTCGTTCAACAGCACAACACAGATCACCTCCACATATGAGGGCACAAACACACACAGAAATAAGTTCAAATATGGTGGAAAGGTCTTTTTCCCTTAATCGGACTAAGTTCATTTAATTTAGCTTAGTTATTAGGTCCAAAATACATGTTTGAGTTTCTCCACACACTTGGTACACATGTATATCTTCCGAGTTCCTATATGTATGAATAGTTAGCTTGAACATATTCGCCATCCAAGGCAACAGTCCAAACCGAGGCGCGCCGTGCGCCCTTGAGCTAGTTGCCAATAAAATCGGCTTAAGCGCTCGCCTTAGAAGTCCGCTAAAACTATAGCCTACCAGGCCAATAGCGTAGTCACTTCGAATAAATAATACATTGCAACGTTGAACAATCTTTTGAATATAATTTTCAAGTCTACTACCTCAAGATATAATATAGAATCAGTTAATACCAAAAATATGGCGTTGTTAATTAAATCTGTTCTACTCATATCATCTGTATCATTAGGAGTATTCCAAAGAGTTGTTTAATACAATTCCCTCTTCTTTATAACGAATTTAACGGGCTGAATTTCATGGCTACAGATTTACGATACTGTGTCCAACACGAGATAAGAAAGAGCATTAAGCAGGTACATGTTTGATGTATCGTGATGCTGAGAAATTCTATTCTGACATCATGTTCCTTTAATTCAAATTTCTGAATAGCTATATTTGATTATACTTATAGAAAGTCATTCGTACAAAACATATGAAAGACGACTGACGATAGCTAGATGTTTTTTTTTTAACAACATGGAGGCCTTGTAACGTTTAATTAATTTTACGAGGAAAATATAATATAATTTTCTATTTTATTACCCGTAAAAAGTTATGAGAAAACGTATTGAGGTTATATTAATTATTAACAGTTTTGCCTCATTTGACTTTAACGGTATTTCTAAGCAGAAATTTTGAGAACATTCTCCTCTCGCCGAAATTTTTGTACTTTAATATTTTACATGTTAATAAATTATTATTCCTTAAATTTCAATTAACGATTATTATTCATAAATACAAGTACAATTCTGAAGTTGTTCAAACTATATCTTCATAACGATTTTTTTTCAATCAAATTTTGGAACATTTCAAATATTTTAACATATAAAATAAGATAAACAAAACATAAATTTATAAACTAATAAAGGGTTAATAGAAAAATATCACTCAACAAATATCCAAATATAAGTCAAGCGCAACAAACATTAACAAAAATAAACAGGTCCAACATTTTTATCACAGTCAAGCATCCTTCCAGCAATTTACTTAATCAGGGATTAAGTCGTCTTTGCCGGAATCGTGTCGTCCACGGTGCGGTGCGGGGACTCCATTCGGAATTGTCGGATGACTTGTCTTGGAGCCATTTCCGTGACGGAGATATGCTTTATCACTATTATTTATTTCATTCGTTTGAATATAGCCATACAAATATTCACAATATATTACAAAATATACTGTTCTGTAGTAAACATATAATCCATGCGTTTTTTGGTTTTAGTAAAAAAATGCCCACTAACTAGACTGACTGTGTGCAATTTTTTTACATAAATTAATGTTTCAACACAATATCAAAAGTTAATTGTAGATGGCAACACGTTAAACCAAGAAAAAACTGGCTCTTAAGTCGAGTTGTCAGGACACACCTATAGGTGCTATGTGATTGATTTTCATCTTAAGGGTGGTATTTAGCTAGTTGGGTACTACAAAATACCCTACCACAAGGCATTATCGGGTCATCTCGATGTTTCCTTTACCGAAAACTTATGCTCGTTTTAGTATTCGAACAGCGTCATAACATAATCCTATAATTTTCATAACATAACATGTAATGAGGAAATGGTAATATGAAACGACATTTATATATATACCAAATTACAATATATATGGAACTAAAGTAACAATGATAAATAAGGTCGGACAATATAGTAATTTAGATTTTTACATGTCCCTAATGAAATTTTTTTCATTTGTTATTATCAAGGTAGTAAATTCTTTAAAATCGTAATACGAGGTATTTAGAAAAAAAAATCTTCAATTTTGATTTAAATATATAGTATGATAATTGGGGTAGTGACTTTGGTAATTTATTGTACAGGCAAATTTTTAGATTAGGTTCCTGTTTATATGTTCTACACGTATTGTAAATAAATGTAACATTTATAAGTGATGTTTTCTAGGATTGTTTTATATCAAAGGCATATAAAGTTAACTATCTTCTTGATGGTAAGTAATTATTATCGTCTTTTGAAAAAAAATGCAACATAGAAATTAACAGCGTTGCTTTACTGAATTCGCAAAATATTTTCACTACCTCGCTAAACTATTATTTGATATATATAAATTATTACTTCTCTCTCCATTTATTTGATTTTAGTGTCACGCTTTTTGTTTGTGTAAAATAGATTAAGCACAAAAATCAAAAACAGGCAATTACAGAATTGGATTCGTTAATAGGTAGTTAAAAGTAAAAGTATATTATTTAATGAAAGGCCAGTTATTCCGTACTTTGAATAAGAGTGGATACGATACGATAATACGAAAAAGAATTTGTGCGTTCTGCATGTCTCTCTTATACAATATTTGCATATCGTCAATGTTCTCTCCTGATCTGCACTTACACACCGTCGTTCAACTCTCAAAAGTATACGTAGATTGTTTGACTGATATGTCACCTAATTCATTTTCAATTTCATTATTATTGTATGCGGTAGGCAACTAATAGAGAGAATTAATGAAATTCATTAGTCTCAACTTATCCACTTTCCAATTTCATACTAATTATTTTAGAAGTTAGATTGCTATTTGTAAGACTGAGTATTAATTGTATTCGAAAATTTTATTTATATATGAAAAGGCGAAGATAAAAAAGTTTTTTATGTTTGTAAAAAAATCATGAAAATAACTTTTTTTATATCATCGACGAGTCCAAGTCTTTAAGTATCTATTCGTCATAATTTACGTTCCTTACGTCTATAATTTACAGTATTTGTACAATACTCAAAAAAATATTTATCAAAAAAAAACTGTAAGTGTTACTACACATAAGTGAAAGAAAATCTATCGCTAAGCACCTGTATGTATGCATTTGGTCAGTCTTACCTCTAAGTAACGTATTACCACCATCTTAGTGTTCTAGGATCATCTTTAGATATGAGGTAGGATTGTTATCAAACGCGAATTGTTGATAATATAATATAAAGCATTAAAAATGTATTTTTGAAATATTACAAAATTCGGAGTCATAATTAAGGCACCATGATGGATATTTACATATGAACTACTGCGTCAAACTGTTGTACAAAATTAAACAAAGTTATACGGACGTTAAAAAAAATTAAACGCAAACAACGAAACGGAATAAACGCACGTCAACAACATCAAACGTCAACAAATTCAACGATTTTATTGCCGTCAAATTTATTTATAACAGTTTATATAATCACTGGGAATTAAGTTGACTTGCCCGGAAATGGGCCGTCCGCGCTGTTTCTACTCGGAATGGCCGGATGACTTGCCAGCCGGCCACTTCCGTGTCGTGGTCACGACTTAACACTGACAAATATCGTTGACTTGAATTGTTTTATTTTTGTAAAAATGTTATAATTATTAAGAAATTGTTTTCAGATGATTAATTACCTTCTCTAAATGTGAAGAGCCCTTCGTTGAATTAACTTCAGAAGTGATGTAGCAAATAATTTACTAATTGGGTATCGACTCGATGACGTACTAAATGTAACTTATTTTTAGGGTCATTAGTTTTGGGTTTTATCGTAGAGCAATTGTTTGGGTTATATTAGAATTATATATATTTTAATACAATTACTTTTGTCAACATTTATTACATTTCTAATGTCAATATAACTTTCTAATATCACATCAGTCTGTAAGAGAACCATTGCAGGGTCAAAGAGTTCATTCTGAAGGAAGGTATGGGTATTATCACCACGGCAGCCCTCGTCGTTATGCCGATTTCAAGCTCCGAATAATAACAGTCTACATCTCCCCACATACGGTAGTACTGCAAGAACAATTCTCAGGTTCTGATTTCCTCATGATGATTCCCGTTACCGTCGGCCGACGACAGTATTATCAATTTAAAGTAGTAAATCTAAGCGAATTCCGTTCGTTCTTTGCAGGGAATGCTGAAACATTCCACAGTTAAACAACTAGACCACCCCGACTTTCACCGTCTAGTATTTGAAATTTCTAATATGAGATTGATAAATCATAACGCCATCCAAATTTTCTTGAATGGAGAACGTTTTGTGCTATACATTTTACTATGAACAACATTCAAACACTCAAAGATTGTGAAGAAACTATAGCATGGTGGTAGGGCCTTTTTTTATTAGCCCGCCTGGTTAGCATCACCTTACAGTTGAAAATCTGTCGCAAAGCACCTATGGACTTGTTCTGGCAGCTGGACTTGAGACTATCTTGAACCATATCGTGATTTAACATTAAAAAAATTAATTCGAACAACACTAAAGGTAAGATATCATTTTTAAAGTAACAAACATACTTGTAAAAAAATAAAAAATATTAATAAATGTAATCGATTGTATCACAATATTAATTAACGATCATTAACAGCCCAGAAACGTATTTCAGCTGTTAAAATTTAACAGTCAACTTTCATTCGTCAAAAACTGACAATAAAACATTTTTGCCATTGCCCGTGAAGTGAACAATACGAAAATTTTAATTGCTCCCGACAGAAATATGTGAGCCGTATGTTCATTTGTATTGTAACAATTTTGTGTTCACTTTGGGTATCCATGAAACTGGACGTACACTGGAAGCTTTTACATGGTAAAAGGATTTTATTTGATTCTTTTATGCTTATGTTATTTTTTTTAGAGTGAAACCGTACAACACCAACAAACGACAGAGAAAGACCAGTTGTGGATTTCGTGCTGGCTTCAGAAGCTGTCTTACGACAGCTACACTTGAGAGCTAATCTCATTCTAAATTTAGCGTATAGTTTGTTCTTCTTAGACTACAGTGGCAACGTCATTTGATATCAAGTAGAGATAACTCATCAGTTATATTTCCATTTTTAAATACTCTAAGAATCAAGAAACCATTATATGTAGCTTTTTTTGTCGTAGAAAATATCAAAATCTTTTTAGTGTACTGGTTTTGCACAATCAATATAAATAATATAATTCTATTGTTGTACTAAGTCCCCAAACTCGTAAATTAGTACGTGAGGTGACGCTGACACGCAATGGCCCGATTACACAGATAGTGTTAAAAATAAATATATATCAAACAGTTATTACACATATAAACTTCGTAATCTCATCATACGACCCTTTAATTTGAACAATTAGAAACAATAATTACATATATATTGGTACATCTCGATATATTAACCCATATACTAAAAGGTGAAAATAAAACAGTTCAGTACCGTTTTCTCCATTTTTGTCATCCGATTTCCTTGCTTTTAATAGCTACTGACGAGTTTTGTCGTAATACATAGAAAATAAATTAAACAGTTTTTTTCCTTACGATTGTCGAGTGGAAACCTTTGTTTATAAGTTTTTGTATAAGTTTATTGAAAATTATAAGAAAGAACATTCAATTATGCCTGAATTTCGACCACCAGACGATCACTAATATATTTAATAGGATGTGTTATTTTTGACGTTCTAGCCATTTAATATCCTAATAACGATGTGATCTAAGTTGGCACACGCGCTAAACCTAAATGAGAACTGACTCTCATGTGTCTCAGCCAGAACACACTTACAGGTACTTGGCGACAGATTTCTAACTTATGGGTGATAGCTAACCAGGCGAGCTTACAAGAAAACCATACCAGCATGCTGTGGGTTCTTCACGATGTCTTTCTACATCGAAAGCTCCAGCTCATACGCAAGAACTCGAACCTAAGTCCTGTCAATGCGGTGACCGAACACGTCAACCAGTCACCCAACATCACTTTAACAAATAGCTTTCTACAAAAGTTACATAAATAAATTAAAAAGTAACCACACACTATATTTCTTAAGACGCCTTCGGCGAATTTAATCAATTGTCAGCAAAAAAAAAGTGAGCAAACAATCTAAAGACACAATATCGCATCTAAGTCTTAGCCGAGTTCAAACTTTCACCCAAGTCTGTAATAAAGAGCTATAGCCATCAATTGTCACCTGTAAGCAATAAGCGGCAACAACGCAAGAACTTACCTGTTATAGAAGAGCCCTTTATTAGAAAAGTTTTATCCCCGCAATACGTATAGGGCACATGGAAAAATAAAACTCGTGTACGTGTTGCAAATAAGACATAACGACCGGCCCACAAAGCTGGGATTACTGTTAACGATAGCCGATACCGTTCGCTGTTTACTTTAGTTATTTAGTACTTTGAAAACAATATTTACGGGCATTATAAAACGTAAGGTAGCAAACAACGTATTTATTTAGTTGACAATAATAACACATCTTGAGCGTAGCAAAAAAATTGTTTAAGTAATGATCAAATAGTTACATATGGTAAGCTTTAAATTTTTTTTTTTGTAGAATGTCGTTAAGTGGAAACTCGTGCGGCATTTATTCTATGCAAACTGATTCTTCTGTTAACATAAGATAATAGATTAGAGTAAATACTTTTATAGCGTGCATATATTTATATTATGTCTTATCTATCATGTTTTGATTTTTTCCATAAATTAAATATTTTAAATAGTAAGAAACTTCTACAATTACTAAAACTACCCAATACTATCATTGTTGTAATACAGAAAGAAACAGTTAAATTCCTTTTTATAATAGTTTACAAAACATTACTGAAATTGGTTTATTTTTGGAGGAGGAAAAAGGGAATCATGATTTCGTATATGTCATATAGAAATAATAAGTTCGAGTTGCAGTTATTTTTCTCACGTTCTATGAGATAACGCACGCATAATGCGACAGCAATAGACTTCTGTTTCAACCTATTTTTCAATTTTCTTCCAGACCAAGTTTCCTCTTAATGCCCTTAATATAATTCAATTACATACATATAGTAAGTTGTCTTTCGTAAGTTAATGATAACGTCATCGTTTAGTTGTTTAAATCTGTTAAGACGTATGTTTTACAAGTTTAAATCTACTTGTATACTTTAATATATTAGTTTTACTAAAAAAAAAAAACTACCAAGTGTCCATAAGAAACAAAAACATAAAATACTGGAATCTGATTAAAAATCTCCTTATTCTACGAACTTAATATGTTTACATTAATTATTTACACAAATTTAGTAATACATTTTATCAATAAAAACTTTGAGAGTTATTCCCGTTTTATCGACTTCGCGTTTTATTATAATTCAATACAATTGTCGTAGTTACGTTTGAAACGCAACTAGTAACGCGAAGCCGGCAACATGACGGACGGGTAACCATTAACCAGTGAACGCAGCTTATTGCGGCGCAGGTTGCCTGCCACGTTTATATTGTTCCGGAGATAATGCCCTGTTATTTAACGGCGTACCGCACTAATACTGGTCGTTTTTTGTTACGCTGTCGCTTATCATTACCAAAGCATCCACTGTGTGGCTTCGGTTTAGATTTCGTTTTCATATTTTACAGTAAATTTTAATAATTCGTTTTAAGAAATATTTTGATAAAATTGTCGCTGAACTTTATGTAACATTTATGAAGTCACTTTCAAAAGTAACGTTTGACATATTAATAAATAATAATATGAGGTTACGACTTAACATTTCAAATGCAAATAATGGTGAATGTTAATAATTTATTTACAGTAGAGCTTTTCTTTTTAGTATATTAGCTGATCTCAGCAGAAAATATTGTTTTTGTACGTGATGAAAATGAAGTTTTCTATAACAACAAGCAGAATTACTGAGGAATGAGAAACTGCAGGTAACCTAAATAATCACAACTTCATACAAACCTAACAGTATTAGAGCCGCTGTATAGATAACTGTAGACACTGATATAATTGACATTTACTGTGACTATTGCTAGATGATTGTGATAGTTGCGGTGAGTGAGTATGACAGAATTTTTAATGTGTTAGGTTTATTGTATATTTTACACAACTTACACTTTTCTTTTAAAATTCTGTACAAAATTTGGTGCTTGGTTCTCATGAAAATAGTTTTGAAACTATGAATATATATGTAATTGGGATTAATTTGATACTGTCTTTTATTTTTATAATTACTACTTAATTTCTACAGTTCCTTACTAATTTGAAGTTGTCTAGGACAAATAGTATTACTACTTACTCAGTCTTCAGTCACTCCAGTAAAACAGCACTTAGACAGTCGTGGTGGTTTAGTGGTTTAACCTGTAGAATATCAATCCGATGGCTGCTGGTTCAAAACAATTAGAGAGCTTAAACATCTTTACTAATATTATAAATACAAAAATGAGTTTGTTTGTTGTTACACTTTTACACTTTCGCTACCCAACCGACCATTATTAATTTTTAGAAACACGTTGTTAGGGGTACCAATAATGACATAAGGTCTAATATCTTTCTTCTAAGGATCCTATCGCATTAGGACGCCATGACGGCGCTAGCAGTTACGCCACCGTGGTGTCTTGAGCTACCAAGCGAGAAACACCAAAACAAACACCAGGATTGTTAGTGACAAAATGGATATTGGTCAAGCGAGAAACACCAAAACGAACACCAGGATTGTCAGTTATAAAATGGATGTTGGTTAAGCGAGTTGTTTTGGAGTTTCTCGCTTGGTAGCTCAAGACATCACGGTGGCGCGACCGGTTGCACGACTGGTGGCACCGGTATGGCATCCTAATGAGATAGGGCCCTAATAATTTTACATCCAGAAAAATATACTGTTTTTGAGCGATAAATTAAATTTATATTAAAGCGAACAAAGTCACGAGCAAAAACTAGTATATGAAAACCAAGCAAACATAATTGGTCATAACATACAAAAAAGTATAAATCTACTCTTAAACGATGTCTTTTGTTAACGTTGACTTGATTTCCCTGCAGTCGACTATTTCGGCAAACTTTGAACTCTCATATCTCATTGCTTTCTTAAAGATCGGATTTCCTAAATCCGAACGTTATCTTTTGCCGGAGGACTGAAACATAAGGCCAAGTAACCGAAGCCGTTTTGAGGACTCTCACCCAATTAAAACACAACTTTGTTTCAAGGCCAGATTAGAGGATAGATAAAGATTTATAAATGAGTCAATTCCGGCGGATGTTTTGTGAATTTAATAATTGAGTTGTTCTTAGAAGTTTACATTGTCTACTTTTGATTACATTTCCATTTCGGTGGCATTCTCTTTGCTTTGCTACACATTTTTTATTATTTTAATATATCCTAAATATAATTAAAATTAAATATATCTTAATAATTTACAGAAAGAATGTATAACTAAGCAAAATTTATTTGTGAAGTTACATAGAAAGGATTTTTATTTCATTTATGTCATCTTTTCGATTTAACAATGTTACTGTGCTTACCAAAACACAAAGTGACATCACTTTGTCAAGCTAGTATAAAAATTCCTAATATGACATTTATGTAATTATTATGGGTAAAAAATAATTAAGTGCCACTGATTAACTAAAAAGATTTCAGTTTTAAATCTCCTGTACAAAAAAAGAAATCGCAGGAGAACGATCATTCGACATTGCACCTGAAAATTGGAAACAATCCTGCCCCTTTATTAGTTTTATATATGAAACAGCAACGCTCGTAGCGGTCTACACGGCACAAATGTAGCAAACTCGTAGTCGGCTACGGCGTAGTGCCGAGATACTACTAATGAGGGCACTGATATTGTGCCGCTCAGCCGGCGACCGACTGAGGCCTCTATAAATTGGTTTCATGCATATTTATTTATTCAAATATGTATGAATTGAAATCTCCTCGACTGCTGAAATACGGTGCTAGTGGTGAATTGAATGAACCAGGTAAATTAGTTGGACGAGAGTGGTAATAGCGTAGAAGTAATAATGTAACGGTTGTTTTCAAAAGGACACATTATTACATATGTATATATGTGGAATGTGAATTATATATGATAAAGTATGTACTTTTTAGATTTTGTAGATTTTAATTTATGTTTACGTAATATTTAATTATTTTTTTAATTGTGTTTACAAATGGTAATGTAGAAAAATATAAACGATAGAGGATATGTTTTTGTGCTTCTATAATAAATATGTATAGCTTAAAAAGCTGTTTAATTTGAACACATACTATTTTACAATCCATGCTATTTCAATGAGTACACTATATGATTATTAATTCGGTGAAGGTGTGAAGAAGGCCTGTCAGGCCAATAGCGCAGTCAGTTAAAAACCCATGCAAATAGTAATTATTATATAATAATTCTAAATTAAAATACTATTAATTATGTAACTTATAATATCTATATACTGAACCACAAAAATACAAGTATTTACATTTTTAATGACGCGTAAGTTAAAAAAAATATGGTTTTCAGTTTATACACTTTAAGAACTATATTCTTCATCTTCTCTCTGTAATAATAAAAAGCAACAATCATATTTCAACGTTTCGTAGAATTTAGTCCATAATGAGGTAACTGCAAGCAGTTCATTTTTTATTTATTTTAATGCTTATAAAAGTGTACATATGTTAAGGGTTGCCGCTTAATAGTTTTTTGATGAGTATGCAATTCATAGTCGCGAGTTTGCAAGAATCGAGACACATTGTATACCCATTTTTAGACTATATTTTCTTTTTCGTTACTATGTATACCATAAAAATGAACCAAAATTGTTCAAGTTGAAATAAAACGGTAACATAAAATAAAACCGTGTATTTGAATGATTCTTAGTTCATTTATTTAATTGTTAGTCGGTATTGTTTATGACAGGACTAGTAAATCTTTAGTCATTAAAGTATCTAAACAAAATTATGATTTTTTAGCTAATAAGTGACTTCAAAAACCGGGGTTTTTCAAATATGGGCGATATCGTAAATCGCTCTACTTTTTTATACTTCATAGGTTAGCGTTTGATCACAATCTCATCTTATGTTAAATGATGACGCGGTCTAAGATGCTATCATCTTACACGCTAAACCTAGATGGAGAC